>JAHLJT010009436.1:238432562-239008689 GCA_031308135.1 Acheta domesticus
AAGGCAACCAACAGATCTTAGAATTCGCCCTGCTCGTAGAGGACATCAAAGAGGAATCCCAAACAACAAACAAAATGCATCACAGGTAAATATCAACAATTCAGCCTGAACGTAAATAAAATTAATTACTACTGCCAGTTCTGAATTTATTTTTGCTACCAGTATTCATTTGTAAGATCTTCTCAATTCAATAGGCTAAAAATTATTGTTGGTCATTAACAGAATAGACTGATTTGCAGAGTATTTTTTTTTAATTTACTTCAAAACAAAATTTTAAAGCTATTACTTTGTGTTAGATATCTTTTGCACTTTCTTTAGAGGCAGCATTTCTTTCTTTTTAATTCAATGTTCAGGGAAGTGAACACATCTTTAAATATTTTGAAAAAAAATTACAGCTAATGGATAACTTACTTACAATGGTTTTGAAATCACATCTTCCCATATTTTAGTTCATATTATGATTCCCTAATCTTGTCATATCTCTTTCAATGACTTTAGGAAAATTCCACACCAACAGAATCTACCAGTGATGAATTATTAGGACAGGCAATTGGCTTGCTGCAACGACTCAATGACCGTCTCACAGCTCTACAAGCTCTTGATGAACAACAAATCAGGCGACTCGAAAATTTGGAATACCGGTAATAAAACACAAAGTTTTTTAAAGTCAGAAGTAAAACAACTTTCAAAAGATTTAAGATTCATATGATATGGGTTTTAGAGTGTTGGATTGTCAGAGGTAACTGATGAACTCATGCAGTCAACTTGCCTTTCAGTAGGTTTTTTTTTTAATGCAATGACACATCACAAGTAGGAGAGCAGAATTAACAAATGAATTTTGCCCAAGTGAAGATAATTGGATTTCACTAAAATTTTATGTTTTTCTTCCACACTTACTAAGACTTGTTAGTTATTTTCTTACCTCTTGTTTTAAGATTCACAAAACTAGAAGTACAACAGCAAGAAAAAGTAGAAAGTCTAAGGACTGAATTACGTGAAGTAGCTCGCAGAGTTCAACAACAAGACTGGCAAACCAATAAAATGGATACTCTATTAGAATCAGTAAAACTAGACATTGCTGGTCTGACTCAGGGTCAAGAACATTTACGAGGAATGCTATCTGTACCAGGTACTTCAATGCACTTGGAGGATCTGCAAGACTTCTCCATGTCAGTATTTTGCAATCTTATTTTTCCTCTTTTGTTTATTTCATAAATGTTGTGTCTAACAGAAACGAGATATCCGACACTTGTTGAAAATGACATTAAGAACAAACTACAAACTCTAATTGCCATAAATGTAGGAATAAAAAGTACAACAACAGCATTGTTTGATACACTAACTCACATTGGTGTCAATATTACGCATCTCAATAATATGACAAGGTAAGACCACTTAAACAAAAGTACTCAGTTAAATTAGCAAATTTAAGGCATGCAATTTTTATCTTTTACGAAAATCTGTAATGAAATAAGAAGTACATATTAATTTCAGATTGATGGTTGAATCAAACAATAAGCTAGTAACAAAACAGCATCTGAAAAACCTGTTTCTTGACTTTCACAAATCACCACCTATGAACAGCTTAACAAATCTTATGTCAAATTCTAAGGAACAGCTCCCATGGGATTGTACCAAAGTAAAAGAAAATGGATTTAATCAATCAGGTGTTTACAGAATTCAACCACCAACAGCAACACAGCCCTTTTATGTCTATTGTGATATGGAAACAAAAGGAGGAGGATGGACAGTAAGCACATCAATGAGTTTTTGAATTTTAATTTCTCACACAATTTTATATTTTATGTTAACAAACAGATAATTTGTTCATTAGGTTATTCAAAATCGATATGAAGGAACTATTGATTTCAATAGAGGATGGGAAGACTATAAATTTGGATTTGGAAATTTAGGAGGAGAATTCTGGATCGGACTAGAGAAAATTTATCATCTAACAAATTACAAGGTATTTTGTGAACCTTACCAAAGCTGTGAACCTTAACTTGTGAGAGTCAAAAAAAAATTAAATTTAGATTTACAGGTTAACGAGTTGAATATAGAACTCACAGATTTTGCTTTTACGAAAACATGGGCTCACTACAAAGCTTTTGCAATTGGGGATGAGATAGAAGGTTATCCGATGAGAATTCTTGGTGGATATGATGGAGATGCAGGTATTGTGCAATAACAAATTTGCTTTACAAACTTTACTTCCTTTAGTAATTGAAATATCCATCCATGTTTTATCAATAATAATAATAATAATAATAATAATAATAATAATAATAATAATAATAATAATAATAATAATAAAAAAATCTTTTCTCTTGCAATCTAAAATATTGAAGTATGTTTTGCTTCTGGTTTTATTAAAGGTGATTCCCTTATATACCATGCTGGAATGAAGTTCTCCACATATGATATGGATAATGATGGTTGGAATGATGGAAATTGTGCAGAATCTCACACAGGAGCATGGTGGTATAATGGTTGTGATACAAGGTAAGTACAAATAATCAAGCTCCAAAAGAAATGAAATATGATGGCATATCCTCAAGAGCTGACAGAATCAAAAGTATTGAAATTCTTAAAAGAAAAAAAAGTAAATTTTCAAACCTTAAGATATTTTTAAACCTAAAGGAAAGTATACTGCAGCAAATAAAGTATGATGCAGCAAATAAGCAATCATAAAAATTAATGAAAATATTCCACATCAACTACACTTTTCTGAATGGTAAAGAATATTTATAAAATAAAAGAAGAAATAGACAATATGCAATAAGAGAAATATCTTTCAGTTTAACTTGTGGCAAAATAATAAAACAAAAAGAGAATATGCACTTCTATCATAGAAATGAACCAAAAAATTGACCCTTGTTACAATAATAATTGCCCTTGTTTTATTGAGATGCATTTTAATCTGGTAAATTAAGAGAAAATGAGCCGTTTCACTTCTATTCTCACTCTTTTAAACCATTATATTTCACAAAGTCAATAAGCAAATAAACACTAAATAGTCTAACCAACAATAATTTATCATATACATTTCACTTTTCAATCTTATAATATTGTCTTTAATACATTAGTAATCAATAATTATTAATATTCAATTTCTTTCTTGATTTACTAGCAATTTAAATGGACGTTATCTAGGAGGAGAATTAGTAGGAGATTATGAGTACCAAGGCATTTATTGGTATGACTGGCGTGGTCCAATGTATTCCCTTATGAAAACACGAATGGCAATTCGACCTACTACAGATGCCCATGCTCCCCTCAACAACATTAAAGAAGACAAAAAGTCCAGTGAACAAGATAAGCAACGTAACATTACAACACCAAGTCTATTACAAGAAAGCAGAGGAGAGAGAACAATTTCAAACCAAACCTCACAGCATATTATTTCTGAAGACAGTGACAACTTGGAGTACTGAAAGAATAATAACACAGGCCTGCAAATTTAAGATTCATGAAAACATTTTTTTAAATTGGTATGAAATTGTTCATTGGAGTACTGAAATCATAACTGAATTCAGTTTTATTCCATCACATACCATTTTTCTTAACTCAAAATTATGTGTTTAGCTATTCAAAATTTGCCTTATTACACTTTTAAAGATATTTTATAAAATAAAATGTTTTCTGGAAATTATTGCTGATCATTTTTACTACACAAATCATCATGCATCACCTTCACACACAGAACTTGAATCAAGTGTCATGTGAGATCATTTTCTATTCTGAATGAAGCTGTGAATATAGCTTTTCATCTTATTTACACTCTTTAATGTGTCCCAATGCAGCATACAGCAGTAGCCTAGCCTCTTATCATATTAATGTTCCACCAATCCTGATATATCTTTTTCAACTCCATAATATCTTGGAAAAATTCTCCTTGCTACTCACTCATCGCACCAAGAGTTTCAGGAAAGAAATCTAAATGTGCACGCAGAGAATTAACCTTTGAGCTCACCAAACACCAAAAGTCTTTGGAGCACTTCAGCAAATTGTTAACAACGATCATATATTTCATATTTTTTTGTTTCCTAGGAGATTCTTAACCCCATTTTTAAATGATATTCAAGCTCATTTTGAAAATCTCTCATCTTAGTGGTAAATACTTTTCTTACGTTTAAACAAATGAAAATTCCTTTGCTGACCTTAGTTTCTGAAAGGTTTGGAAACTTCACTAGAGAACTGCATGTTCCAGTTTTTGGTAGACTTTTAGTAAGTTATTTTGTAAGTGCTTTTATACGCAGATGTGGAAGACGTATTTTCTTTGCATTCTCAAGATCTTTTCTCAAAATGTTCTTACTTCATTGCTCATACGTAGGGGACTATTTTGATTTGTTCCAAATGATGCTTCTCACGAGGCTCTCCGATTCACAACGAAACCTTGGACACTTAGTACACTGAGCCTTCTGTCGAAGAATGAACAAAATCATCAATCTTCACATAGCATATAACTGTTGTACTGTGTTTTATAAGGATCAGTTCAATATTATCATAGCTTTCTTTAAGGACATCAGTCTCCTATTTTGTATTCAATGTTAATTTTTTATCAACCCAGGTATATTACTACAGTATACTATGACACCTTCCTGTGAAATGTAACATGTAAATTCTTCAGCTTCGATACAGATAAAGTTATTCTTACTGCCAACAAATTCTCCGAACTTGGATTACAAGAGTTCAGTTTTCTCTTTACTTCAACCAATGTTCTTATTAAATTGTTGAGTTTAAGCCTGAATAGTTCAAGGCAGCAACTTGTTGAAGATTTGAAACCATCACACTCATTGTCTAAATACGAAACAGATACATTCTTAACCCTTTACTCACATAGTAACAAAAGTATCAATATTATTTTGCTCCCTCCATTCCATTGAGGCTCCAAATCTTAAGGTTTTCTTTTAACCTTTAGACCACAATCTTACGATTTTCAACATAGATAAAATACTTTCTGAGATGACCATTATTTGTTTTGATCTACCATTTTCACTCCAAAATACGCAAACTACACTCTTTACACAAACTCTTAATATTTCCTTTCGGTAATTTTACCATAAATATACTAAAAATCATCTCATGAACTCTGGAAATAAATTCAAGGTTTTATAAGTAAGGAACAAAATACATAAAATGCACCTACTAAGTACCTACTCTACTATCAATGATAGCATAATAATTAGTGAAGAGGAGGTTCCCACTTCTTCTGTAAAAATCATTTTGATTTGTGTAGCCAGCTTGTGAGTCAGTGTTTCACACTCTCATATTGCATTTACATACTGTCATCTGAAGGGAAAACTCAGAAGTTCAGAGCATTAGCAAACTGTATCTATGCTTAACTGACAGTGATCTATTTAAACTATCAAAGTCAACTTGTGAAAAAGCTGTACATGGAACATTTCTATTCAATTTTTGATTTCAACAAACAAAAATATATAACAGAGTTAAAGTTTTCAAAAAAAGTTTTCACCACAGGCCTGTGTAATTAATAAACATTAAATTGACATTTAATTATATAAGGATTCAATAAATTATATATTTACATTGAATAAATGGATGTATCTACATAGAAATAATAAACATAATCAAAAATACAGAATGTCTCAGAATAAATTTTACCAAATTTAAGGACATGAATGGGGTCAATGATTATCATTTTTGTCAATGAGCGTGTGTTGGAAAATCTCTTATAACAAAGTCACAAAAGGCAATTTTGAACATTATGCCCCTGACTGGTAAACAACTCATCCTACATTGGTGTTAGGCAGGTACCAAGTGGTGTTTGGCAGGCCTACCAATCAGGGATGCAACGTTTGCAATTTCATAAGTGTAACTGTTATATGAGATTACCCACCATAATTTTATTGGCAAAATATAATCACTGACACAGATTGTCTCCCACAAGTCCCATAAGAGTGTAACATTTATTGTGAGGCCCTGTAAATCTGGTAAAAGAGAGCAGGGAAAATGATTTACAATTGAATAAATTGAAGGTTAAAAAAATCTTCCAACTCATTTTTCAAGTCAAGTTTAAACTAACAAATTTCATCAATCAAGTTTATACAAACTTAATCAAAGAAATAATCAACAAAGATTTAATATTAGTATTTTCCTCTTGATGAAATCAGAAGTCACTAAGAGACAATTTACACTGCTTTGTATGTACTGAGACAATTTTAAAATACATAGCAAAACATGCAGTATAATTTGAGAAAAATAAAAAAATGAAATAAAAATGCGAATATACAATAGACGCAAAACTTACCTATTTTCATTCCCCTTTGCCAACTGAAGGTAACGCATCTACTCTTGATGTGAATTCTATCTTCGGAACCAACGTCTGTGACTGAGCCTATCAATTCTTGTTGCAACAACTTATTATTCATATCATTTTCAAGATTTTTTATGGCAGATCGCACTCGCTCAATTCTGGAAACTGCAACAAAAATAAAAATTTTAATTTTGAAAAACAATTAATACAACTTATATATGTTACTGAACCTCCAATTTTCTATGAAGGTTGAAGAAATCTTCCAACTTAGCAATTATTTTTAAGTACACTAATAAAACCATGTAAAACAATAAATTCATCTTTTAAGTCATAATAAATTTAAAAAAAAGAGAGATGATGTATAAGATTGAATTTTTTTTAAAAAAAAAGGGGTTAGATGAAGGAAGCTTAAAAGGAAGAGTAAAGATGATGGAAGATCCTGGAAGCGTAAGAAATATTTTGGTTCATTCAAATATTTAAGCTTGTGTGAACTAAACTTTTAATGAATTACATTTGTTAATCCACAAATCCACAATGAAAATACAAAATTTGTCAACAAAATAAATCAGAAAGTTAAATGTGAAGGTAAGTCAAGCTAAAAATAGATTTCTCACAAGAAACTATCTAAACATAAGCCACACATTATGACAAGGCAGATAAAACTTTATCTCTCCCAAGTGCACAAATCATATAGGTACAGGATTAAAAATTTTGAACCATTGAGTTAAAGCCACACATCTCAATATTCTAGAGTAACAAGTCAAATAAAAATTAAGAAATTTTATCCAATTAATAATATCCAAAAATTATAAAATTTTAAATGTCATTGTAAATTTGTGTGTATATTGAATGGAATACTAACCGTAACATTTAAAATTCAATTCAAAATTTGAAAACTGAGAATTCAGAATACTCTTCTAAGTTGCTCAGAAACTAGGAATTACTCTCAAGAGACAGGCAGTCTTGCTGGTTAGTAATGCTTCACAGTAATTGTTCTTCAAATCATGCACCAAATATATTTTTTTTATTTTTATTTTTATCCATGCAATAGTTTTGTAATCTAGCTAATGATTAATTAGATTATCTAGCTAATGATTAATTAATGATTATTATCAACAACATTGTAAAATGAAGAGGCCACCAACAAAAATTAAAATCTCACCCTTGTTTCTTCATACACAGATGTTTTCAAGAGCCTCTCCAATTTTAAAGATTCTTATTACATAAAATATTCCCAACCATGAATACATTGAATCTTCTTTGATTTTCATCAGTAATTAGACACCTGAGCATTATCAAATGTATCATGCAGAAAATACAAAAGCTAATTACAAAAAAATAATTACTGGTCCCACCAGTAATTATACACAAACCACACTTCAGGGTAATACAAAAACACAATTTTCATATCATTAACAAATAAACACAAATTAAAAGCAAACATACCAGGAAACATGAAGCATACAGCATCACAGAGAAGATAGTAATCACCAGTCCAATTGCAGGAAGAAAAGAGTACAAGGACAAAAATACAGTATAAAAATAAAAGAAATATAGCATAAGATAGTGCAAATAATAACGAAAAAAACATTCCCAACATAAATAAGCACTTACTTTTATCTTTAGGTGGTATTTTAACTGTGAGTGTAAAACCATCCTGCACATCATCAGTCATTTCAATATCATTAGAAAAACTAGGATTGGCAGACAAAGATCGCTGAGTGTTTGAAACAGCTGATGAAACACCTGTTTCTAACATTGATCGTGATGTGCGATACGAAGGAGATTTTGTTCGAGATGCTGGAGAAGATGCACGTGATTTTGGTCTCTGTCCTTCAATGGAACCACGTCCACCATGAAATATATGAGGGGATGAAGTTCTTTTCTCAATTGTGGGAGATGCAGTGCCAATAACGTAAGCTATACATTTCTCTACTGCTGACTGGAAGCTCTGAAAACAATTGAAAACAATTACACTCATTAGACTGGTTATAATTACATACATTCAGCTCTAAATGAATTGAGCTGCTAAACATACACTAAACAGATCTCAAATAAGAAAAGGATGAGTATTAAAAAGATCTCATATCTATTAAACAATACAACTGATTCTTCCTCTGTGGGCTCAACTTTATTTCAAAATGACAGTTTCCTATGTAAAATAGTAAATAGAAGAAAGAAAAAGAATAACGAAAAAAGAAAGATATTGATTAAAATGTGTTTTCCATGAAAATAAGAATTTGACATTACAAAAATTGGTAGAACACATTCAGCAAAGTCAACAAACATATTGACAAAAATAGTTTATTACAGTGCCCCACTTTTAAATTTAATTCTGAAAATGTTTTTTAAAACATTGGAGGGTACTGATGTAGGTTTTGTGTAATGTTCAAAGTTATAAGCTCCCAGAAATTTATTAACCACAGTTCTTTGCGTATAAATTTTGACAGCAACGTGGTCCTAAATTCCAGATTTGTCTACAAGCATTGAAATGCTTTTTTCACTTTTTTCTGAACACAGAACAGAAAAGAGCTTGGAAAATTTATATATATTTAATATCTTTGGTCAAAATTCATTTTGTTTGTTTATTCATGTATGTAATTTAGTTTGACATCACTGTGCATTTTTTCTTAATATACAATTCTTTGCAAAAAATAAACAATATGTAGTACACTTTCAGTTGTTTCAAATTCGTTTGGTAATAACAAATTAATAGTAAACAAAGGATAACATTGTAAGTACAGTTTAATATGTCAAACAGACAATCATGTTCATTACTGAAAATAAATAATATGCAAATGGCTGATGGTAAGGTGACAAAAATTCTGGGTCTCCCAATTTGGTCAATCCTCAAATATCCATATAAATGAATTGAACGCTAAATTAAGATCTTTATGTTAGAGAGCATTCAGAATTCTTTTAAATTCCATCAGCCTTCATGTAGCTTATGTGTATTTTGCAAACGTACATTCCCACCTCAGATATGCCACAATGTTCTGGAGAAACACATCATATAGTACCCAGACTTAAGAGATTGCAGAAAAACATGTATGAATAATACGCAAAAGCCATCAACATGATTCTTGCAAGCCTCTTTTCATTGAGCTTCATTTTATCACTGACTTGCCTATTTATTTACAAATTCGTAGTTTTTGACATACATAAGGGTAAAAACCTTTTTTCATTAAATGCAGGTATTTATAATAATAACACATGTCATTAGAATTATATTCATTAGATTTCAATATCAACAGCTCACTCTAAGAAAACCACATCTAATACATGTACATTAGTTTACAACTATTTGCCAAATTAAACAATTACAATCAATGCATAAGTTTAAGTTCAAAATAAAATATTTGCAGCAGCATAACATTTCAATACAATTAGAGACTAAACTGAGCATCAAAATAGTTATTTATGCATGAGGAACATATAGCATCATTCAACTGTTTTCATATTTCCCTGGTAACAATGATGCTCTCAATCTAGGTAAGTTATGCAATGACTATCGAACTCTCTACTGAAGGCAATAACAAGCAACAATGTATCAGTAAAAAATAAAGGAAATTAATATTTGTTTTACCAAAGATATACAATGGGTGTGAAGATGCATTTTATATTATATACATAAACCATTAGTCATTCAGTTAGTTCCAGAAAATTGAAACTTAAAAACCTGAAGAAAGTTACAGGGTAAAATTATCCAGCAAACTTGCTATAATTTTGACCTATGTGTACCTACCTATATATATGACCTAGGATGTATATAAAAAAATTCCAAATGACTGAATAAGTCTGTAACGAGTATTGTGCTTCAGCTTCTGGGTCAAAGACCCCTATCTTGACCTGGTTTTTGTTCAAGTTTCCCTTGACCCATTGAGCAAATGCTAAGATGGCCCTTTGTTTTGCTTTGGGATATAAATCCAGCTTGACTATGCGCATGTTTTATCAAACTCTCCTTTGGCATTGTGATAGGAAAAGAGCCAAGGGGGAGTTGTCATTTCGTTTGCAATACTATAAAATCAAATCTATAGTTTGTTTAGCATTACAAATAAGTTTTCTATTTCTCAAGAGCGAATATTTCTAGTTTTCAAATGTTGTTTACCTTGCTTTGTTGGCACATGTATTCATAATTCAACTAATGAACAGTAAAACATTTCGACAGTTCAGTAATGTTCACTACATCAATTCAAATAACATACAATAAAAGAGTGGGATAGGGATTCTGGAGCTCAAGAAAATATGCAGATTATACTTCTCGCTCATTTGTCACAGTTTTATTTTATTTTATTTTTTAAAGAAAATAAACCACAAATAGATCAACTTCCTAGAAATTGTTTTCCATGCATACCGCTGGGCATAAAATCACTGGGTTTACCAAGGAAGAATTAGTATTCAGCAGGCACTTGAAGATGCCTCTTACCCAACTTCATTAAAATATAAAGGACGTGAAGGACTGTGATTGTGAAGTGAGGTGGAGAGAGAGTTTAAAAACCTACAAAATTCGGCCAAGAAGACTACAGTTATTATAATACTGAAAGAAAAAAGGAGGTTGTGAGGAGTTCTTCTGTATTTCAATGGTGAATACCTCCTTTTATGCACCCATAAAATGTTTACACATTAAATATATATTTGATTTGGTATAAGTATACAGAAAATATTCTGTAAATAATTATTTATTCTGCTAACTAATGAGAAGTAAAAACAACATATTACCGTATATGCTCAAATAATCCCTGTATATTTTTTTTCAAAAATCTGAACCTACTTGGAAAAAAGGTGGGGGAGGATTATTCACTTCAAGGTTAGTGCTGCGAACTTAAGGCTAAATGTACCGACACTAGTTCAATTTGTTGCCACCATGTGGCAGCACCAAATATATTAAAATTTACTTTACCAATAACGTCTGAACAAATGGTTCGATTTTCAATCTGTAAACGGCATTTGACTCTTTTTTGTAATAGAATTTACACTAAGAAGCCCTTTTTCCAAAAAAAAAACTAGCAGAAACTCGTTTTCTAAATTTTTCTCGTACTTCCGGGAACAATTTTAAAAATGTGGTGCTACAGAATGGCACAGACTTTCCCATATTAGTTTTCTATTTCCTTGGGTTTGGGCTAGCTATTTGGAATTGCTACACTGTCGTACCAGCTGCCATCTATCGTCGCCCAAAGTACATATTTTTATATTTTCTTAAGTTTTCGAATTCCTGATGGTAGAACAGAAATATCAATTTTAGAATATTAAAGAACAGTAAAACCTCGATCTGAATGGGAATTTTCTTTAAAAATTTAGGAGCCACTTTTAAGAAAATGGCGTTTAAGTGCTACTAAAAATGCGAAATTTGAAGCTCTTTTTCACAGAAAATTTTTGAGTTTCCGAAAAACTTCCTTTGAAGTCATTTGAAACACATTAACTAACAAATACAATAATATTTACAATTTGCTGGTAATGTGCATATTAGAGGTGTGAGAGATCTTTCACAAAACTTACATCTGCGAAACTTTTGAAAAAACAAAAAAATCCCCCAAAATAAACTTCACGCCATATTAGAGTGCAATTTGCACTATATGTTTGAAAAGCATGAAGAAAAAATTTGGAGCTATTTATAAGAAAATGGTGTTTGAGCGTTTCTGAAAATGCCGAATTTTGAGTTAGTTTTCATAGAAAACGGTTGAGTATTCGAGAAACTTTGTATGACATTATTTAAAACACATCTACTCATAAATGTAATAATGTAAACAAATTGCCGCCAATGTAAATATTACATATGTGAGAGACAAGTTAAACAAATATTTTTGTAAATTTTGCAAATAAAAAAGAATAGAGCAATATGGTGTTTACGTAATATCATAGACTACATTATGCACTATCCCTACCAAAAGTTCAAAGAAAAAATTTGGGGCAATTTTTGAGAAAATCGTTTTTTTATCATTTTTTCAAATTGCACATGTTGCAAGCAATATTGCATGAAAAATACTAAAATTTTCAAAAAAGTGTACATGATCGTAATGAAAGAACTCGCTTTGGAGAACAAATTTTATATGAAGGAAAAATCTCAATCTGCAATTTTGTAGTTGTAGGAAGAGGCCGAAAAAGTTGAAACTTTGAGAATTTTCGAAAATTCAGAGTTAACCATGATATTATGACCGATTCCACCATAATAAAGTGTGTTTTACTCTATTCTTACAAGAAATTTAAAGAAAAAATTTGGAGCCGTTTTTGAGAAAATTTCAAAAATGTTCGGGGGGTATAAAGTACCGCCAAGTATTATAGATTCCTTTTCAAAATCTCAAAGCTTTGACTCGAGCCAGATCGACAGGGGCTTCTTCATTTTGAAAAAACACCAACAAAAAACATACATATGGTTTAGGCACTAGTAGTATTCACAGACGTACGGACAGACAGACAAACGTTTTGCTTTCAATAGGTTTTGGGTATCAAGGACCCACAAAAGAGGGATTCTGGCTACACCACGTGTTAGGGGACTTTTTTCTAAATTTAGTAACTAGATTTATTTCCTTTTCGTTATCAGGGCCCTGCAATGGATTTTTTTGTTCCGAAAATCCGCAGTTTTTTCGTGCAGCATTACATAACTTTCCCTATACTACGTAAACAATTCGGTATATACATACGTATACGGGAAAGTAAAAATCGAGTCATAGGATAAAAGAGCTTGTGCTTAATCTCTGCTCATTCTTTTGATAGTGGATAGTCGAACGAAAGATCTTAGAAGTAACAGATATCTAAAATAATATGTGAGGAGATGGAAATAATTAAGTAAATATCACTAATATTCCATTTTCTTTTTGAAATCGGTTCCAAACGGCAATCGATATTTTGAGTAATATTTCAAACAATTTTTTGATCATATTTGAAGGAAGACGGGAGTATGTGAACAAGATAGTGTTATACTACTATTCAAATTATCTATCTATACTACTATCAAAATGAAACAAAAACTAATTGCTATGAGACCGTTTACCTCTGTTACAGCATCACTAGTTTCATTAATGAGGAAAAAATATATTGAGACGGAAAATGACGAAAGCATGACTGCCTGGCTTGCCAGCCTCATGTGCGGCAGCCGCGTGCAGGCAACCGAGACTGGCCTGCCCAGAGACTCCCTGGCAGTGGCCGCGCAGGGAGCGCGCGGGCGGGTGGCGCGACGGCGCGGCATGGAATGGGGAGGGGTGCAAGGTGTTTTTCCAAATTTGACTTTACTACACTCCTATTCATCCGATTTGCATGATTGACACGGCGTTGGATTCTGGAAGCATGTCGCCATCGCGCTATAAGCCCACATTTTTTAAATTGTTCCCAGAAGTACGAGAAAAAATTTCAAAATCGAGTTTCTGCAAGTTTTTTTGGAAAAAGGGCTTTGTAGCGTAAATTCTATTACAAAAAGGAGTCAAATGCCATTTACAGATCGAAAATCGGACCATTTGTTCAGACGTTATCGGTAAAGTAAATTCCTTCTGATAGTGCTGCGATCTATTGAATTTTCCTACAAGTTTTTTTCAGTACATTTAGCCTTAAAGCATGTTGCACATGGTCACATGACGGCATGGGTTAGTAGAAAGCGTTCATTGAAGTGCAGTACATGTTCACCAGTTACATGTTAACCATGGCTTCCGCAAGTTCACGCAAGAGATCTTTCAACTTCTTTTTTTAAGATGCTGGATTGTGTTTCAACATTAACAATGTAATAAATTAATGGAACTATGGTAATTAATTTTTCAGTAAAAAAATAAAAAACAAAAAAGTAATGCAATTAATCATACCCATGTATTTGTTAGAAAAAAGGGCCTGGCACACAATGGAAGCCAGATTTCACAATCATGCTCAGAAAGAGTGAAATTTTACCTGAAACTCTTCCTCTGTCAAGTGGCAGGTGTGGATAGGATCTGTCACAAACATAAGGAACTCTGTTCCTTGACAAGCCCATCTAGGTTTGCTTCCTCGACCTTGTTCACACCATTCTTTCACAAAATCCATCCACTGGTAAGCAAAACTTATGTAGCCTTGATATAACTTTGTTCTTGCCTCTCCAGTAACAGCTCTGCATATCTCTCTATGAAACTAAAAAAATTAATTTTGTAATTTTTAATTCATTGTCCTTCCTTTTGTACAACCAATTCCAACATTAAGACTACTTGATCATCTTATTATTTTCCTCACCTCAAATAAGTACTTATATCCCAAATGCAAAATTTCTCTAAAACGAGCATTCAACGACTGTCTTTCTGTATCATCTACATGATCCATATTCCAGCTTCTGAAAATTACTCCAACAGATTGCAAAGCACTCGCAACTTCAAAACGTAATGCCAAAATAGCTGACTGAAAATAGGTGAGATTTGGAATGACAAAATGCACTTGAAAACAATGATATGAAGGATTTATTTTCCCCTCAACTTTAATCAAGTATGTGCATGTACCTTCAACTCTTCTAAAGCTTCCCTCAAAGAACTATCCAGCGAAGTCTCATCACAATCATCACGTTCCAAATCCTTCACAAGTGTTCTGCTAAAGAATATAGCTTTGTATGATTTCTGTCGCAATTCATTAAAAAGCGTCTGAAATTCCCGACAGATCAGCATTACATCATGTCTAAAAAATAAAAAGCCATTAAGATTAAGAATTTCCTACTTAAATTTTCATTTAAAAACAAAATTAAAATTATAAATCAGCCAGCAGTAACTCCAAAAATCACACAAAATACTAAAGCACTCACTTTGTGGAAGACTCATCAAGACCATTTTCTTGGTCTTTGTGGACCATCACTTCTTTCAATTTAGTTTTGGAATAATTTTCAATTGCTTCCACCATTCCTGTGGCAATGTGGCTACAACACATACAAGAGAGATCATTCAGATTCATAAACAAAGATTAATTAAAGGTTGTTTCTTATGGTTACACACATTTTAGGAAAATTTCACCTACCAAAACACATTGCCCACTAAGGTTGAAGCTCCAGGAATATTCATACATGTTGATTTTACGAATTGCCATTCTTCCTCCAATAAATTTTTATGAAATCTTTCATGCTGAACCATTGGTACCCATTGTTGCAAGTACTCTAGGTATAACTGAAACAAAGAGAAGAAACTAATGATCAAATATTGAAGAAACATGGTAAATCACATAGCTCGAGTCCAAGCCAAAGTTCCAACTAAAACTGATTTTCACAATAAAACAATTTAATAGTTCTGATTACTTCACATGGTGTTCAAGAAAACCACCTCAATTTCCTATCAAAATTGATACAAAACTAGCGGAAATACACAGCATACCAGCTTGTCCTTGTCTTAGTGTGATAATTTAACATTCTGCGGTTGTTGTAGTTTTTTGTTTGCCATCGTTTTAAGATCTAAAATTAAAGGATAATTTGATGTGATGGAAAATTGAAATTGAAATTTGAATGGTCATTGGAACTACACCATATTTAAAAGACACTTTTCTTCTATTCAAGCAAAAAGGTTAAAGGAAAACTATTCACTTTTAGAAAATTTTGAATATGAGACAAGGGCTTCATTTAAAATGCTCCCAAAAATTAAAATATCTTAAAAACAACACTAGATTTTACTCCTGGCATATCCACCAGTTTACAGCTGAAAAGCTTCCAATCTGGCAATGTTACCCTCTCCCTCCCTGTCCCTCTCTCTATCCCTCTCCACCCTTTCTGTTCTGAAATTTTTGTGTCTGGGATGGCAAGTTTCCATATTACAAGGTTCTGCCTTAGACAGGTTTTAGTGTATATATGAATGCATTAAACTACTCTGAAGTAAACATGTTTGGATATTGTTTTGGACAAGCTCAGAAATATAGATATCCTTCAAGACATGAGCACTTTATTCCATGGTGAAAGCCTGTTTTCTGGTAACGAAAACACTGACATAACAATGAATATAAAACTAGTAGCATTCTTAAAAATAATTAGTAATCAATTGAATGTTTTAAACAAACTGACATTGATGATCTTTTAATAAGAGCAACAGAAAATTAACATCAGTAAATTTTTATTTAGTGTAATGATTCAGGATCATTTACGGGAATGATATTAAGAATCCTGACGAGTTTTAGCATATATTTTAAAGAAAATTAGCTTGAATGCACTATAGCAAAAACGGCAATGATATTCATGAACAAGGTATAGAAAAAACAGAAGAACGTTGCGTCATGCAGAAATAATATTTTAGTTCATTTAAAACGTGCACAAATAGACATGATTGGACACAATGATTAAATAGAAAACAATTTAAGAAGAATTTCAGTGTTGGTTTCATTAGAATTGAAAAACGGGTGGGTTATTATAACATTTGCAAGAAAATGAATGAAAGAGCTTTAACTTCATATGCGAGAAATTAACATTTTTTAAGATTTTAAAATGAAACCCATGACTTACGCCATAACAAGTGTTATAGGTCAATGTAGTTCAGTTGTGGTAAATTTGTGAAACCCATAAAAGACTAGAGGAAGATCAGATACTTTTAATTTTAATAATTTTCATTATGTAAGGCGACAATGCAGAACAATTGACGTTGAAGTGCACAATACATGATGTGGAAATCAGCATTTTTCAGCGTAATGGGGGAAGAAAGTGCACATCTTGGAAGTAAACCCGAGACGTTGAGACCAAATGGGAAATTTTGAACACTGTGGCAGAGTTATCCACCAAAAATAGTGGAAAATAGAAAAATTTCTTAGTAACAATACATGAACAAGAATGGCGGAGGCTCTTGTTTGTTTTGGAAAAATTGAGGTAGTGAGGCAACGACAATGAAAAATGAAAAAGGGAGTATTAATTTGTGAGTCAGCTTTGGTGCGAGGCATATGTGGTGTTGTGTTGAAAACATTTTTGTCTAGAAAAACTTCAAGTATTGTAAGAAAGTGTAAGTAATTTTTCGTGAGATGAACATGAATTAGGAACAATATTTTTTTTTTTTTTTAAGTCAGTCACTTGTGAGTTAGCTGTCATGCGAGGTGCATGTGACGTTGTGTTGAAAACATTTTTTGTTCAGAAAACTTGAAGTTGAAAGAAAGTGTTAATAAGTACAAAGTGAACATGAATTAGGAACAACATTGATATTTTGGAGTCAGTCAGTAGCAAGTTAGCTGTCGGGCAAGGCACATGTGGCGATGTGTTGAAAACATTTCGTTCAGAAAAACTTTGAATTTGGAAAGAATGTGCTAACAATTATTCGCAAAGAGGAGGTATAAGGTGACATTTTTTGCATTGAAAACATTTTGTTTTAAGAAATTTGGATTTTGAAGGAATAGTAGTGAATTTTGAAGTGAATAGAGCGCAAAGACATTGAACAGTTGTTCGCGAACAAATCAGCGTCTACGGGGAGCGTGTGATTGCACGCATGTTTTGGCAACGAAGACATGTGATGGAGAAGACGGTTCGGAGCCCAGGAGGCATGGTGTTACCTCAAAATATCAAGTAGATGGCAATGAAAACATGGGAAGTGCACAGGGGTTTTTTTTTTCAGTATAAAAGTTGTACAAGACCAATAGTGCCAGTAATAATTAGCAATGGACACCCATAGAATTATTCAGATGTTAAATTTTTGCAGTAAAATCAAAGATCTTTTAAATGTCGTACATAATGTCTAAATAATAGGCAAAATTTCGTTGGTTAAGATAGAATATAAAGATATTAAGGCGAACTTGTGAAAGTAGATACTTATTTAATAGAGAAAGGAATTCCTAGTAAAAAATGGTTATTATTATTTATGTGTTTTGAGTGTAGGTATTTTGTTGTGTTTACAGGTTGTTGTGATTTATGTGTGTTACGATTTTTTGTGTACTGCATGCTGATGATGAGATGTTGAGTGTACCACCATACATGGTTCAAGGGGATATATTTTTCAATAAATTAAATGTCAGAAGGCAAGACTGCCAACCGAGTTTTTGCTCTCTCATACAAATGTGTTTTCATTGTTTTGTAGTTAGGAACCTGGCTGTCCTGCAACGTTGAATTACAGTTTATGAGTTTTCCTTATGGAACCGGCCACGACCTGCTTGATACAAATTTTCTGTAACGTCATATTTTGGGGTGAAAGTAAGTGTGTGGGAAGGAGTCAGCACTTAGAAGGTGTTATTGCAAAATTTGTAATAGAGATTTTGGAAGCACTAGGTTACAGTGACGTCCATAAGTAAGACGTGCCATGCTATTGGCGTAAATTAGTAAAAAATAAATAAATAAATAAAATAAAATTTAAAAAAATAAGAGGTTTTTTGCATTATACCATTACATTAGATTTGCAGACTACTTTTATAATTAATGTTGCTATTTATTCAAATAAATCCATATTATTGTTCATGTAAAATTCAACCACATTGTCTAAATAAAGAACTAAAGAACTGTGTAATGCAATTTCATCATTGTAGAATGAAAGCAAGGAAGAAAATATCTTCCTCCAGAGAAAATGTTTTGTTTCTGTCCTACATTTGGTAATGAAAAAGTGACTCCTTCTTCTGACCATTAAAACGTTTAAAAAGAACAAATGAAAGAAATAAAATTAGTTATTATAAAAAGTTTTCAAGTGGCATTAAAAAAATATGAACACTACTATAATAACGCTAAATAAAGTGTAAATACTAACATTTAAGACAGCGTCACATGTGCTATCAAAGCCAGAAACATCTTCATATTTCTTCAGTAATTCTTTATCCACATCCCATAATGTTGTTCGAATTAGAGAGAGGTACCTTTCCCTGTGCAGAGCTGCCATTCTAAGGCCTTCCTTCAGTTCCCGCATTAACTGTAAATACCACATGATTATAATCTTTAAATTTTTATAAAAAGCAAAAATAATGAAAAACATCATTTAAGGAGAAACAATTACTAATTCCAATGTTAGTTTCAAACTGTAGGTAAAATACAAGAAAAAATACAAATAAAAAAATCACAAATATACTATAAGAAGATTCGTATGATTTTTTCCCTAAAATGTACTCACTATGATCGAATGTCCACAACATACTGCTTACCTGACGGATACAGAGAACTGAAGGATTAGCTGGTTTTTGTTCCAGTCGCATTTGCAGTAACTCATATACAACATCAAGTGGAATGTGTGCAAGAAATATAAACGCAGATCTATAAGAAGGTAAATGAAGAGATTGTGCAACTTCACTCCAAAATCCATAACGCTTCAGTTCTTCTTCTTGTTCATCAAGAACTTGCGAGGAATCCAATGGAGTTGTTGAGTCTTGTATTGTATTAACAGAATCATTGGCATTCTGGAAAAGTAATTTTCACTGGAAATAGTCACCAATATACAACTTGAGAAGAAAAATTACATGAATAATTTTCTTACCACATCCAAAGTTTCAGTATCCTGACTTAGGGTCTTTTCTGGCTTTGACAGTGACAGCATAGCTTTAATTAGTATGTGATTATGAAGTTTTTCCAAAAAATACAAAGATTTTCTTAATCCCTTGGTCTTAAGAACTTCTTCTATATATTTTCGGAATGGATTTACACATGATACATCACTCTTGGAAAAACAACATGTGGGTGCTGTTGTTGAAACAGGTCGAGAATCAAAACAATTGGCCAAACAATCAGCAACATCAACCCCATCAGACACATGTGAAGCGTTTGAGTTGTTGGAATCTGATGGACTGCTAGTTGTGCTACCTGTATCAAACTGAACTGCACGTTTTCTGTTCTTAGAATAGGATTTTCCCTTCAACATAGAATCATTCCTGAAACGAAAAAACAAACAATTAATTTAAGGAATAAATAAAATATTTTATTCAACAAAAAAAACAAAACAATTGTTTCATAAAGTATGTTCTTCACGTTTCCTTTCTTGGTGTATAATTGTCTAGATATTCAAATTTCCAATAAAAGCATTACCCAGGAAATACAACAAATGAGAAACAAAATTCAATATTATTATAAAATGAGCTTGCATCACTTGGAAGCTTTTACAGTAAATGGTGTTTTGCCATTTCAGTTGCGTATCTTCATTTCATACTTGATACACATTACATGGCCTATATAAGTTTTGTTCATTAGTTTTGTTTGTGATGGTGAATTATTATGAACTTAAAATTAATATTGCAATTTTTTATACAATACATTTGATTGGCTAGGCAAGTGCAGAGAATAAGTCTAACCTATTAATGATGCATCTGTGACAATTCTTATCTGCATATTTTGTTTATGAGTGACTGTTGTTTCACTACATTTTCTGACAAATGCCTGGCAGACTGTGCACATATTTGCCTCTGCCACAATATTTTCTTGTTAAATTTGTAATACATCAGAGCTTCAATTTATGAGATATTGACTTCAGTATTCACCAATCATATCACCTTTGGTGGGTCACATCAAATTTGCCAAGGTTGAAAAGTATATTGCAAATTGATGCCACTACCACCAAATGCTCCGGCTGTTTTTGTCGTTCATCCAAGCTACACAAAGAGAAATGCACTACTTTGCAATGGTATGCTTGGACTCTGCTGTGATAACCAATAATACAAAACTTTAGCACCACCCCCCACTGTGAACCTGTTATCGAAAAGTCTCAACTTGAAAGCCCCAACAAACAACTGATTGAACAGATGCATTGCATGTTTTCAGATATGCTGAAGGATTCCAAGGACTATGAAGAAACATGTCAACTCAATAATTAAGCTAGTGAACATGGAGAATAGTCTATATGCCCTGGGGGGAACGGCAGTTTTTTGATCAGGGAAGGTTTATCATTCAATTGATCCTTGATAAGCTTCTATTTGTTAATGAATTTAAGGATCATACTTTGAAAGCAAAAAATGTCACTATTTGGCACTTTCCTGAGGAGAAAGATTCTGCCTCTCACTAAATACAAATCAATGCATCCTTGCAGAAAGTTGAAGGTGCTTTTACTGCTGGCTCTAGGCTCTAGATTGGGATCACAACAAGAAACATTGCCCAATAAAATTCACATGTAACATTGAAAATGACGCCTTATTTGTTTTAAAAAACAATGCTTGCTGAAGACCTATGAAATTCTCTGCAAGAAATGATGATAATGCAAAGTTGAATGGAATGATCTGATTGAAGCCTTTCTCTTACAAAAGGTTCTTAATAAGATTGTTCTTAGGTGAAACGTTAATTTAATATTAAGAAAATACTCGATATTCAGAAATGAAAAGCGACTCATTTCTCAAGAAATAATCAATGTCAATTGACCATCATAATTCTTTACCAACTGAGAAAATTTTGGTTGTAGATTCTACTTAAGTTCTGAGCATTCTTTATAACAGTAAAGTTCTCTAATCACCTAATGTATATCTCTAATGAGGCATTCAAATTGATTAACCATACAATGAATTTCATAAATACAATTTCCCTGTAATTAACAAATTTTAAAAATGATTTTTTTTTCTTTTCAGATTTTCAATTAAGAATTTCTATAACTGTAGGTACTGGATTTTTATATATTTCAAAAGAAAATGAAAGTAAATTCCAAAAAATTTCAAACAAGTACTCAACTAACATTCTCAAGTATAAATGCTTTGGAAGAAGAGACAACACTGACCATCCTACATTCCTGTACAAATATTTCCACACATTTGCACTTCATCACCAATTTAAAAAAAAAAAAAATGTTTCAAACATTGAATGAAAACACAGATTAGATCCAAAATAAGAGTTAACAAAGTTTGATGGAAACTGCAATTGTTTTATTATTTCACTGATGAAATTCACATGTACTTACATCAATATATCCATGGTTATAGAGGAAACATTTTGAAGATGGGATTGAGCTAAGAACTTTTGATTTTTTTCTCCACAATTACAGTAAATATATTAAAAGTTCTGATTTATAGGACCACATTATTGTAATTGTCCTGTTTTACCTTAGGTTTTTTAATTGTTTTGAACTCAAATAACAAAATATGGCAATTGAGAAAGAGAAATCACATACTCACTACTTTTTCAGATCAAAAAAGCAAAGTATTTTGGAAGAAACCTGTAGATGGTAAATTCAAGTTTTTGCAAATTCTAATTGAATTGAGTACACTTGAAATTCAGAATTAAAGAGTTCACTGTATTAGCTAAAAAACCAAATTAAATACCGAGACAAACGAGGTGACACATCGCCTGCAGATGTGTCAGTGGCCACTCCAGAATCTTCTTCACCTAATGCAGGCCAGTTGTAATTTTTTGAATGTAAAAATGTAAAATGTTTCCCTAAAATTAGAAGTTTCAATCGATGATGTTTGGTCATATTGTACCACAGGCACATTGCCTGTAAAAAAAAATGTAAATATAAAATTCTGAATCAAATTATATTATCTATTTCCATTACAAATCAAAGGCTTTGTAATAATGTAAATTACCTTCACACGACCAATGAAATTTGGAGATTTGTAAAGGGGAAAATGTAAAGCAAATGCTTTACTTGATGGATATAAACTCTCAGCCTTTTCCAATCTACTCAACAACTGTTCCACATCCTTCAAAGCTAACATTTGGTTTTCTACACAACTATGGCAGTAAATTGAGAGACAGCCAGTTTGTGGACAGCACTCTCCAACATCCCCCATTGTGCATTCCTCATGGCCCTCAAAGCCACTGTCACTGCTCTGAGCTGATAACTGCTGAGGCGGGCATAATGGGGTGTGCGGTTGAAACCTGTTGAGAAGTAGTGAAAATACAAGTATATTAATTGAGAAGTATTAATAAAAGAAGTATTGAGAAGTATTGAGAAGTATTAATAAAATACAAGAATATTATATTAAAAAGGCAAGTTTATTTAATAAATACTTCTATTAGTTCATCTTGTTTAAATAAGATATCAGACTTCATCTTATTTTCTTTTTCTATCATTTTATGGAAGTGTTTATAGAAGAATTGTAAAAGAGCTAATTAATCATTGTTATTCAATATTATAAATGCGGAACCAAGTTGCACCAGACAAGGTAAAGAAATAATTTTAAAAATAAATTTCGGTATGAAACACAATGCTCAAATTAGTATATTACAACATAAAAAAAGCTTAGTTTCACTAAAACAACAAAATAGTTTGTTTTTTTATCTAAAGGAACTAGGTTGGAATATCCTATTAATGTTACAATCATGAAAAGAAAACAAGAAAACTAAAAGGGAAACAAAAGAAAGTAAGAAGAAAGGCACTATGATAATTGACATCATCTTACATTACTTAAACTCTGTGGTGGCAGCTGAGATTTTGTGGTATTCCATGATGAATTTCAAGGATAAGGAGATATCAACCACAATAAAGGATGAAATTTTTAAATGTTTAGAATAAAATGAATAGAATTAGATACACAAGATGGCAGCATACTGGTCAATGTACTTTTATAACATTTAATTATGAGTGTTTAATCTGTGTTAGTTGGGTAAGTACCTTAATTAATTAGTTTTCGAGCTCTGTATGTTTACGTACATTGGTAATTTTCATTTGCTTACTTTTTACTGAATTTTCTATTGTAGTCACTGATGATGGGAAAAACACTCCCGAAACATGTTAGACGAAATTTTCTAAACATTAAAAAATTTCATCCTTTATTGTGGTTGACATCTCTTTATCCTTGAAATTCATTACATTACTTAGAGGAAGAATCCAGGAAAGTTAAAATTTCTACCAACTGCATTAATGGATATCAAAGAAAATATAAAAAGAAGAAAATATACTGACTTATTAATTATCAAAAGATATGAAACTAAAATCTCTGGGAAAAACTGAAAGGAAAGCAAATACTCAAATAAATTAGATTTTAAACCTAAGATTTTAGAAAACCTTTAGATTAAAAATTTAATCAAAAACACTCATAAGAACTCAAACAAATGAATAACACAAAAATGAACCAAAATAATACCAGAAATATAATCAATGATGTGATATTGCTATGTACATTTCTTAATACCTTCTTACCAATACACTTTTCTTAATATCTTCCCAAAAAAAACTACATGATCTAACAAATTTCCATCAGAAAGGCAGTTCTGTAATGCATTATCTTTCAAAAACCTTATACGAGAGTAAAAGTTGATGAACTTCATAGCAAATACAAATAAGTAAACAGAATTCCTCAAGCAAATGCAGATTCTGAAAAGCTGACTTGTAGAAGAAAAACCTAAAGTAAGTATTATTTTAGTAGTATTATGAACTTATTGTTAAAAATCAGAAAAACAAATGAAAAAGATAACCAAATACTGACTAAATTGATATTCGTAAGACAACATAAAATGAGGCAAGTGAATAGGAAATCAACAGATGCGATTAATATATGCCTGTTTATTAATCCGAAGGATGACCAATAATTGCCACACAACAGCAAGTTCATCATGATAAATCCAAGCCTACACACAACAAATGGTCAGACACTCTTTTGAAATTGATTATGGTATTAACTTACTTGTAATTCATAATATCATCAAGAAGAGTTGCAACTTTTTCTCGAGCCTTGCACAAATATTCATCTTGCTCAGTCAATGTGCGATCAGCATGCCATGCTTGCAGTTCTAGCCAAATTAAATCCTTTAACTCATTCTGCCATACATGCTCCTCTTGGCTGAGCTGAAAAAATGAAAGTAAAAAAAAATTTTTTTTTGCTTATCGAAGAAAATAGCATTGTAAAAAAAGATTGTGATGACTTTGAAGAGATTGTGCTTATCATATTCAACAGACCATGAACTAACCTGCCTCCAAGGAAGCTTGTCAGACTGCTTTTCCCCAGCACCAGTTCGAAGTATATGAGATATTTTATTGAACAGTTCTAACCTATTTTCTTGACCTGCAACTAGTTTTTTTCGCTGCAGTATCTTTTTTTGACATTCAACTGGTTTTGAAGTCAAACTCATGAAACGGTTGCATGATTCCACCTAAACAAAGTAAAAACTTGATGAAATTTTCTGTTGAATGCAAAGTGAACTTTTGGCCAACACCGTAATAATGACATTGTCTTCAAATTACACTGGACAAAGTACCATTGCCAAAGGAGTAGACCACATCTGTTGTACCTTGATGCCATGTTGTGGATGTGTAGCAGGTAAACTTTCTGTCTTTTCTTCTTCTTCTTCATGCTCAGTAGGAGCTTGTGAATTATGTCGAACTCCCACCTGTTCAAGTTTCATGTCTCTTTCAGAACCTCTAAGCAATTTCATAGATCTTTTTGTTCTTTTATTAGACTCTGTGAGATACTGATCTAAAGAGAGAATAAAATACTTCAATAAATTCACATTTCACATCCACAATACATGGTGCTGTATTACAATTCCTTATCCTAAAATGAAGGACTTAAAAGCAGATAGTCATACACCACTTCAAACTGAAATTAAGTTAGAAGGCATCAATAACATAACTAGATTTAAAACCACATAACTAGAATTAAAAGGATTCTGTAACAAATTTTACTGTATTTCTTGACCATTTCTTTTCAAAATTTAACACTACTTACATGGTCTAACTGCAAGGCTGAGGGCCATATAGATGGTAATATCTCATTTTTTTTCCCAAAACGTGTCACACCCCCTTCCCAACCCCTTCAAAAGCAAAACTTTATAAAGATTACTACATATTAATTAAAAACTAAAAAGGATGCTGGATTACATTTTATTAATTTTTAATGACAGATAAATTCTAAGCACTTTCAGCTGAAAATAGAAGTTGATCTTGTTAACACAATTGCCTAAATTAACCTACACAGGATTATAAACAGAATACAAGATACATGTACAACACCTGCACTTCTCTTCAAATTATTTTTTCTCAACAACATCCTGCAAATATTTCACACAAAATGGACTCTCATAACAAGGTATTCATGATACATAAGAATTCACCTTTGGACTAGAGCATCAGTTGGTACCAAGAGAGAAATCTACTGTGCGAACAGAGAAGATAAGAGCCAGTCAGTTTTCTAAGATTTCACCTTCAAGGTCATGTTTACCTAACATCTCTTCCTCTTGCATGTATAATGATGTTTATTTTTACATAATAAGAATTGAAAGTATAGTCGTAATTATCAAAAAAAAAAAGTTTAAACCTATTTTATTCATAAATATTGTTACTCAGCAATGGGCATAAATTGAAAGGTGTATTCAAAATCTTCATCTTCTATTTGTGTGTGTGTGTGTGTCAAGACAAGACACTTTTCAGTTAACACACTACATTCCTTCAGTTAGGCATTGAAGAGATTCAAGGTACCAGCAATGACGCATTAATATAGGCCTAATGCTATATAATTAGATTGTTTCTTAGTTAATATATATTAACCTAAATATTTCTTAGAAAATAAATTAATTAAAGTATATAGATCAAATTCAATAGCATTAAAATCATCTAAGTTTACATAGATATTTTTCTAACTGAAATCTAAAATGCTTATGTATAATATATTAACAATTCTATAAGCTATTCATAATAATAATAAAAGAATTATACAATAAACTACACAAATTTCAGACAGCAAAAGAAGGTCATTATAGAGTAACTTATTAGGAATAAAGTTAATAAAAATTTAAATTCACTGAAGTAGACTTTTTAAAATATTTATAAGTTATGTAAGTAGAAAATTAATTGGCCAAATTTGCAACATATTGGCATACACATCCAAATTTGCAATCAATATGACATACAAAACATATGTTTCTTCTAAATATTTTTGTTTTACAAGGTAAATTTAATCTTAATTTTTGCCATCACAAGTAATTTATTCAACTGTCACATTCTAGGTAACAAACATAAGTAACTAAAACACATACCTTCTTCATAGTGTGAAGTTTCAGGTGTTTCACATTTTTCCATTAAACCATCCAGGTAAATACTATCAAGTGTATTTCGCCTTCTTGTTCTCATCGTGTAAAAAACTTTTGGGGACTTTTTGACACCACTAATAAAATTCAAAAATAGATATTAAATGAAAATTTTACAGACATTACAATAAAAGACAGAAATTTTTGTATTTAGTTTTACATGTTTAATTTTGAATTATACTTAATTCACATAATTAAAATTTACACAGATCAGCCAACACAAATTAATAGATTCACAATTATTTGGAATACTTGATTTAAGAAAATGATTCGAAATATATTTACACAGTTTTATGACACAAATCAAAGAATATCGACTCACTTATGCATTCAAAATTTTCCTGACAAATCTCAGTAACAAACCTTTGCTCTTCTTTTTCACGGTGCCGACGCTCTTTGCGGCGGATGCGAGCGCGTGGTGGTGTTGTTCCGTATGCATCTGTCATTAAATTCAAGTAATCCTCTTCGGTAAGCGGCATCCCTTCCAAACTTCCCTCAGCACTGTCCAAAAACCGCGGGGACAGGCGATCCACACTTCCGTCCGCTTCGCATTCTGACTTGACAGAACCTCTAAAATAAATTCCAATGTGGTAAACACATTCTCATTAGAGGTAATCAGAGGTAATGATTGCACAACAAAACGTCAGCCCGGTATTTTACCTTTCATCGTCGGAACTTTCAGGACTGAAATTTATTTCTATACCAACTCTCTTTTTCCAATCACTATCTGCCATTTATATTTACCACTGTATCTCTCAATCAATTCACTAATAACTTGAAAAACTTCGTAACACTCAAAACAAATCTGTCAACGACCTCGGACAACTCGGTGAAGCATGAGCGAGCACCCGGAGGTTGCAAACAAATGACTAGCATGATACGACAGCGATTACCAACCCCCAAAAATTAAAAATGGGTATCACAAACTTCAATCGTGGAGACTAGTGTAGGTAGCGAATTCCAGTAAGAATGAATATAAATCATTTGCTACTATAGTAATTTAATATAAACTGTCAAGCACTTGAAATGACTTACCTTAAATCTGTGATCCGTTGGAACCATTGCTTGCTGGCCAAGAGTTTCAACCATTAAAAATAAAATGGGAGATCCCCCCCGCCCATGGGATTTCCTATCGTTTAGTTAAGTTTGGGATGACCTTACTCAAAATTAAATGATTTAACCTCGTAATAACTTCATTTATTACTTTCCCTATTTTACAAGTTATTCACTTTTCCTAATCCTTTGAGTTGCTGCAAATGGGAGGCATAGGAAAATACAAATAATACATCAGGCTAATAATGGACAACATTAAGATCAAATACTTTATTTTTCAATATCCCTATCTCTATACAGGAAGTACTATAAAAAAAACTAATCTCTTATTCTTTCCTGTAAATTTTGCACTTTTTTGCTTTTGTATTACAGTTTAACCACAATTCCAAAAATCACATGAAATTAGTACAAATGGCCAATATTGACACTGCTTAATCTAAATGTTAAAAGTTGCAGGGATGGTGTATTATTTTCATAGTGCTACATATAATCCCATACCGAAAAAAAGATAACAGAATTGAACTACTTGCTAAGATGTCGATCAAAATTCTTTAGTATCATAGTTCTTATTTATAATGGTTGAAGCCAATATAAAACTAGCATTTTCATTTGTTAACAAACTTTTCAACAGGAACAGGTAAGTATGAATTGCTGATCTTACAGTGGCAGACACCTGCTGCACACACATATAGTTTCAAAATGCAATATGCAAAATCAAAATCTCCTCATGAGACAATATACAGCAGGCACAAAGGTTGAGGTTTACTACTATTGGCACAAAGTAGTAATGATCACAACTGCAATCTTCCTGATGTGTTAAAATCCCTTCCGTTTTACTTCCCAAAATTTCATGAGCAAACTTCAATCTACATTTCTTCAAGTAAGTACCAATAACAGCAAACTATCCCTTACTGCTATGTACAATGTCCAAAATAAGCTGCATATAATATCTATTCTTCATTTTTATATACACATTGAATATCAATATATTTCAAAATAATTCAAAGTGTTCACTACTGCTACACACTCAAAATATTCCCAGAAAATGTTTTGAAAATAATACAATGTTCTCAAGATCACTTTTATTTATACATTTATACTCAATGTATCATGCAAAGTAAGTTTTATTTAATCATAAATATATTTTTTCAAAATTCTTGAAACACAACATGCTGCTCTTTTCAATACAAAGGACTCTTCGAATTTTAAGATGTATGCAGCATTATTTTAGACAATTCATTTAGTTCTTCTACAAGGCAACATGGTTGTTCATAAAGATTTAACCACTCGTATAAATACCTATATAACTGCTTCATTGAAATAGTCAATTATCAACAAAGTTGTTGAGTTTATTTGCGAATGAATGTTTAATGAATGAAAAGGGAAGAAATTGCTTCTTTGCACCAACATGACTGCAAATCTATGTACAATTTTAAGCACCAATAAGTATTACTCGTATTACCTACATAGGTGATGGGACAGTATAGTAAGATGGAAGTCCTGGAAGAATGATGTAGATGGCACTGTTTAACCTGATTATTTTGTAAGCATCCAAAAATATATTCTTTATGTAATTAACAGGACAAATGCATAAAAACAAGCAACAAGATAAATGCAGCAGAAAAAACTACAGAATAATTAGATACTACATATAAAATTTCATAACTCAGTACCTTATTACAGGCAAAAAAATGAAGTCTTGAAAGAGAATCAAATAATCTGGAATGCTATGGATAGATGACCCTTATGCAATATATGTGAATGATGAGTATATCAAATTAGATTGAATTATTTCAGAAGGGGGAATTTCTAAGTTGGCAGTTTCCATACATTCAATATTAAAAATAAACACAGTACTTCCCCCTTCTGCACAACTTCTTGCATAAGTTACCATTTCCAAACCAACAATGACTTTTGAAGTCTGATTTCCAGCATAAATATCAAAACAAAAGAAAAAACAGGGCAATGAAGGAAAATCATTCTTTCACAACTTAAAAGAAATTACTCAACATTTGTGTTGTGCAGAATGTTTTACTCCTTGATTCAATCATGTTTCAACGGTACAAACAAAAGTTCTTGCTGAACAATAACTTTTATCAATACAAATTTAAATTTACATTAAATGCCCTGTATTTTCTCTAGTTAACAATATCAACCAATACACCTTTCATACAGTCTTTAACACTTTCTTCTTCAATAGAAAAAGACATTAAGTTAAACATACCAAGGCCACAATTTGCAATTAATATATAAGATATGTCCACTCCTATTACACCATTCTCTTGCTAATGCACCGAGCCATCTGCCACCACTTAATAAGCCATTAGGACTTCACTGATTGCATGTAATGTTTATGTTTGCATATTTCTATAAAAATGTCATTTGTTAACAATACAGTAATTTCACTTCAGTTATCATATATCAAAAATGAAACATTATATTTTGATCTAGATAACCAATTAACAAATGACTCATGCAAATATATAGACAAAGTCTGGCATGAACTTCTGAACTTTTCTGTGCAACCAACCACAACACTTGGCTCCTCACAAAAGCAGAAGTGGAAAACTATTTTCTTATTACATATTTTCAAACTGGTCTACTCGCCGCTTCGTGTTACCTTTGCGAATTTCACGCAGGGTTTTATATTTATCTCGCCCTTGACGAACATTTTCACGATGAATCTTGTCCATAGCCGTTTCTTTTGTTTCATCCCTTGACTGAGCCAAATCTTGTTTCAATGCCTGCAAAAGAGAAAAGGTTAATTAGTGAATCAAATGAAAAGTAAAACTTTCCTTTCAAAACACATAGGATGATTCTTACTGTTAACTAAATCAAGCTAGCATTCATTCTTAGAACTACATTAAGTAAGAAAATAACTACACATTCAATCAATAAGATCATGAAGACAAAAATTCCAAAAAGTGAAATATTACTAAAATTAATAATAATAATAATAATAATAACAATAATATAATTAATAATTTTAAAACAAAAATTATAAGCTGCATTAACAAATATATGATAAAAATTCATACAAAATACATTCTTGGGTAAAGATCAAGATAGATTACATTAAACTACTCGAGGAAAACATTACCAAGTCTTTTTCAGAATAAGACAAGCAACAAAATTGTGAACACCCAATATTACTGAGCAAATTAACTGTTACACTGTTCATGACAACCATTTAGATGAACCAACATGAAAGGTTTTCTTTACACATAGTGAACCATGAACTTTGCACATCTTGCAATACAATTTTCATGGGAATATATACAGAAATGGGGCTAGAAGCTACATGTATTGTTTATTTCATTATTATTTTGTTATAACTCTATTTTATGATCAACAGAAATTTTGAATTGAATGGAATTCCTTTAATATTCAATTTTTCTATGCAATTATTTCAATTTACTTTCATTCCTCAACTTTTCCCAAAAGCTGGCCTCCCCACAAGTCGCATGTCATCTCTTGTTACACATCAAATTTTGATATGTCATGCTTCACAAAGAAGTAAATCACCATTGTTTTCACTTCTTTATTACAAATTGGGTCTGAATAATTCAATAATAAATGAATTTCATAAAATGTCATCAAGTTAATGTTACTAGTCATCTCTTGCATTCCCTCATTGCTTAAAAGTTTTATCTAGTACTTTCATTTTCAAGTTTTAACAGGGCCTACAGAATTTAATCACATACTCTAACTATTGTTCCAAGTCTTTTCCCCCTAAATTACAGTCAAAAATCTTTGGAATCTCGTACGTACAGATACATAAAATTCCCTATCCATTCCACAATATCTAAATGGAATGATTGACACATCATCAATGAGTGTTCACAAGGAAGACTATCTTTCATTCAAGTTCAAAAACATGTAGCAGAAGGCACATTAATAGAACACAATATTTACCTTTAATTGATCATATAAACGCTCATTTCGTTCAGCTAATGTCCGTCTTTCTTCAACCGGATCAACAATATTGTCATCAGTAGCCAAGTCTCTGCTGACATCACCGTTTACCATCTCATCATCTTCATCATGCTCATTTTCCTCCACATGATGGTGCTGTGGGGTTGTGGTGGCAGCCAGAAGAGCCTGGTTGACTTCTTCCTGTTTCCGTCTTGCTTCTTCAACTTCCGCCTAAAACAACCAAAGCAATTAATTTTGCTTTTTGACTAGTTCACTCTCTCCAAAAAGTGGCAAGAAATTAAGCTAGAAGAGCTCAATTTCTGCCAGAAGAGCCTGGTTTACCTCTTGTTGTAGCCGTCTTGCTTCTTCGACTTCCGCCTAAAACAATCAAAGCAATGAATTTTGCTTTTTGACCTGCTCAATCCCTTCAAAAAATTACAATAAATTTTGAAGTTCTGTGCTTAAAAGAAGGCTTGAAGTTTGTAATAACATAAAATGGCATATCTACTAAGCAAATTAAGTAATAATTTATAATTAGTGAGATTAATTATTATATGAATAATTGAACTTACTATATCTATTTCAACAGCAAAGACATCATAGTTTGCACATAAGGTACCTTTGTACAACATACAACAGATTCAGGTGTAACATGGAGAAAGAAGGTCTCTTGACAAAAGTAGTTTCAATATATTCATAAAGAAATAAGCAAAAATCTGAACTGCTATACAACTTTCTCGGCACATCACTATCTTCAGAAAATCAGATAAGATCATCAAGTTCTTTTCTTCCTCTTCTATAGAACTGTTCAATGGTCACATCAAATTTATCGAAATTAGTTTGAAGGGCGAGAGTGGTTTTCCAACAAATATAGGTTAATAAACAAAGAACACCATTTAAATAATCATCAGATTATGGCATCCAACATCATTTTACAAACAGCAAGAGCATTTCGAAAATATATGAACCTATGCCAAATGAGAATAATTGGATTTTGGGGCATTTTTCCTGTCAGTAACGTCAGTCTGCATTTGCGACGCAGATTACTATCCGCACTCCCTAACTGTACATACTAATTATTCTTTATTGAGGGGAGGGTGGAATTTGGAAGTCTTTATCAAATAGGCACAAGTATAACCCCTTGGAAAGTTAGAAGACTACAAATTTTTCTATGCATGTAATTAATGCAGTCAAAATATATCTCCAATATGACTAAATACAAAAATGTGGCTGAATGATTCTCAGAAGCTTTTAAAAAAATTTAAAAATTAAAAAATAAAGAAAATATGAATTTCAAAGCATTTGTTAGGTTCCCGGTTTCATCGTCTTAAAAGAAGGTTTGTAATGTATATTTCTCAATTTAAAATTAAATTTTCAGAATGTTTCAACATTTTCAAAACGTATCTGGAAACATTTCTAGCATTTAGGCAGTAGTTTGAATGAAATTTAATTTTATTTCTCATATAACTAATTATAACTGGTAGTATTGTTGAAATAATTTATAAAGAATTTAATACATTGCTGTTTTTAATTTAATTTAAGAAATGAATCATAAAAAAAATACTATAAGAATATGAGAGATGAAATTTTTAAAAAATTACCAAAAGATTAGGAATTGAGAAAATTGTACTAAAAAAGAGAAATATGGCCCATTTGCAGCACAGTGTGAAACCTACTTTCAAGTAAGCTTCATAGTTTACATTAAAATTAACGAAGGAAGAGTGAACAAAGTCTGAGAAATAATGACTAAAATGTGCTAAAGCGATCTTCTATACTGCGATTTATTCAACTCTGTAGCATTTATCAGCTGCTGACAGTTTCATCCAATCAGGAGCTTGAACATCACTATCGTGACATTAACGTAGCGACACATAAGGTTCCAATTGGATGAAACTGTCAACAGCTGAATAAAGCACACTATACACCAGCTGTATTGAGAAAAATATGTGAAAATAATTTAATTTTGACAATTATTGTAACATGTTCTAAGAACAGAAATTTCATAACGAAGACACAACTGTTGCCTGAAAATGACCGCAGATAAAACAGTCCCACACAGAACAAAACCTTATAATTATATTGTCAAAAACTACTTCAGTGCACCACATTGTGACAAGAATTTTCTACACAGCAGTGAGAGAATAAAAAGTAGAAAAAAATCCTCTAGTGAGAAGAGAAGAATGGGCTGAGATGAGGACATGCCTAGATTACATCCACTGTATCAAATAAGTTATAGAGAAACAGAAAAGCAGAAATAGTGTGTGTATGACCTTTATAGACCTCTACAAAGCATATGATAGTGTCCCAAGAAAAAAGATCCGGGGAGCAATGAGAAGAGCTGATAAGAAAGGAAAGTGGATCAACATGATTAAAAAACTCTAAAAACACCGAAGTGCAAATTAAAATTAGAGATAAATTAGCTGTAAGCTTTCTGATAAACAAGGGTTTAAAAGAAGGACGTGGGTTCCCTTCTATTTTGTTCTGTATCTACCTAGAACAAGCTCTAAATAACTGGTAGAGGAAATTTTCAGGCATGGGAAGGCATGATTTTCAGGCATTGGAGGCTACACCTTTCACTCCCTACTGTATGCTGACGACCAGATAATCTTTGTAGGCCCAAGGAGAATTCCCTTTGTCCCAACTCTCTGAGCATGGGAAGGTGTATGGGCATGGCTTTTATTCACATGCCTCCCTGACTCATGTTGAAAATCATAACCCCTCGATTGGATATGCATTGCCAAGGCCATGTAAAGGTATCAGGAAGTCGTAATACTGGGTGCAGTTATAATGCACTGTGCATTGGACAGTCAGCAAGCAGTCTGAACATTTCCACTAGGCAGTAAGGTGTGTAGTTTTAACTCAGAATCTGTCAATGTATTTAATATTAATTTATTGGTGATTTCTTTCCATAAAAACATTATATGTTATTGTATTTTAATAATTATAATGAAGTCACGTAATTTAGGCCTACTACTTTCAGGGCAGAAATATCAATATCACAAGTGTCATGAAATTGACAACCTGGCATAAAACTGGAACCCCCTAAACCGGATTTTTTTGTCCTGATTGATTCTGGCTTAGATTTTACTGTAAATGGGGATTACAAATACATTTAAAAAAAACTGAATATAAGTGCATCGGGAAAGCAATAATGGATATAGACTTTAATGGTAACAAAATTAAAAGCTGTAAAGCCTTCAAATATCTTGGATCTTAGATAAACAACTCAAGTTAAATGCGACACAAAGACTCAAGAGAAATTATGGAGAAGGAACCAACTAAAGCTTTATACAACATATTATGGAATAACAATATCTGCCCAAGATGTCAAAAGAAGTATATTCCACCAAGTAATAGAAACTATAGTCCTGAAAGGAGTGGAAATATGGCCATAAACACAAAAACTAAGAGATAGGATTAGGACAGTATTAATGGACATGAGACCATGCCTACAACATATTCACAGGGACAGTGTGAAATGAAAAAATATGGAGAATGATGAATATAATTTGCTCTATTATGAAGATCATGAAAAATGGAGCACTCGTTGATATGGACACGTTCAGAGAACGTTGGAAAACAGATGGCCACACAAGATCTTAAAGTGCAACAACCTGAGAGGAGAAGAAGAGGATGATCAGTTTCAGAAACAGAAAAATATAGAACCAGGAAGTTATGGAGAATAGATAACTCGAACCAGGGAGGACGAAGAGTAGTGGTGGGTGAAAATGGCAAGCTCCTAAGAAAAAAATCCTAAAATAAATTTCTAGCTTTAGAAATCAAATTATTTGGTATTTTAACTCATTTATTTGTAAAATTAAGGAAAAAATAAAGTATCATTATTTTACAAGTAACTTGTTGCCTAGTATCATATCCACCAAGAAAGAAAATCCTCGATATGAACAACATTAAATTTGCCCACTTTGTAATCTTTCTCATTCATCCCCCTCCCTCATGTATCCCCCTCCCCAACAGAAAAATTTTAAATTACTCTATCAGCAAGGCAATTTCTATTTCAGCATGTTACCTGAAGACGCCTAGTTTCTTCATCCTTTTGATCAACTTCTGTCTGTATTCTCATTACTTCTTCTTGTTTACTACGGATCTCCTCTTCTAATTTAGCACGTTCTGCAGCTTCCATATTCTTACTTTCCTCCAATCTTTCCATCATAGCCTAGGAAAATGTTTAAAAAATGTTATAATCCAATTGAATTTTTTTAATAAATTTATAGAGGTATTTCTGCTTCCAATATACAATTTATAATTGAACAACATTAACTAACCATCGAAGTGAACATACCTGTAATTCACCCTGTCGGGCCTCCAGCTCCTCCTTGGCCTGTTGTAATTGTTTCAATTGTTCCTCCAGTCGGCGAATCATGTCTTGTGCTTCCTGAAGATCATGTTGGCGTTTCTCCATTTCCTCTTGCATGGAGCGTAAGCGTTCCTCATACTCTTGCTGCTTCTTTTCTGCTCGTTCTCTTGCCGCAATTTCCAATTGCAACTTCTCTCTGAAATGGAATAGAAGTATAATAAAATTATAAAAAATTAAAAATAGAAACAATTAAAAATAAACTGTAACCTGTACTGAAGTAAAGTAATGTCATTTCTCTGTTATCAATATTTTGAATACGCATCTAGAGAAATAATGGTGTTGACAGAATGTGAATGTTGAAGACAGAATGTATAGCCAAATATATTAATTGAGTTTAATGGTAAAAATTACAGTATCGTAATATGGTATGAAGCATAAATGTTAGCAATGGGATTCTAGTTTTTAGGTAAATACACATTCCCCTGCTCCTTAATCCTGAGTGTTGAAAGTTCAGTGGAAATTCAAGTAGTACCCCATAGTTCCCAAATACCAAATTGTGTATCAGCTAAAAACAAATATTTATATTAAGTTGTATAAAATTAAATATTTTCATTGAAACATTAGTTCATATTTCACTAAATATTAAATGAATACATTAATATTTTGAGTATCTTCACGTTTAACATTTTGAAGTATTTGGAATTATGGTGAAAGAATACAGGCATTTGGCATACATCACATGTTACTGTGGGATTTCCCCAATTGAGGTGTCTGGATTATGACCTGCCAAAACATCTGAGGGCCATTTCCAACACTACTGTCAATTTAGGCAATGACACACTGAGCGATAACGTACAATCATAATACATGTTGCTAGCGATCATCCTCATGTTGCAAAGATGAAATGTGCAGAGCTATGAAGAGGATGACATCACTTTTTACTTTGAGACTTCTGAATCTTAGTTACTGGTTTTCATATAGGTAATAAAAGAAATATTTTTGTCATTTTAACATATCTTTTTCACTTTGTGCCCCAGCTATCACTTTTCTTGGAGTTTTGGGAAAATCCCTTCTTTACTTCATATTATCTTACCTTTGTTGCTGTTTTGCAATCTTTTCTTCTCGAGCTTGTGCCTTCATTTGCTGAACATCAATTGTGTCAGGTTTCCTCCGCCTCATATACAATTCATGGTTGCCCATGCAGAGGGCTAAGATTCTTTTGTTAATACGGACTCTTGGAGCCAAGAAAACAAAGTCAGGTGCTTTCTTATCAATAGGCTTGATGACAAATTTTCTATCATTGAAAGAGATATTACGTATCTCAGACCATGGAAAACCAATTTTGGGTGTAAGTCTGTAATCATAACATTGTGTCATAAGAAGCTTGTATTCATAAAGTTTGCTTTTCAAAATTGCTAGTATTGTGGTATATGAAAGCAAATGGAATTAACTTACTTATCATCTTGTTCATATATATTCAGGCCCAATGCATCAACACCAAGCCAAAGATCTGTTCCTTTCTTGTTGCGAATTTCAAAGTAATTCACTCCATACATTTCCAAATCTTGAGCTATCTTCAAATATTCCATCATTGAATCTTCTCTGTAAAAAAACATTGAATAGTAAGCAATCAATGAGAATGCATGTGATCACATGATTTTCCTTTAAACAAATCAATAAAACTAAATTTACCTCAACATTCCTTTATGTTCATTCCACCATGTAGTAATGCTTTGTTCCCATTCCTCTCGTGACATTTTATGCTGATCCATAACTCTGCAAATGTTAAGTCATGATTTTATGTATGTTCATATTAAAACCACTTATTACAAAGACCACTATTAACAGAAAACAACATCACTTATAATCACAAAACATTTTTATTAATTTACAATTTGAATAACAAATTTACTCAATGGCATGGTATAATTACAACTACAATAAATCATTAGCAAAGCAGTTGAATTGCAGTACACTATTTCACAAGTTTTAATAACAGCCATTATACACCAACTCTATAATGACCAATTAATTAAAAAGAACTAACAGCACCAAAGATTAACCACAAAATTAATTTAAAAACTAATAAATTAATAAGCAGTCCTTTAAAAATATTGATAAATCACTAAAATAAAAATAACAAACAGAAATTAAAATATTTCAATTCCATTCAATACTTATAATTAGAGACCGGATTTTTATGTAATTACATATTTTTTGTCTTTCTTCTTACCATACTCAAAATTGTAATCATGGCGAATCATAGCCCTCCTAACATGATATCGAATTTTTTCGTTACATATTTTTACATATTTAGTACTATATTACATATTTTACATATTTTGCTGTTTGCACAATATATTATCTTATTTTATCAATTTTCTTCACTTCAATTCCGTATTTTTTTTATGAAAAGATTTATTTTTTTTTTAAATCAGCAGTTTTCCTACATTATTGGGGAAATCTAAGTGTCCAAAATATCATTGACACCGCGTTTCGTGATCTGTAACCCTAATTTCCAAGAAAAATTTGCAATTGCCGACATGTAACATTTCAATGAAGATGCTACAGTGTATGTGTGCTCGTCGTTAATCTCGCCAGTTTGTGCGAGGGCATCTATTGCGATTAGTCCAGCTGCTAAACTATGGTCCTGGATTACAATAGATGAAGCTTTTACTACTCGCAAGAATGTTGTATGATGTAAAATGAGCAGTTTTTCTACTTGTAATTTCTTGCTATGTAAATAGCTTTTAATTAGAGAATTTTAATATTACATATTACATACTATTTTTCATATTTATTACATATTCATACTGTTTTCATTACATATATTTATGTACATATTTTGACATTTAATACTACATATTTTTCCGGTCTCTACTTATAATGCACAGAAAAGCTTACCGCTGAGGCAACAGACGATCGTTTGCTAAGAAACCTGATGTGTGGACAACTTTGTTGTAGTCGCCATGCCTGGCCTGGACTGCATAAGATGCTAATAAAACTGACGTTTCAGGAGGGCAATATATCTCATCAGAAAGGATGGAATTCTTCACCTAAACAAATTACAATGGTTTCAATATATGCAAAAAAAGTGTGATATACTATTTTTAATTCTGTTTGAAGTGTTTCAATTACATCATACATTTTACATTTTAGTATTGAGACCCTATTCAATTTCATACTTCCAAAAGTAAGAAATTAATGATATTTTTAAAAAAATCTCGTAACTTGTAAGGGACTGTCCATAAGTTACGTAATGCCAGTTTGGAATATTTAAACTCTCCCCCTCATAGCGCACCCGTAATGCGCACTTGAACCTCCCCTTAATCGTTATGTAACACTTGCAAACACACCCTTCCTGCAAGAAGTGAAAATGAATTATAGCATAACAATTTGTATTTATTTTACTTGTGTTGTATATTAAAATTAAAGTAGAAATTAGTTGGAGTTTGGAGTGAAAGAAGAATACTTGGGCGAGAAATGGTTTATCACAAGCTATGCACACGCAGTCATGGATGATGCAAGAGAGAGTGTGTAGAGTGCCAATTTAAATGAATTCTAGAATATACTTCGTGTCAGTTTTGAATATTTTCTTTGTAATATTACAGAAATAAAAAAATATGTTAAAAAAGATTTCCATTTATTGTAACAATTTACAATCAATAACTTTATTTATGTTTAAAAAAATAATTCGTTACTATTTTAATGTACAGAGCTAAAAGGAATTATTTCAGCACATGTTGAAAAATGTAAAAAAATAACAATGTTATGCAACACTTAACTAATACCCCCTAACCCTATGTAACACGGTAACGCTACCTCAGACCCCCTCCCACCTCATTACCGTTACGTAATTTATGGATGACCCCTAAACTAAAATAGATTATTGTGCCACTGCAACAATTACAATACTTTATTTCAATGCTTAGAAAAACAATTTTATTATTTGTAATAATCCAAGAAGAAATTCAAATGAAACTTAAAATATAGTTGGGTATCAGCATTTAATAGAACATACAAGATCCTAAACTTCTGTATTATATTTGGTTTCAACTTTAACATTACTTAAAATATTAAGCCAACAAAAAGGACTAAACATTACCTGGAGATAAAAAAGCCTAAGTGTGATATCCTGAATAAGCTCTTCAGCAACATCTTCAGGGTAAAATTTGGCACGGAACTTGAACTGTAGAGGATTCTCCTTCTTTACATCTTGGCTCATCACCTAGATAAAAAGAAGATTATTTCACTCAATACATTCAATAATATCAACAAAAAGTAACAAAACAAAACAAACAAACAAAAAAACACCCGAGTGCTGTGCAAGCTTCTCTTTAAACATTTAAACACACAGCAGAAAGAATTCTCTGCAAAACCATTAAGCCAACAAGCATCATGCAAAACCACACAACAAGCACAAGGCAACACTTACCCCATACATCAAGGCTGGCTGTTCTCCACACAAATGCGAGAGGCATGCATTGAAAAATTAAAATATTATCAGTTTCACCACATGCATATTTAACTTGGCAGACAAATGAACAAATTATAAGTATTAATGATTTGACATGCTTGCAAATTGAACAACATTCAATTTCATTTGCACATTATTTCTGCAATTGTTAATGGAAATCTCAATAAGGAGGAGAATAAAAAAGCTAGAGACCAACTTAATCACAATCCAATACATTGTTAACATTAGAATTGTTTTTATTCTTATTGTTATATTAGGCAACTATTTTTATTATATTATTTTTGCTTTATAGTTATAAAATTGAACATAATAACCAATTTCACTTAAACAATTGTAATTTCATGTGACGTTACTAATACTAATAATAAATGTACCACAAGGAAAAGAAAGTTTCTGGACAAATTACGTAAACGTTTTTTCTAATAGACATCCTCTGTGCATATTTTCTATCAAGGTCCTCAGTCTTACCACACTGATGTTTTCAGAATCCCACTCAATCCCTACCCTCAAATACTAGTAAATATCTTGTATGCCCCTTAAAAAAGTATAAATAAAAAATATGTAGAAATCACAAAATATTTATAAATAGATGGGAGAGAACTTACCCAAAGATGTTAAGATTAATCAACAAATTTTAAAAAATTACAAAGATAAATTCAAAACAAACACAATTAAGGAAAAACTTTCCCATTGTAAATAAATACATCATATATTCCTTGGGAACAAGGATGTCATTTTTGGTTTCTTTTTCTTTCCTTTGATTATCACTGACGAAATCATCTTTTCCGTCTGTCACTCATGTTATATTAAATGTAGGTTCAAATTTGTTGATCCCTTATTTGCTCTTACTTTTCATCTTGAATGGGCCTTTTCACATACACCGATGCCGACGATGGCACGATGAAAGCAGAGAATCGATACCGATACCATATCGGTTTGATACTTGCATACGAACAAGTACAACTCGTACAACACTTGCACGTTGCACACGTTGCACTCGTACAACCATTCGACACACGAAGTTGACGTCGAGTTAAACTGTTTTGCTTTATTTGTTATACGTGAGACGCAAAAAACGTTAAGTTGGAATAATTGCGCACATCCATCCTGCAAATATTCAAAAACTTCTGCCACCTTTTGTCCTGAAGCATTTTGTTTTTATTATTTTCATTGGTTTTATCCCAAATTCCGGGCTTAAATTCCGCTAATTATATTAATATATAATATCGTATTTGAAACCAACCATTATAGTTGGTTTCATTAAAAAAAATTTCACTCACAAATACTATACAAAAAATAAATAAATAAAATACAACTCATCAACGACACGAATGCAGTGACTGCTACTCGCCGACCATGTCGCCTGTAACAACAGTCCCGATATGTCGCCGAGTGCGAAAACATTCTCATTTATTTACATGAGATTAGGCATCGTAGCTGTGGCGTCGTCGTGTCGGTACATGTGAAAGCGCCCAATAGTCGACTAAGGCGAGAGGGGAAGAGAGCGACATCGGTGCATTCATTCCCTTAAATGATAAAAAGTTGGCATGGAGCTCGTGGTGGAGCATTCAAAGCAGCAATTCCGAATCGCTCTGCCGCCAAGGGCAGTGGCGAGCGTCCGCGCCCGACTGCGTTTTACAACCGCCCCCGCGCTGCGCTGGAAAGAAGCGCCGTGCCGCCAGCGCCAGTTGCTTTACGGCGCGCCCCTGCATCCGCCTGCGGGCCTTCAGGCGCAGCCCGAGATAAGCCAGCGGACGACCCCAGTTACGTATTTTACATTTAGTTACACCCACCGCACTTTCCGAAAAGTAATCATTCACTCCTTTCACGAGAATATTTGCAATAATGGCCGTTTCCTCAACTATTGCTACAAGTATGAATAAACCACTTTATCAATTTCACGTGGTTGCCTCAAATTCCATCCATATGGCTATATGTCTATTCTATGAATACGCTTTTCAACTCTAATGCCGCATCAGGCTGCACGCTTGTGTCCCGTAAAATACTTCTTTTATATTTACTAACAAGCCTTCGAAGCATTTGAAAAGTGAGAGAACGGATATTTGGATCTCCAGTCATGAACGTGAAACTACTTGCTTCGTAAGTTCACCATTCGTAGTTAGGCACAATCCCGCTCTTCAAAAACCGAACTCCAGAAGCTACATAGACCTGCGGTAGGAGACACACGGTCTGAAGATACCTAGTTCTTTTATGAAACAGGTTGGTGTTTTGAGTTCTCGTTCAAACCGGTCAGTGGACAACTGAAGTGAACGATCCAAAATCATTTCGCCGTGGCACACGGTTTTACGTCGCAGTTCATCAACAACGGGTCATCAGTTCATCAACATCGCCCCTGGTCGATGTCGAATGCTGGAAACTCTACTCTGTAGTTAAAACTTTAGTCTGTAATTATTTTATTTTGTTCAGTTTTCAGCACACTCAATGCAATGTTGAAAAATACCATTTCTTCAAATCTTTAACGATGTTTATAAAACTATAAAGTTTTGTTTATTAAAAATCGTAATAAATCGTGACATAATTTACCAGAGGTCGAGTGTTTAAAGAGTCGCGTTCCTTTCCATACGTATGGATACCGTCCATACGGATACCGTACTTTCATTTCCTGCTTTTCAAACATCTCACCCTGATGTGATATGCCAATTTATAAAAGTTTAGAGGTGGAGAGAACAAGTCTTGCATTAAATATTGCATAAGCTTTTACTTATCGAAACGGGGCGACGATATTTAGTAAAGGTCGGTTACGTTTGAATTAAAATTCTCCGTAACGAAAGTGAGGGGATGCAACTAAAAATTCTCCTTCTGAACTCTCGCGGACGATGGAACAGACACGTTCTCCCCGCAGCAGTATTCCAGGCGATCCCCCCCCCCCCTGCCCGGTCAGCGCCGCGTTCCGAAGCCGATCCCCGTTCGGGAGGACGAACGGAACTTGGTGGGCCGTGGGCCATCCTGGCCGCATCCCAAGCGGGTTTGTGCGCGGGCGCTGCTATACTGCGATTTTTGTAGGAAGAGCTCTCAAGACAACTCAAATCCTATCTTCGCGATGGAATATGTCACGGCATTTCGCGTCTTTTCTCGGTCTTACCGGTAGAAGTCGCATGATCGCAAGCACTGCTTCATACGGTCGCGATCGTGCGAAATCTAGCGGAACGACTGTGAATGATACGAAATGCCGTGACATATTCCATCGCGAAGATGGGATTTGAGTTATCTTGAGAGCTCTTCCTACAAAAATCGCAGTATAGTGCTGCGCTGGGAAAGCGCTCACCGCCGAGAGCCCAGCTGCGCGCGCGGAGTCTGTGAGTGACCAATGGCAGACCGCGCGCCGTCATCGCCGCCGGCCATCCGAGGAGTTCGGCTGCCGCTAATTATTGTCGCCAACGCGCGGGTTTTGGTCCTTGTCGCCGGTCGGTCGGCGCGGCGCGGCGCGGCGCGGCGCGACAAAGAGGGCAGTTTGGTGTGACCACAAACGAGAATCGGCCAGAACTTAAGAGGGAAAAACGCAATTTTTTGAGGGACAAGTTTCGCCGTTACAGCTATTACGCGATATATCAAAATACTTTGATTTTCATATGAATTAAATTATTTTCTAAGTCCGTGAAATGAATGGAACTACACATGTCTGAAGAACACTTGGATGTATGACAGTAGCAACATATTTTCTCTAACACTAAGAAGTAGTATATGTGACACGCCCAAATTGTGAGGAAATACTCTTCCGCAAAGAAGTACGTCTGATGGCACTCATAAAACAATAAAACACGCAAAACATCAGTTATCTCACAGATCTCGCTCGTGGGATCAGCTCTTTCGAAACCCATCGAACCAGGGTTTAAATTAACTCTAGTAGGGGGGGGGGGTCTTTGAACCCGTATGTATTGATTTTACTCACTAATATCTGAAATTATTTAATTATTTTCGGAGTTTATTCCTTTTGAGTTGTCCTCAGGCCTTCGTATGACATTTTGCTATTTTCACTGTTAATTGTAAGTTATTTCATAGCACCATAAAATTTTAAATATTACTTTGGACGGACACACTTCGAAGAATACGGTACCAAACTTATTATGAAGTGTTGTCAGGTATGTAAATGGCCTATCACAGACAGGAAATTGTTCATTCGGTGGGGAGTATTCTTAGGAAGGATTATCAATATAGGAGTCCATCAAGATCAACCTCCTCCTGCCAAAGGCTGTATTTGATTCTCCGAAGCAAAACCACGAAAATTAAAAATACAACCATCTGAGCAAACCGAAGCTGTTGTTTGCAGAGTAATAAGAAGGGTTGTAATAGGTATTCAGATTATTGTTAGGTGTATCCAACGCACGGAATCTGATCACTGAATACTTTTAGTACAATGCATTCAAAAGTGTTTATATTAAATGTTCTTAAAAACATTCGTTACGGTTTTTCATTTTTTAACGATATTAAAATTATCAGCTTCAATTGTATTTGAGAAGTAATTAAATTATTTTTCATAATAAGAGTAGTTTTATTGTAATGAGTTCAGCAACCCCCCCTTCAGAATCGAAAATTAAAAAAAATAAATAAATCAAACTCCGGCATCGTTGAGTTGAGAAATTAACTAGTTGCCCAGGGAGGGAGGGAGGGGGGCAGGGCGAGCAAGGGCGGCGACTTTGTGCAGTGGCCCGTGGGCGAGGGGTCGCGGGGCGGCGCCTGTGAGAAACGCCGAGAAGAGGCGCACAACGCAACGATTCATCGGCGCCAGCGGAAAGGTCGCGCGAGGCGCTATCGGAAGGGCAGGGCGCGGCGCGGCGCCCCGCCCCGCGCCCGCCCGGCGCCGCCGGAAGCCCCGCCGCCGCAACTGCCGGGAAGCGGCTCGGCTCCACCGCGCCCCTCGGCGCCCCGGCGCCGCGACTCCGCACACACACGACCGTCCCGCGACCCAATTGGTTGAGCGCGAGGGGAGGAGCACGGCGGGGATGCCTTTGCAATCTTCACGAAACCAACTCCAATTAAAACGAGGCATTAGCAACTTCAAGTCAAAAATACGTCTGCATACAAAATTCACACTTTTGACTAAATCCAACAATGATATATTGCCTTGCAATATTGATATATTGTATTATTGCCTCCAACATTGATATATTGTATTGCCTTGCAATTACAATTGCAACAATTGGTTCTCCAGCGTTAGCCTATTTCTGAAGAGATGAGTCACATAATGGTAGCAAACTGATTAAATCACTATATTTTAAAATGAAACTAAACTTTACAATTTAAGAAATTTTGCTGCTAGTCCACTATCCATAAAGTCCTTGACCAATGTTGACACTTAAGAGTGACTATGATGCATCGTTTTCATTTTCCTCTCGAAAGAGTAACAAAATGGGTGAAAACGGGAAGAGAGAATTATCGCAAAACACGCTCTAATCATCAATTACGGAACGAACCGCAGTTCTCGAATGAGAATCTTTTATCAATATCGACCACAGTGAAGCGACAGCAATGTCATTGTCAAGCAAGTGAAATAGAAGAACACTGCGTGAGCTTGATGCGGACGGGCAGTCGACGAGCAGCTCCGCGGGGTCGCGGGAGGTCACGCGAGCAGAGTGCGGGTGTGGATGATGCGGGGCGGGGCGTGGAGGGGAGGGGGAGGGGCACAGCCGCGCGCTCCCACATGCGGCACCGTTTATCTCGCGGCGGCCCCGGCGCGCCCGAAAAAGGCGGCGCGACGCTGCGTGACGAATGGGAGCGCGGCGCCGCCCGGGTTCGCGGCACACGCGCCATCAGGCGAACGCACTTGGAACGCCACGGCGATGAACATGAGCAGTGCGCCAGTTACGTTTCTACACAGACACGCAATTCGACGGTGTTCGAGTAGAGTTAAATCATGGAAGCGAATTTGAAGAAAAGTGTAAATAAAATTCCTGTGATCATTGTAAGAAGAGATTTTTTAAACTATTAAATTCACATGTTTATTGTAGATATACTTTGTGTATATTTTACCACTTGTAATTCCCTAAGCAACTAACTCCACCTTCACAAAAATGACAATTCCCTTCATCCGACCACCATCGAATTATCCACAACAGCCTACGAGTTTAACATTTCTGCCGCGAATAAACATGATATTCTGTGCATTTCTGCGTAACGTATCGCGTTTTCTCCGAGGGCATTCCGCCTCGCGCTGACCAGGGTGCGTCTACGCACTCCCGGGCACATCGCGGCTCGCGCGGCTGCCCGAGGCGACTTAACGTCTGCATACGGCTTCTCCCACGCGCCCTCCCACCCGGGGTCGCGACGCGATGCGACGCGTCGAGAGGGCAGCGCAGTCCCCGGGACACGCAGTCGTCCTTTCATGTCGATTAAAGCCGACATGCCGCACGAGAATTGGTGGCCGATAACAGAACGTTGTTGCATTTTTCTTTTCTTTGTAAGAGAAACCTAAAACGCCGTCAATGGAAGCACACGGGCACCTGTCTCTGGACTTATCGCAACGTTTTCAGAGAGGCGGCTAAATCCTTGTAAAATCTATCAAACGCACTCAAGCTCCTCACAGTGAGTACTTGTAAAGTGTTTGTGGAGTTCGTTCTGTCAGAATGATGAATCAACTACAGCAAGAAAAATTGCATCATTTTCTGATACAAAACTGTAAATATCTCCAAAATTCCCTGTTGAACAGATACTTTAAAACATTATGGCTTAAAGATATTAAAAATACCAACATATCAATAATACATTTGAAAGATTTTTCACTTCTGAAGCAGTGTAGTCACATTACACGAGATATTCAACACTCGTGAAATGCTTACCTCGTGAGATAAAACTGCTGCCCAACTACTGTCAACAAACGTGTTTCATTTCTGTAACTCAGAAACCATTGTTTGATAAATGAACGTACAACTTCCAACTAGTTACGCAAACGCTTCATAAGTGTTCATAGTCCCAGTTAATTATGGAACAGTATTAAGGTGTAAGCCGTGTAATGAATGATTGGAAGATTAAGCGTGGTTTGATATCTTGTGGATAAAAAATAAAGAGCTAGTTTTCCGGGTCGATATCTACGCCGCGTCGTTGCAATCAGGTAGAGCGCAACGTTGTCACTTGCTTCTTCTAGCACCTCGAATTTGCCTACTTGTTCATGATCTCATCTACAGTTGAACATTGTCCAATTGCATAGAATACAAGTACCTTAAAGACCACACCATTTTGTAGCGAAACATTGGCATCAAGAATACTCGAGAATGTGCAAAAGATTTATCCATGCGGGGTGTTTTTCACTTCAAATAGCCGGTCACCAATTCTACTACATTCCAGTGAACTTCTCATGATCGAGAGCTAAATGATTGAGATTTCCCTGGCGTCCAGTGAGACTCTAGAATGTAACAGTAACAAGTCAAAAAGAAATGTTACAATATCTTTAAACGACCTGTTGCTGAATGGACGTGCCTATCCAAAAGTCAAGCCTCGTGAATACATCGCTTTCTCCAGATTCAATCAACCTCGTCAAGATAATTCCTCTTTCATTTCTGCCTCCTCCAGTTAAAGTAGATAAGCAAATTCATTCTCTAAGCAGTAAATATTCAGCTACAAGCAGTTGCCATTTCTTCGCATAATCTAAAAATCGAAAATTCCGCAGTTGACGCGGCTTTACAATGAAATAAATCCGCTTTCGTATCGATATCGCTCTTACATCTAAGTGCTTTCTGAAAGTATGCTTTGCTTAGGAAAACGATTCAGGCGATGACCCTCGGAAGGCGACGAGACTACGATGAGGGGCTGGACACACGCGCGCGTCGCCCGAAATGGACGGCGCGGGAGGCGTGGCGGTTGCGTGGGGCGGGGCGGTCAGGCTATTCGCAGGCGACGGCACTGCCATCCCGCGGTACTCGAGGCGTTGACGTCATCGACGGCGGCCATCGCCCAAGTGCCGCCGCCGGAGCGACAGGCGCTCAGGCAACGAATCTTTGCGAGCGACCCGACTCTCCCCCAAATGCAATTCTCCGAAGTAATCTTGCTGCAATAACTTGATTTTGGGAGAGTGGCCATCGAAGGTTCCTATGTCACAGATTATCCACCGATTCAAAATGCATCAGTTAATTTCCATTTCGAAAATCTGATCGCGCGAAAGCTCGGAAAAATATAGTAGTGCACTTAAGGAAACAAATTGTAAAGCCAAACATCGATGTTACAACAGTCGTTTATTTTTCAATAAGAAGAATCATTCGAAACTTTGCTAGTAAAGGGGAAAAACTAATTATCTCAGAATCCAAATCTGCACTGCCGAATATTGTGGAATAGTGGTTATTACAACGCCGGGGAGTCACAATTCCCATCCTGCGTTTAAACGTGCGCAGCTACTGCGCCGCGAGCCAAGGCAGGCTCTGAAGGGGCAGCCGAGGCGAGGGTCTGAGAGTTCAATTAGGAGGCGACAAGGGGCGGAGACGGACGTCCAGCCACTACAAGTCGACAAACTTTCCTAATGATGGTCATTACCCTCTTCTTGCTTGTGAAGCATCCATCACTTCTGTCAGAACTTATTCAAGCACCATCTTTTCGACATCAATTCTTTTGCATAGCTATGCATCAATATGGGTTCGACGTCGATGAATGTTTTGCCAAAACGATACAGGTGGTGCTGTCAGTATGAGCAGTAAGTCAAATTTCCTTTCTTTTGAGGCCATTATTAAAGTTTGCAGTTGTCGGAATTTTGTAATAAACCGATGAAATATGTTAAAATGTACCCCGATGTTTGTGACTTCACAGTACAGAGCCGATATAATTGCCGTCATCTGTAAAGGGGAGTTCGTCGGGCTCTGAAAAGTAGGAAATTTGACTTTACCACTCATTCACTGCGCAATTAGATTTAGACCTACGGACTATTTTTAACAGAAAAATAGAAAATATATATATAACTGGGCTCACTCAAGAGAACTCGCAAAACCCCGTTGGACAAAGTTACAATAGCGCTCAAATTCCTACTCTACATATTAATTTTATTTCACAAAATGCTGCCTACAGGTCTCAACGATACGCGAAATTATCTTACAAGGCACATGTGTATAATTGTTTAAACAAAAAATATTATTAAACAACGCCAATTTTTTTACATCTGCTTTATTTGCAATTTGATCTACAAGATCATTCGGCAAATACAATTGTACGTACAATTACTGTCCTGCAAAGAAACCAGCCAATTCTGGCCAAACGACAATACTTTCACAACTCTAAAATTAATATCTGCCTTTCTTATCTAAACCATGATAAAGGAAAAGCCCTTGGATAGTGTTAAAAGCCAAAACATGGGAATCATGACCAAGTGCTAAAACGGTATGTAAAGAGCAAATGGAAGTCTTAGCCTCCCATACAAACTGCGAATGAATCCACGGCAATCAATTCCAATTCCAGGATTCCATAACGTTAATAGACGTTCTAACATTACGCCAAAAATTAAAAAAGACACTTCATCATGACCAGAAACAAACTGAAATGTGTGATTTTCCTACAAAATGTATTAACGCGTACGACGGAAAACAAAAACAATAACACCCGAATGTAATGCTCCTTCCGTCGCCGGCGGTTCGATGAGGTCGTCCGTTCGCCGCGCTGCGCCTGCTGCGCCTGCTGCGCGGCCGCGAGCCGCGTGGGCGTCGGAGCGCGCGCTCGGCGCTCCGCGCGACTGCGCAAACACGCGCTGTTTGCGCGGGCGGGCGGGCGGTCGCCGGCGGCGAGGCGACTGCGCAGCGCGACCACGATTGACACACTCGGGACACGCTTTTTCTTCGTGCAAAGTTTCCGGGAATTAGTCATGATTGATTTTACTGGCTATTACAATCGTTCCCGAGTTGTGATAGATAAATGGCATGCAGTACTTGTCCAATAGAATCCGCTGCAGCGAAATATCTTTCCTGCAATTCCTACGGAGGCTGACGGTGTGCTATTTCACGCCACATGGAAATAATTTGTCTTACTGGTTTCGGAGAGGAATTCTGTTTTAGAAGAGTGTCACAATATATTCGCTTAATTTGAAACATTTTGAAGTGGGCGTGAACTAACCTACAATTTACAACACACGTTGCTTAACAATAGTGCAAGATGGCATGCCACAGTGTAATTTAGAAGTCAGAATTAGTGGGACATACCCCAAATAGCATTTGACAATAAATAATCGCATTCCTGATAGAATGTAAGGCAAAATTTACGAAAACCTCAAGAATTACAAAGTAGTCGTCGAATAAAACTCCTTAAGAAAAACTCGCAAGCCAATTCTAGCTACTGCGGCTGCGAGCACTGTGGCTCCGAAAAGGTAGAAGGCGGGGGCGGCAGGACCAAGACAGCGGGGCGAACCGCGGGGCAACAGCCGATGAGTTTGCTTAACGCGTTAGCACTACGCGAGGGCTCCAAGTGGGAGGCGCGATCCTGCAGGCAGAAACGGCGAATGGGAATTAAAACCTACAAGCCACATACGTCCAGGGATACCAACGTACACAATCGAACGTAACGGCACCCCCGATATTTCGATCACAGTTCCTCTGTTTCCAAACAGTTCGGGTCAGTGGGACTAGGTTAAGAATCTAAATAACAGTCACAACCTGGACCAAACAAATAATAGAATTCTCCGTAAGGACGGTGTGTGTGATTGAGAGCTCGGCACCCGCTGCGCCGCCTTGCGGACCGACGGGGTCGCAGGTCGCCCGGCCGGAGTCCGGCGCCGTGAAGGGGCGCGCCTCGCAGACGCCGCATCGGTGCCCCAGCACCAGAGGAAGAGAGTTCGCCGCAAGGACGCGCGCCGAACGTTTCTGCAGGAGTCGGTCCCCCGCCGATCTAAATGGGCGGACATGCAAAGGCGCCTTCCTTTCAACATGATCTTGGTGACAGAGGAGGTACATTGCGTCCACAGCTCCGTCGTATGCATCCTCACCATTCAGAAGCCTTTATAATCAGACGGACGCAGCGTAGCATTATATTTTCTTTTCAAGTGGGCATGTACACCAAGCTCTCGTTAAAAGCCTGCAAAGTTGTCCGGTGATATTATCGATAATTAGAAGAGGATCTTCAGTTCCGTATATTTAGTAAGAAATAAAATAACTCCTCTTCAGCCTTGCTAAGCTACATGCTTTCCACTTTCACAAAATGCACGAAACGTTAGAAGATAGATTTATGTCACTTCCCCTTGCAAGATGTTGGTTCTCTGCCAAACCATTTAGGAACGCTTGGCGGAAGACAGAATGACGTAGACACATCCCATGTCTCCGCGGAACAGTGTCAGGGAAAGACAGTTTGAAAATCAGTATGGGGAAAAGCCCGACCACATAAACCACGCTGCTATCACTTCCTTTGATAAATATGACACCATGGGATCTGAAAGTAGGAAGCGCGGAGGCAAATATATTTGAAACGTGTAATTGGTGACGGAGAAAAATGTAAATTTCATCTTATTATGAAAAGTGTCAGAATGAATCTTTCACTTCTGTATACTATCAGTTTATTTAATGGGTTTCGTTATCGAACATTGACCAACGCACATTTATTCCCAATTACACTGAGCTGCAAATAAAAGCACCATGCTCTTACGAACTATGACAGTTCTATTATTCGCATTATGGTAAATGCGTTATAGACATTAGGCACTATGCTTGTCAAGAATAGCCGAGGAAAAAGTTTCTCCAACATGAATCACTGCAGTTTCATAAGCGAATAAAACATGTACACGTCAGGTTGCATTGTGAGTCACTCGCAACTTGCACGCGATTTATAGCACGAATGAAAGATCAAACATGTGCTTAAATGCTGAAAAGAGCACTGGAAGGAAATACTGCAACAATGTTCCATTCAATATTGCATTTTACAATATTACAAGTTTTCCATCAAAGATTATAATGTAGATTATGTTGAACGAACAATTTTCGCAAACTGCTACAGTTACAACTTTGTGATGCTGAAAATTCGGTACTCTTGTAAACTTCCTTGTTTCTTGGGCAATACAAAACACTAGAGAGCAGAATAATTTCCTTTTCTCTAAACTGGAAACCGGACTTCCCAAAGATTTCGGAAGTGAACGTACTGTACACGGAGTCGGATGAACCAACCTCCCACGCACCCTATTGCCCCGCCCGCCGCGCCGCGAGGGGTGAATGGACGCGCTTCATTCACGCGCCGGCGCCACCCCGTCCTCAACGAGCGCGGCGGCGCGGCGCCGCCTCCATTGAGCGCGGAGACGTACGCGCATCGGGGCGCGGGCGCGGGCGTCGCGACTTATCGAGCGGGCGCGACGGCGGAAGGAGCGGAGTCTGCTGCGCGGGAGGTGGCGCCGCACAGCAGTGCGACGCAGCGCCGCGCCGCGCCACACAGCACCGCACCACGCGAGGGCGCGCGCGCAAAGCAAAGCGCCGTTAGCAGCCGCCAGCAGCGGCGGCGGCGGCGGCCGTCCAGCGCGTAACGGACCCCGAAGCGGCGGCGGCGGCGGCGCGGTGCGGGACAGCGGGCGGGCGGAATGCGTAAGGTGGAATCGGCCCGGCCAGCCTTTCCCCCCGCCCGGGCCCTGCGCCCCGCTGACCCGTGACGGCACCTGTTGGCGCTTCCGGTCGCCCCTCCCGCGCGCCGCCCATGCGCGGTGCTCGTTTGGGCGGAGAGGTTTCGGTCCTTATGAATTTTGGGTTGCGGTGGACGACGAGAGGGTTTGCGCTCTGCTCTTATGGTCGCCGCAATGATTCGAAACGCGCGCGCGACAAGACACCAAAGCAACCATCGTCAGGACCGTCAGTATATTCGACTAAAAGGGCAAAAACTGAAATCAAAGTTTTATCGGAGGGTAATTCAAAAATCACAATCTTCACACTTCCTATAAACAAAAAAAACTATTGAAGAACATTAGCCACAAAATAGTATGACATTTCGATCCAGAAGGCGACTGAAAACTTAGCTTTCGTCTTCTCTGGCGTTTTTGTACGTACTGAGGTCGTTAAATCACCAATGACATAAAACAAACAATATGCTTTCATTTTCAGAGACATGACGCTGACAAGCAAACTATTTAAGGAACAACACAATAACCTCACACTATTTTACTGCCTATCAACACGACTCCCACTTCCGCATCTTGTCTCCTTTTAGACAAGACACGAGTTCCCGACGGATGATCTTTCATCTGCCTCGTCGCGAGAGAAAACGAAAACCAGCCGCTGGCAAGACTCCCACGGTGCATCGGATGCGACTGAGTACCCTTGGCGCTGCCAGTTCCGCGTCGGAGGTCGCGCGCGGAACAGCTTCCGTCGCAACAAGGTCGGAGAGTCGCGCGGCTCGCCCCGGCCCTCCCACGCTCGCTTCCTGCGTCTCTCCGATCGTTCAGAAAGTGGGCGCTAAACGCCGCTGAAAGCTCCACAGAAGCCGCATTTCATGAAACGGAAAAGTGCACAAGCTATAGAAAAAATAAAAATGGGAATTAGGCCCACCAGAAGAAAGAAATCTCGAAATGGTGCGAAGTAAGAATTAAATGCACTGAATTATACTTCTTTTGAACATTTCAATCAACACTGCATTCTCGGGTATGGACGGGAAATCCGTTTCAAACGGGAACCTTGTATATCAGCAGTTCAGAGCCAATCTTTTCAGTACAACAAGAACATGTTTTCCGAGAACTTTTCATCATTTGGAATAATTCACGAGTTACATCACATTCTAAAAGCCAAAGCACCCAGGCTTCCGTTTACATGCTTTTACATAAATCTGACCTTAAATCTATTTTACTATCATACGAGCAGTTCTTAAAAAAACCAATGTTCATTTTTGCTGCATTTTCTTGATCAAGCCTCCAAACATTCTCCTGAAGTTGCATCGTACCACAAGAGATTTTTCGGTGACGAAGATGAACCTAACATCCGGAGGAGATCGCACGAACACAGCCTGCAACGTACGAAGCAGCGCCACTCCGCCAGCAGCAAGCAATATCACTTGGAGCCGCGGGCTCCAGGAGAATCGGGCGGAGCACTCTCCCCCGCACCGCCGCCGTGCGGGGGCGTTGGCGGAGGCGCGCAAAAAAGAAACAGCCACCACACTGCGCCGCCTGGTGACCTTGGGGCGGACGTCCTGCGGCGCGCCGCCAGCGGCGGCGGCGGCGGCGACGTTCTCACGGCCTCCGACGCCGCGCAGGACCGCCCGCCCGCCCACTCGGTAGAGTCCGATAATGTGCACAGTTTTTCAGTATCCTCTGCCCCGTGGATTACGAAATTGAATATACGGGACCCCTTTTTCCTGTTGCAAGTTCAGAAGTTAAAAGAATCATATTAAAAGCGTACACAGAAAACAAGGACATGGCATTATGGAACACGAGACATGTCCGACATTTGATATATATAAGTACTTGCAATATTTTTCAGAAACTAACGTATATAAACGATCTCGGAATGTCATGGAAAACAAGAGAATTTGCCATCCTGTTTCTTTGCTGTAACAATTCGACTTTTCTTCACGAAAAATGTGACCATTTAATTCTTATTTGCTGAACATTTAATTAGATTTTTTTCAATAGCGAACTTAGCAAGCAGCATCAATTCGGATCGACACCACCTCCGGGGCTTTCTTGCCGCGGCTGAATGCCAGCGCGTGGGCCGCTGCTGCGACCTCCTGAGGCTGCGCGCCCGCGCCGGCTGTATCAACTTCCGGGAAGTCCGGACGCAGAGCAGCGCGTGTCCGCTTGATTCAATTCAAGCGGCGCGTTTCCCCCGACCCCGCCGCGCCGCGCCGCGCCGCGCCTCCAGCGCGCGCACGGCTCAGAACGCCCGGCGGAGCGCAGCCAGACACTCCGCACTCGCTCCACAAGGTTTACTCCTCCAGGACACATTGGGATGGAGAACCTGGTCTCCTGACTCTCCCACCCACGTTTCATAGTTTCTCCGAAGTGCCAATCGAAGCTACTTAGAAATCAAACGGATTAACATCGTAGAAACAACTGAGAAATATTCCTACGAAAATGTTACAAATGGATGACATAGGAATACAACAGCAGACGGAATTTTGAACATATCTCATAGGATTAACCATATTTTAGTCTTTCCCGTCGATCTGTCAGGGAATGTAAGAGTACACATCCCATAGTTGCAATGTGACGGGATTTTTTCTATGCACTCTTCTATCATTGAAAGTTCTTTTTATTCTTCGTAAAAATGGTACGGAACACAACCACTCTAGTAGTACACCAAAAGCAATTATTGAAAGATATTCCTCGTAGTTTGCCTTCTCGTCAGTCTAAATGACGAATCCTAATGGCGAATGCATGTTCCCTATCATTCATCTCTTATCTTTAAAGTTAGATTCTTTCTCAAATTAAAAAACTAATAAAACGCCTTACTCCTTGAAGGTTCCAATTAACATAATCACAAATGCTGACGTCAAGCAGTTGCAACAATACAATGATAAAGTCTAGAAGTTTTCATGTAATTATAACCGCTCATGGTCAGACAATTCCAGTAGTTCTTGGACTTTTGTAAAATTATTTCCTCCTGCGAGGTCTTTAAACCACATAATAGTATAACCTTATAACAGTATTCTGATGCAATTGTTTGATGGTCGTTAAAGCCACTCCATTACGGAATTCAGTCCTACGATACTAGATCTTTGACTCTTGTGAATAAGCTGTTAACCCTTGAACATTTTACTAGATAGCAACATAGCTTGCCTTCCTGTGACTATATTATTTCGAGAGTACGAAAAACTCGATGGTAAACTAAGCAGCCAAGGCCAAGTGAGTGATAGCACTGGTTTCGTTAGATACTTAGGAACCCCGGAGAGGAGGGGGGAGGATTCGAAAACAATCACTTTCGATTTTGACTGAAAATGCGAATGCTCTGTGTTATTCCGCCTCTTCCGACAACTCCCGTACTCCGCCTACCAGCAATGCTCATACTCATTGCGTCATTGTTTACGACACAGCTGACTTCACGCGTAGATGGAAGTTTCAGTAATCACACGTGCCGCTTCAGAACAGCCAATTCTTGCTGCCCCAGGACCCCATTTTTCACTCCATCGACAGCAGCAGTTTTTCGTTGCTGCAGGCGACTGGTTAAAGTAATCTAGCTTGAACAGACGAGTTAACTTATCATATCATACACATTTGCTTTAGCGCGAATAATCAAACTCGATTTATCTTCTTAGGGCTAATGATTTTATTAAATTTACGTAATCTTCAGAAATATACATTCGCAAATTTCTCAGCAAACGCAAGGAATTTAACGAATCTGATTGTACACAAATGTAGAGAAGGATCAGAAGGATCCAGTAGTATACTTATTTTCAGCATAAAGTTAACTTCTTATTCATCATGGTCAAAGATTTCGGAAATTATTATACAAGATTTACCGAGTGACCACTACATTTTTAACACGGGAATCCTAGCACTTCCGACTACCGCATGGACATTGATACTATCACACGTCATGCATGCCGACTATTTTTATTCAAATATCGTTAAAAATGGACGCATCACCAGCGTAATTTTGAAATAGTAATAAACAGACAGCCGCTCTCTAAGCATGTACATCGCAGGACCTACGCATTTAAGAACATATGGGGATGCTACCAAATCAGACAAGATCTATGTGAAATGTGTACGTGACAAAATCAAGTCTCTTGAGTATTTGTTTACGGAAGTGTGACAACCCCATACTCTTTCCTGAAATAGCATGGTATCACACCTGCCGAATCCTGCCACCTAAAGATGGCGGCGCCGACACCAATCGCCCCCAAGAAGCCGTCTGCGGCAGACCGCAGTTGCACGCGACGCTCCCCCACAGGCAAAAACTTCAACGAAAGCGACATCGAGAGCACCGACGACCAAGTATCTCAGTAGAACATTTGCTCCTTCTCTCCTTCTCGATTTCAGGTATAGGAAATATGCGACTTGTAATAAATTACTAGAAAATGTAGGCATACATGCTATAATTTCCATGTGAATTCATTCACGAATACACATACAAATGTTCACGTTTATTAATGAATGGACCATATTAAGTAGAGCAAGAAAGCTAAGAATGAAAGAAGACTTCAGTTATTTAAACCGTACAACAAATAGAGGCACCCGAAATCGAGCGATAAGCAAACCGTGCCGGCTGCTCCACATTTCGGAGATACGAGATCCCACAAAAGCCCCTTTATCGCTCGATGAACGCGCCCTTCCCCCGCTCCCCCAGCGTAGTCGTCACCACCACACGCCTCGAGAACGCCACGACGCACCGCGTTTTTTCTCCCACTCCCAAACGTCTACACAATTTCCATTCTCTAATTGAATTCCAGCTCCCTCGATTGCCATTACGAGAAATGTGGGCATTCCGCTAACTCACTACGGCCATGAAATCACACACCATCTCCCTTCCGTCACTTTCCAATTTATTTCCCTTCTCCCGACGTTCGGTGATTCGAAGCCTATTATCGGATCATTACAGTAGCGTTTTATCGGCGATTACCACAGTATTTACGGCATGCCGGAGGGATCACCGTCCGGGCCCGGGTGATTAATTCCAGATAGAGTCTTATCGGGGGGGGGCGGGGTCAGCGGCGGGTCATCGCCCGCGCTTTGTGGCCGGCGCCGCCGCGCCGCTTTGCTGTGGATTTCTCCGCTCCGCAGGCGCCGGCGCTCGGCAAGACGGGGCTCCTGGCGTGCAGTGCAGCCGCGCGTGGAAAGCTCCTGGACTGTACCGAGCGAACAAAATCGGTACATCACGATCGTGTGACACTACGAAGTATGGGAATACTTCGAGGAGTACAATGGAACACACTTTAATATTTGCCGTGCATGGTCAATTTCAGTTACTTTGCTGTAAGAGTATCAGTGACAAAGACAAAGCATTGCTTTTTAGTTCACCATTTATTCAAGAAAAAGTCCTTGAAGGGACAGGCTATTATTAAAAGTCCAAGCACTTACGATTATCTGTTCAGAGCGAAACCTTCCCTGACCCTAGAGGCACTTCGAATGGCGAAAGATCCCTCCAAACACTCGCGTAAAAATGATCTGAATGCCAACCCACTCGTCAGCAAGGGAAGCAGAAAAACAAATTGGACGAGCGGGTCGGTTTCGCAGCGAGCGTAATGGTTGCGGGACGGGGCAGACCGTCGCCAGACGGGCGAGACGGAAAGAAAGCGACGTTTTTTCCGCACCGGCGCGGCGCCGGCGCACTCGCCCGGGGAGGCGGGACGACGCGACGCGACGCGACGCGACGCGACGCGACGCGCAGGGCGAGGGCGAGGGCGAGGGCGAGTCACTCAGGAGAGAGACTAGCGAGTGCCAAGCTGGTACATAATCCTCAATACCCTCCATCTCCACGAAATACAACATGCTCCTTTGGAGCAGAGGGTCAGAAATTCACGTCACATTTGTGAAAGATCTGTAATCATACCAGAAGCTGCGAGATGAAGTTGGAAAGATTACTAAAATTCGTTGCCAGAACAATTATTTATTACGGAATGGACGTTGTTCACAAAGCAAACCCACTACGTCCACTGACAGCAGCAATTAACAAAACTGTATGTTGCGATGTTCATCCTCCGATATTTAAAGAGCCAGACCCTCGGGCAACTCTCCCTGGGCAATGCAACCTACATAAGAATACATGAGTGCATAATGCATATTTCGCACAGGCCGTTATGTTTACGGGCGTCATGAATCTTGGTGCCAGTGATTTAGGCCACCAGCGGTCAATGGTCTGTGGGAAGTTCACTGGCCCCCGTCTTACTCCTCGCAATGACTCTCTCCAACCGTGTCGTGTGTCCGATGCGATTTCAACATCACGGGCGGCGTGAGACGGCGGGGTTGGAGCGATCCAAGGCAGAGCAGATACGAACAATGAGATGAATCATCACAGTCACCGGCATGTGGAACTTCGAACGGCGAAGTGAGAAATGCAGGAAAAATACCCGGGCATATCTTGTAGAGACTCGCATAACAGTTACAATTAGAGGCACATTATCAGATTTTTGAAAATGAAAAAAAAATCTCTTTCTGAAGAACAATTTAAGTAATTGCGTGTATTAATAACTAAACATTTTTATAGTTAAAAATAACAAGGCAAAGTGGACATTTTTTTAAAAATTTCAATAAAAGCTCGAATGCATACGTCTTCACACAAGTCAAAATTTACTTTTAGACATGCATATTCCAGCTTCCACACACGATAGAACATTGACGTAGACCGCTCTCTATGAATGTGTAAAGCCTTCGAGTGAATTCCCTCTGAGAAAGGAGCCGAGGAGCGAGGCCTGCGCCGGCGGCAGCCGCTCGCGTCTCGGAAGAGGCGCGGCGCCAGAGCGCGCGGCCAGAAGCGCTCTCTTCGATCCCCCGCGGCGGCGGCGGCGGCGGCGGCCTGGCGCAGCGCGCCCGCGCCCACGGCGGCGCCTCGAGCCGAGCGACGCGCTTTCTAGCGTCCACGTCGCGTGGCTGCCAGCGGCTCTTCGGGGGAGAAACGCCACGGCCACCGGGATGCGATTCCCTCGAAATCTGGAAGGTTGCCTCGTCGGAAAGGCACAGGCGCCCGAGGCGTGTGCCGAGAGTCGAATTTTTCCATGCAAGACATCGCAACGCCAATGTCAGACAATTTATGTTCCATAACTATCGTTCAATATTCGATAAAAAAAAGAATTATTACACTGACACGTTATGAAAGGATGAAATTCTTCGGATATAGAAAGAGTCAGAAAGAAAATTTTCCACAATAGAGTGTGATTTACAACTTAGGCTCGCCAATTGCTTTCGAGGAAGGCTTCTCGATACTTTACCATAGCAGAATTCATCCTTTCGCACATTCTACAATTACTCCATGACGTGTCAAGGTCGCTCACAAGATTGGCAATGCCCGGTTTATGTTTCACCTTCTAAAAAGGTTGCACATCTTAACTAATTGAAACAGCAAACGACATTTCATTTGATTCATGGATTATATTTACGTCACCCAAGAAATCAAGACATTAAAAATAATTATTCATGTCAACGTTAAAGTTGTATAAATCGCTTAGACCATAGCAAGCGCGTTGAATCTCTCAACCTGAGAGAACTATACCGTCAAAATGAAGAGGGAGAAAAAAAGAGAAAAAAAAACATGTTGAAAAAATTTCATTAAAACGACGATTAAAAACAAACTTCTAACTTTTAATTCAGCTTTTCATTAAACGTCAAACAAAACTTTTAAGCTAGCAATTCAGCCTGCCACGACCAGGAAATTCACTTTCCCGAAAGCCCACTCTCGAACACAAACTATGAAGCCTAAACGTCACGTCCCGCTAACTATTCAACCCCACGTTTCACCCCATTTCCACAGCAATTCCGACGAAACGAATTATCCGGCGGCGGCGAGTCTCGTTAGGTTTATTGAATGCAATTGCCGTTCGAGGGGCGCCCTCATGAATAAACATTTGCCCCAAATCTCATTACACGCGAGCGCACGAGCGACGGACACGCGTCCGCGCCGCTACGCGACAGCGCCACCCGTTGCATGATAGCAGAGAAGCGGTGTTCGACAGAGATCGAGTACTCACCGAGCCTAGCACACGGGAGGAAAAAACTACTTTTGTACTCTTAGAAAACTACTTGAAGCACATGAATGGAAGACGATTAGCGAACTGATGTAGGAACATTGGTCCCTCCACTTTTACTTTTCCTCCCTTCAACAATATGATCTCGAATATCAGACTTAAAATTCGTGTAGGAGGTGCTTTTCAGCTGTAACTTCGCACACACGTCAGGGTTGTTCCAAAGATGATTAAGGTTGGTGCAGGTGAAAAGGAGATGCATGCAATTTTGTAGGCGAAAACAGTTTTGTATAGTATGTAGATGGATCCATGGATAGATGTGTTACGCATAATTCTGAACTGAACTTCATTCAATTTTAATCTTTAAATGTCGTGGACTTCGAAAAACTCAATATTTAATTGAGAAATAACACCGCAGGAAAGATTTCGGTATGTCACGCATTCCCACTAGGTTTTGTAGTCGGCCTTAAAATGTTTCACTTGGAATGGACGAGAGGAGAAAGGGTAGGTTGCGACGTTAGGACTACAGAAAAGGGAGGCTGCCGGACGACAGACACGAGACTGTACAATGGCTATTGACGGGACTGTAAAGAATCGTGTGATGGAGAAAAGTCAAATGGGGGAGGGGTGCAAAGACGAGGTGCGGCTGGTGGCTCGGGGCGCCAAAGCAGATACGTCAAACTGAACTCTGCAGGACAGGAGGCGCGAGGCGCCAGTGCCGGCAGGTGCGCGGGCGGGCCCAACAAAAGGAGCCCGTGCTCGACGTGGTGGCGGCGGCGACAGTGGTGCCTCCATTCCCACGCGTCCCTCCGATAACGGCGCACAATGAGAAAGTGGAAGGCGCTCCCACGTAAACCTTTTGTGGGCTCCTCGCAATAACGCGCAGCGAAGCACCACCGGACACGAGCCCAGTCGTCATCGTATCGAGACTTCAGGAACATTTTGCACAGAACTTGAGCGTGGTTTTCAGTCGGTGGTATACATCCTTTACAGTTGCCTCAAATGCATGCTTGTTTATAAATAGCTGTCAATAAGTATAAAAAAACAAACAAACTATGTCTGACTTATAAAGACACACAAAATACACGATAGATTTTAAAAGCACAGGTCACCAGCAAATGATGTACACTACCTAAAGTGCGATTCTTCTAACGTCTTTCTCGGTCACACCGCTAGAAGTCACACAATCGCAAGCACTGCTTGATACGGTCGCAATCATGCGATATCTAACGGCACGACTGCGGGACGCGAAATACCGTGACTTATTCCATCGTGAAGATGGGCCTTGAGAAGCAAAGTTGGAAAACTCGCAGTACAGCGCTGGCTACTTCAACTAATCGTCCATATACATGCACGAGTCCCTCCTCCTTTCGAGCAGATTTAACTTTGCACCTGTAGAAAAGCGCTACTTGAAATGATCCGTCACCCACATTCCTCCTCACCCAGGGGGCAGAACGAGACTTGTCTCCGCTTCCGCCGTCGGAGCGGCGCGAGCGCGGGCACGGGGCCCGGAGCGGTTATGCAACGCGCACGGCGGAGTCTCGCGGGCTCCTCGGGCGCTAATGGGAAGCAGGCGCCGAGGCGGAACTAGCAGGCGGGCGCGAGGCTCCGGCGCCATTCGGAAACGCATTTACGCGAGATTATCTCACGCGCGCGGTTTATAATCTTACCAAACGGCGAAATAACCCAAGACCAATTGTGCGAGCCGAAAAACACCATTGTTCAAGAATCTTATCTGTCAAATACGAAAACGCTTACGTACGATGTTCTCCGTTTGGTCGCTATGTACGATTATTTCCGTTGGGCATAAAATGCCGGACGCCTCGGGACGCCGAAATCACGGCGTGCCCCTACGTGAGCCTTCCTTCGTCCGTCGTGCGACGAACGAGAAGCGGGCTGTCGCGGAAAGGCCGGGCGGGTGCGCTTTCTCCGTTGCAAGAAACCTATGCTCGGCCCAGGAGCTTCGTCGGTTGAACCACCAGTCCAGAGTACACGAATTTTCGTCCTTGGACCTCCCACTACACCTTTGGCAAAATCTGGTTCGTGTCTTGGTTCTGGGAATACTACACGTGCACACAGTATGAAACTTGCTCCCCATCCGGTCTATTAAGATAAAGAGCCCGATGTTAGGTAACTGAGCAGGTGACTCTCCAACTTAATTGTCGTAGGTGCTACATTAAAACCAAGTACACGAAATAAGTTTCGTATTTCGAGTTGGCCTGAGAGTGTGCGGGAACGAGTTTTGATGTCACGAGACCCCAGTTTTCAAAAGTCAGTCATTTATCAAATCCACCAGTACATTGAACGATTTATGAAGCCTGTAAAAGGAACTTCCTTAGAAGCCATCAAACCAGTGAATAGTTCACAATTAAGTTCCAAGAAATTTTGCCAAAGGGCAACGATCGTTTGGATGAGGCTTATCGTTTCATGCGACAGGACGTCAACAGCAACGGCAAATGTGCTGTTAGCAAATATTTATTCCCTGTCAATAAGCCATTCGTTCCCGCCATCTCTTAGCAAATGCTTGACACTCCAGTTTTCTCGTGCGTGGCGTCGCAAGCAGGGGGTCTCCTTATCTCGTTCCCGCAGAGCTATAAAAACGTGCACGAATGAACATTTCGTCGGACAATATACGACCGTCTTTAGGACGCTGAATTCAATGCAAGTGGATAAGGCTGTCAGAATTTACGTTTATGAAAGTCTGCTGATGTCACTGGCGAGGAGTGCCCATAATTTAAGTTCAATAGTAAGAGATGGTAAAGTGTGCTCCGTGCTCGAAGGTTTAAATTCACACCCACAATATTGGCTATGTAATATTGTCGACAATATTTTAATAGCCCCACTTTTGATATCAAAGGAAATAGAAAAGAAGAAAAAGTAAGGCAACTGGAACAATTCCAAAACATAGAAGTCAACTACGATAAGATAAGTATACAACACACTTACACTAATTAAACCAAAGTAAACTTGTATTAATCCTACGAAGTTAACACTAGCCTTTATTCAGACCGCAGTACACATACCACACCAAGAAAATCACACCCTTAATATTTTCAGCGCATTTTTAGTATTGCAATAAGCAAAAGCAATACATAAATTTATAAAAAAAACATCAACACACACACAGATCGAATGAATCTGTAAAATTGTTCAACGCTGCAATGAAACTGAGCGCGGGTTCGCGCCAACACCCACCCCGCCGACGTTTGAGAAAACAAAAACCAAACGCGCGCGTCGCAACAGCCACAACCAGCACCGACCAGGCGGCAGGAGCTGCCAAGCCTCACGCGCCACGTGCCGACAAAGTTCGGGCGGGTTGCGTTGGGCAAGGGCGATTAACAACTTCAAGCGAGAATTACCCAAGGTTGCATTTTCAGCGAGTTCGTACACCTGAAATATATTAACATGTCTCCATTGTGCTTACGCTACAAAATTACGACGACACAGTAAACGATATGATTCTGAAACTACGATGGTGAATATATTGCGAAGACTGCTTTGGATACTAGCACCACTCACAAAAAAGGCAATGAGGAAGAGGTAAAGTTCAGGTGAAAAATCACGAAACTTTATTAAATCACTAGAAACTTTAAACGCAATAGGAAAAATCTTTTCGGTAGAATGAAAATTCAGAGAAAACAAAATTGCCACATAAACATAACTCTTTCATGAAAGGATCATTAATACTACCACACGAAGCTTTATTACTGTGACTTCTCTCAGAAAGGTATCTAGTTTTTTGTCGTAAATTATGTGTATACGGTTCACAAACATAGCGTGGAACACCGGACATCGCGTTACTTTAGTTGGCTGAGCCGCAGCCTTGGCAGGTGCGAATTTCACGCGAGCCAGCCCGGCGTAGTGCCAACTGCACCGGAGTCACGGCAATTCGTGTCCGAGTGCATTCCTGAATAAAACTGGTGCATTGCACCAAGAAACCTAATTAAGAAACGTGTGAGTGTTCATCAAGAGAAAACCATTCTGATGCAGTAACACGACTCTCGAAAAGAATTATTAGTATTCTAAGAAGGAAGATCTTGCAAGTGAAATTAATAACATATTGAACTAGGATGACCCATGTTAAATAAAAGGTACTAATATTATTCGAAATTCTCGATGAATAACTTTTAGCCTTTTCGTATTTTCGGTAAACACATATCGCTGCAAGCAGCCTCCACGAATTGAAACCTTTAGCATTGTACCTGCCAGCTCAAATAGTTCACGAATGGATAACGAAAATGTTTAGATTAGATATTTCGTTAATATAGGAACCGCCCGACGAGATAATCCTCCCACAATTTAAAACAATGGAACACGATAAGATTACCATGCATGCCGAACACAAAATGAATAATTTAGTAAGAAAGTTATCAAGTCTAACCGTGAAACTATGCCAATTATTTACTTTTCCACGAAAACGTTTGCACGTGAGCACTTTCTTCAGAAACGAGAGATTTACACTAATCTTCAGAAGGAAAAACAGTTAATAAAAATGCAGATAAAGCCACAGCGATGTTCCTAATATCTCAAAATAAACTCCATATCATTGCATTATCATTGGATCAACAAAATTTTAGGCATGGAGTGTTTTACTGCATGACGCGCCAATATGAAGGCAACTGATGAAAAAAGATTTGGCATGTTTATTATAGACCTTGATCACTACTGTGTCAAAACTACTCCATAAGCTCCTCTGAGAATCTAACATGTTTAGTAAAACGAAAGTTTAAATATTTTTTTTATAAACATTCTCTGACTCTGAATACAAAAGGGATGCGACTAGCGCCTTCGAAACTTAAACATTGGGTAAAACAGAATTTATAAACGTCTAATGTCTTCTCTCTTTGTAAGGCTAACAAAATTTCAGTAGCAGGGACATTTGGAGAGAACATTATGGCTGCAAATTCAAATTTCTCTAATCTCCAGGAATAGCAACTGGTTTTCTCGATAACAAGAAACAAAACACCATTAAATACACAAAAAATTCTGACAAAATTTATTTAGATCATGTGATTACAAAGCAACCTTAAGTTATGGAAAATAATGCCATAAGCCAGTAGTGTCAAGGTCTCCTGCTGGTGGCAGTGGCACGCCTCACGACACCGTACCATGCCACGAGCTTCTCAGCGCCACTCGCGTCGGGAGAGGAAACTATTAGTAACCCCGCCGTTTTACAATAGCGATGGCGTTGTCTCCTGCGGTGGAGTTATGAACTGCGTGGAGAGGCGATTTCGTCGCGGCATCGACCTTGACATTGCCATAAACCATGTTCAACGTTCCCAAGCCTGCCGACACGTGCGCGACAACGCACCAGCCCTCCGCCAATGGATTCCCGCTCCCGCGTGGGCCGCCGCGGGTGAGTGGCGCCGTTGGCGCGCGGGGCACGCGCTCGCCGCTTCGCATCCCCCTGGCCGGAGCGCCGCGCGAGCAGACGCCGCCGCGAGAAAGCCAGGCAGCCGAAGAATGCTGCGGAAGCGCGCCGACGCGACGGCAGGGCGAGCGGACGCAGGGCCTCGGGCACGTGCACTTCGACAAACGCGATTCGCGCTCACCCCCCAGCGCTGCTCCCAAATGAGGCAAAAAGCGGCGCGAAGAAAACAAAGCTCCCAGGGACTTTCAATGCCCGGGCAGTTTTCAATACGAGTTAAATAATGAAAGCTTTGTAAAATGGAACTCCAAGTCGATACACCCCAGGTTCTGCAAGAAAGTCCATAAAGTGCGGAACCGAAATAGTTTATTCTTCCAGTACAACTGAAAAAGAAAAAAAAGCTTCCAAAGACTTTCTAAATTATCACTTCCAGTGGCATTCAGAAAATAATTTGAAAGCAATCGTATGATAGTTTCTTGTTATTTAGAAGATCTCTCTCACTCAATTATTTGTTCTTTAAAATCGTTACCTACAAACTATAGAAAATTCTGGAATGAATTTCTGGGAGGCTTTATGTCCCACATATGGCTGTCCACAAATTTCACATTTGTCGACCGGTCGACAAATTACGACCTTCATAGGTAAATGGATTCAGCAACTCTTCAAAATTCCATGGACTCCAGCCGCGAAAACGCCCGACTTGCAGACGCGTTTTGGCGTGGTTTCGTCCCACTGTGCGCCACCTGCGCCCAGGCGCCCGCCGTGGCTCGAGAGCGAGAGCGCTCGCCGCAAAAACGACGGATGGCAAGGCAAACCGCCGTCCACAGGCGCTCGCCGACCCGCTGTCGGAACCTGCCTAGCTCATTACTCTTGTCCTAAGCTCGCTTGTTTACAAGAATGCGGAATATTTGCGATTCGTGCGTACAATGCATCTGCGCACACTTCCACAAACTATTCATATTTTCTTCTTCACTCTTAAATTAAATGGAAGCACCGTTTCATCAATTTTCTATACAACTAATATTGACAACCCTGGAGCCGCGTCAATGAATTTCAATTTTCTTTCATTGGAAGATTTTCAACACGCAGATTTCGAAAACTTGACTGGTCATACTACCTCAATTGATACCGAGTGAAATTCAAATAATATTCAAAATGAGCTCACAAATTTCTTCGACAAATAATGTCCTTTAATGAAATTAATCCGCGTCTTAGCAAAAGAAACAATAAGATTGCCACATGAAGTTTTAATAAAATTCTGCATATCATAATTCCCCAATTTGTCGAGAAAGCCATTATGCCTGTACTAGCTGATCACAAAAATAACTGACCTAGCGGGAGTGGCAGCACCGTCGCAACCACGTACAGAGTTATATGTTGTCGTTGATACTGGTTTACTGTGCATTTATCGATTGTTATCAAAACGAATTTACATAAATGACTGACAAGAAATAACGGCGGATTAACTGTTCGCTTACGCTAGTTCTCGAATTTGCCGTTCGCACGCAAGTGGAATTACAATCTATGAGAATCAGAAAGATAAACTGGCTAAACTTTATATGAACAAACATCGTTATTTTCGGATATTTTTCTGTCCGACTAAAATATCATAGCAAATATTTACGATCTACTTCTGATGGCTGCTGCTCTTCAAATCGAATTTGAGTGGTTGGAAAGCAATTTAGAGCCAAAAGACTTCAAAACTACAGCTCAAAAAATTTAGGATGGAAAGCAAGATGGTCACAATCCGGTATCAACCGCTACAAAAGATCTAGTTACTGCGCAATTTAGGTTTACTTAAACTGAGGAGACAACACGATCATAAATGAGAAGATATGGAAGTAACGTGGGACGATTTTTTTTTTTACTCAAATTAAATAATTTGACTTTTAATACTGGATATTGACAATATTGCTCCTTTTAGTGTCACGAATACGTGGAGGGGGAAGAGAACGTTATTTCTCGTCAAATTCCTGACGAACAAACGTCGTGAGAAAGTGAAACCGTCGTCGCGAACGCTCCAACGATTGTAGTTGTCCCCACGCTTCGTCGGCCGGCTGACACCTTGGCAAAACCGGTAGTCGAAACAAAGACTATTAACGTATCTGCACGAATAATCCTGAACACAGCAGTGCTGCTAGGAAAACGAACTCCCAACTCTCACGCCGTCCATTTCTCTGGCAAGTGCATCGCTGGCAGATCTCCCGACTTTCCCCGAGTTTTTACTTGCAACCCGTGGTAGTAATTTCTTTTTAAAAAAATCAAGATCAATTGCATTTCCAATGCCATAGTTCATTATGACCGTTTTTCAACTCAAACCTTTTATTTGAACCGTCCCGAGAGTAAGAACTATTACAGACAATGTGTTCCTTAAATATATACACATTACATAAAAGCGTCCCCAATCTACTAAACCTTTGAGTCGAGAATCTAAAGAATTTACATGAGAAAATGTCTCTTTGTCCATTACAATAAAACCTATTGGGCAGCCACCACAGGAAGTCTGAAAATGGAATTCTTCTAAAAAACTGCTTTCACAAGCAATCGTTCTACCTGAACAATTAAGTTTGATTAACGAGACAGTTGTACGGGCATTCCAGTGCGCGAGGACGTTGACCTACAAAACCGCTCCGCCCCGTACAAATTCTCGCCTGCGGCGCGGCGCGGCGCGGCGCGGCGCCGCCCATTCATTCGGCCTTGCGCGGCCCCCCGCGCGCCGCTCGCGCCCGGGGTGGGCCGCACACGCGCTTCGCACGTTGGCCCGCGTCCAAGCGATCGCTAGCGGCGCGCCGCGCCGCGTACACGCAGCGAACTGGCAAACGAGACCGCGAAAGCCGCGCGGGTGAACGATCACCGCGACGCGACGGCAAAAAACGCGATCGCGTTCGCCGGGCCGGGAGGTGCGGGGCGGGGCGAGGGGTTTGCGAGGAGGAAGCAGGGAGAGGGGGAAGGGCGGCGGAGGCGGAGGCGCGTGGGCGGTGCGAAACTGGGCCGCGGCCGCCCGGTCGTGGGGCAGCCGCTGCCGCCGCCGCCGAGGTCAAGGGCGCAACGCCGCAGAACGACGGCCGGCGGGGCCGGGAGAGGGGGGCGCGGAGATGCCCACCTGTCGACAAGCCAGCTCGTAAACGACGACGACGTTGCTCAATCGCACTTCGCTGCAAGACTGGGCGAAAGAAACCCCAATAAGGAAAAGAGCAGTGGGGAGAGGGGCTTACTATATTCCATAGTCATGCTCAAATGGATTGTCCTTGTCGACGAGTTAACAATTAGAATTATAAAACTGGATGGAAAAAAACATCGGTAAATCGTGAAGGGGGTGTCTTTATGAAATATACTAGCAATTAAAGGCAAAATTGTATGCTTATTATTAACTCCTATTATTCTTTCGACAACCTTTCAAGGTATACGAGCATCTTTTGGCAATGGAGCCACCCCTTGAACATATTTTTTAATAATTTCGGGCGACGGACGTTCGACCTAACCAATGACACGGATACATGGCTGTATTCGTCAAATATTACTGAAACGTGTTTCGAAAATAGTATCAGCAATTTCTAAACCCTGTCTTCAAAACCACAATTTCAGCACACACTCCGCAATATATAAACTGCTTAGTTTAGTTTCATTACTTCCGAGTATCTATTGGCTAAAGACCGTTTCTAAAGCGTGAAGAGCTGGACACAGGTAAAGGGGAGAGCGAGTGTGAGGGGCAGAATCGACGCGAGACAAGCGCTTCGAAGACGCCTCTGGTTGCGAGAGGCGAGAAAAACAAATTACATGCCCATCGCTGGCGGCGCTTTCAAAAACATGGCCAAGGCCGGCGAGCGCCTCGGTGACGAGGGGGTCTGGTCGCGTATGCGGAGGTGAAGGGCGCGGAGACGACATACGACACGCCGATATTAAATTTAAAAGCAACTGGACACAGCAGCGCCAGCTACATGGGAATTAGACTGCATTAAATGTTAGTGTAGAACCGTTGGATAATAAACCAAGTCATTGTCACAAAATTGTTAGAGTTAATAACACGATATTTCAAAGATGTTCAAGAATCACAAACAACTTTGGAAATAGCGCCATCACAAATAGTCTTATTCATAAAGAAGTCATTTATTCATTAGGCACAAATCGTGCGGAAAAGTACTTTTCATCTCGTGAACGAGATGAAAACCTGAAGATTACACAACTAGATGAACCGCGATTTGACTCGTTTCCTGTAAATGATAAGATATGGATTTGCTTGGGAGCCGGAAGGGGCTGCGGCAAGGCCAACTTGGTCCCAAGGCCCGGCAGGAAGTATTTCGCCACGGGGCGCCCTACCGACCTCGAACTCGACACCGCGCGGTGTGGCTTAGCTTCTGTCGGACATTGTTTCGCTGCCTCCAGCAACTCCCCGGGGCAATTGCAAACCATCTCCATTTCCTGCCCAGGAAGAACGCCGGGAGTAGTAATCGATCGTGGGAGATTCAGCAAACGTTTCAGTTTTACGCTATAACAACGATTTATCACTATCCTACAAAGGAAAATGCAATCTCAATTTTTCTCTCTCTATAAAAATAGTTTTAAAAAAGGGAAAAATTATCCGCATCATGCACAATATTTATTTAATTATTGAGAACATCAAAATAACAACCTATTTAAAGTAGTCAACTTCTCAAAGTGGTTTCTTGAATTCCTAATACTATCAGAAGACTCGTCATAACAGGAAATCAAGAGAGCCGACAAGAGACTTCACTATATGAATCATTATCTCTCATGACAACGCTAAATATCATTCTATAATACTGAAATCATGTAACGATGTACACCCAAGTGATTCACACAAGTTTGAGAATTCTGTTTCAATACAGATCTCACAGAGTCGCAAGATCGAGCTATAAAAGGAACCAACGCGAAGCATCGCGCGGTCGCAATCGGCAGTCCGCAATATCGTTCGTCACCCGCACCGCCGTTTCCCACTGTAAGCCACGAAGTGCGCGCACAAGGCGCTCTTGCGGGCGGGGAGAGGGGAGGGGAGGGGCGGGGCGGGCAAGAGCCCTTCTCGCAACGTCGCCGCCACGTGGCTTCTTCCGCCGCCGACCCCTCACGACGCGCTAACAGCGCGCAAATCACCCACGTGACACGCGGCGCGCCCAGACGCCACGAGGCGGTCCCTGGAACTTCCTAATTCCTCACACGCGGGGCGTACGCGTACCCCACGGGAGGCGGCACACGGAAAACAAGCTTCCTGCCTCCTAGCGATAAGGAAGGGCTTCGGTTTTTTCACACATCGGCCCCCGCTGTTGTATGGTGGGAGGGTGCAGGGCGGCAGGCCACAAGAGCGTCTCTAACATACGTCTCTACTTGTATGTTGTGTAAATTTCGGTGCCACTCTCCAACCTGTAAAAGGCATGGTCAGAAACAAACTGCAATAGTGGCCTGACGTTTATGCATAAACGAATATAAAACATTAATTTTTTTATGTAAGACGTCATCCCAGAAAGCACCCAGTATAATTACGTGAAACAAGAAAGAGTTTGCTCCATCTTATAACCTTGGCTACAAGTTTTATTTCTTATTGTATTATTCCCCACATTACACACTTGCAGGTTATGCAACCGTTGTAACAGTTGATTAAATGAACGTGCAAGGACAAAAATTTATAAACAACCTCGCACACCAACAAATATTGCAAGATTTTAAGTTTCTTAGATCTCCAGTTCTTTTTCTTTAAAAACCATATGCTCGCCGTAACTTTTCGGTTTGCTATGTTAAACTAAACGTGAACTTCTGCCATTTACACGGTGTTATTAAAATTCAGCCTCTTTAAATGGGGAAGGTCTCCACATTGTCGAAAGCGCCAACAACTTGGCAGGGTTCCACGGCTGCCCGCAAAGCGCAAACACAGCAGGCATGCGCGTGAGCAAGACTAGGTGCGGCAGAGGCCCGAGTGCGTCACAACTGCTGCTGTTGCACCGTGCGTTGGTCAGGGCGCTGAGCCGCGATCGGCAAGCTAATTCGCCTACAGCCTCTACTACGTGACATATAATGAAATGGACAATCTTACCAGGTCGTCTTCGTCTTCCGATATGTTCCTCTTCAGCATCCGCACGATCCTCGAGAAAACATTCTCGGGCTTGCATGCGATGGAATAACGACATACTGAATTATCACTCCCAAACAATGTTTACTACGCTCTGAGAGATGCAGCTACTCAAGCTGTACACAGCGTCTACGATCTATTTACGTGGTGAAGAGCAGGATTCAGAGCAAGGGCGTGTGCTTACAAGAGGTGATGGGATCGATAATGGAGCTTTTCAGTATGGATCTGCTAGAGTTATTTTCGGAATGATTACAAGCAACCAGACGTCGACTCTTCCTGGGGAGAATATCTTTTATTGTTGCTACGAGGAGCACTTTTCCTGGTTGCTATCTCTGTCGGCTAAGAGAAACTAAAGAGTTATAGTTCACTAACAGCGAGAGCCCTCCAGAGACAAAATAAACTTCCCTGCGGCTGCAGTTTCGATGGTTACACGTTTCCCTGCGTTACCTGAAACACGTACGTTAATGAAATTTTAACTTTATTACGATAGCTGATGTTAATTTGCCACTTCTCAAAATGCCGATTAAATTTTACACTTACTCTTACATTAGGCTAAATTTTAATTACTCGAAAGCTCTTCAAGTAATCAAGTGTTCCCAAACACTGAATTTGAAGATTTCCAGCTCTTAAAGTAAAACCAGAAACTTCTAACCAAACCACTTTCAAGAGACCTCCAAAAACGTTTTATTGTATAGAATCAATAAATCTACACGTAGGTTCGCTTCCTGGCCAATTAAATTTGTTCATTGCAAGCGTGAGAATTACTCAAAACAATATCTCCATGACAAATCATTACAGGCATTACGCCTTTTTGCCACGACACAGCAGGCCTTACGATTGGGCGAAGCGAGCAAGGCGTGGGCGCGACACGAGGTTCGGAGCCGAGAGCCTCTCCGGCGCGAGCCCCGTGGTGCGCGGCGCCCGTCGGGAATCGAAGGCGCCCCCGGCGGGCGCGCCGGACAGGTTGGATCGTTACCAGAGGAGGGCGGAGCCACACAACGCGCATGCGACTTTTGCCATGCCAGGGAGTTGAACCCACGATCGCTGGGGCGAAGTCACGAAAACAGGCGGGGAAAACATCTATCGAAACCAGAGCATTTCGCATAAAATGGTTCGCACAACAGCCTTTTCAGCAAATCATTATTTTTCCCGTATTCCCACAACTGGCAACAGACCAGTCTGCTGGTCTTACTATTATTTTTAAACGTTACAAAAAAAAGGTGGACGTCTTTATACGTCTACCCAACACTGACTTGTATTTATAATGAATACGAAATTGGAGATCAGACAAGTTATTGTTCAACGAATATTAACATCTTAAACTTTGAAAATATATTCGCAGTATACGTTGTTCATTTTCTAAAAGGCATTATACACACAGTAATAAGAAGATATTTACGTGTAAAAGAATACACTTAAATCTCGTGAATATCATGAATTAACTAAATTACAGCCCTTATCTACTAGAGCGCCTGCGTCGCTCTTCCTCCGGGAGTTTCCGCCGCCCCGCCCCGCGTGCGCGAGGGTCGTACGCATGGGAAGCGTGCGCGGCGCGCGTCCACGCACACCGCGCTCCGGCACGCACGTCTGCACGCGTACCGGAAACCGTGTCAGCTCTCCACAGAGCGCTCCCTTACGACCTCGCGCACTGCGCAACTTTCTTCTCTCCCCACGCACACGGCCACGTCGAAAAAGAAAAAAAAAAAAAATCAACAGGTAGTTGTTACCATACTTTTGTAGCGTAATACTAGTTTCCTACCTACGTGTTTGAAAATGACTCATCAAATCATTTCGGATATCCATTCTATCCAAATTTAGCTCTTGTCACTACAATTTTCAATCGTATCCTAACAATATTATTATTATTATTATTATTATTATTATTATTATTATTATTTTATATATATATTATTTAAGAATAATATAACCCTTTAAAAATTGATTTTTATAACCCTTAAAAAAATTTTCCCTTCTAAAGATTCTTCTACAAATTCCAAGATTTTTTTCACGTTTTCCAGAACATACCCACTCTGAATTATAAATTCTAATGAATGTTATTGAAGTTCGAAAGTGCCATGCACGTGCTTGTGTAGAGCGTTTCTCGCCGATGGAAGTACCCTGTTTGTGGGAGACTCAGATGCACGAGCTTCCCTGAAAGTCACGCTGCGTATTTCCGCTGAGAAACTCCAGAGTAATTGACAATGTCGTGTGCGCACAAAGGCACAGCACTGTAGCGAAAGAAAGGACCAGTCAACGCGATGTATTCTGCACACGAGCTGCCCTCGCATAAAAACGCTAGGGTCACCTGCAAACCACAGAAGATATGAAAAAGATGACTGCCCACTAAACAGCCGTCGAGAGTGCAAAATCGCCTTCAGACGTCAAGGTTCCGAGTCCTAATTATTTTGTTTGAATAAAATAAAAATATTAAAAAATCGTGAACAAGAGTTGTATATTGAAATTTATCAGAAGTATTACATTACAATTTGATATTACTAGTGAAATTATCGTTCAGTGTATTCTACGAGTTGATAAAAAGCAAGCACTAGAGCCATATGATGGACCACGACACAAAATTGAGATTCCCTACTTCCCACATGTAAAATAAATTATAATCTCACCAATTATCAAAAACCACATTCACGTAAGCATGTGAAAATTAAACGGTAACGTCCTAGATCTTGATACGAAACCTGCAACATCAAAAGCCTTCACCTTTCATGTAGTCTCAGCATAGGCGAAACTTCGTTTTTCTGAGGTGTGTGTGTGTGGGGGGGTATAGGAAACTGCACAAGATGTCTCAGGTCACAGGTTCAGGAAATTTCGGGGAAGGGGAAGGGAAAGGCATAAACGCCCCCTCCCCCCGCCACCGACAGTACGCCTCTGATTCTCTGTGATCTTTCATCTCCAGCGGTCTCCAAACGGTCAAGGGGATGCAAGGCGGAGCATCGAGGCCGCAGCCTCCGCGCGGAGAAATAAGGGGATAGAGAGCAGGGCGCGGGACGGCGGCGGCGGCGAGGGCGGGAAGCGCGGCGTCGCGGAAGCGGCAACGCCGCCCTCCGAGGCGGCGCTGCGCGGCGCGGCGCGGCGCGGGTTCAGCGCGAGCGGAGCCGAGCGGGGAGTGGAGTGGAGAGGAGAGCGGAGCGGAGTGGAGCGAACCGGCCGTTTCTCGCGCGCAACCGCGATGCTCACCAACGGCGCCGAGGGCGTCGCAAGGGACGACGACGTCTCCCAAGACCTAGGCCTACCAAGCCAGACCGGTCGGCGGAGCACGAGGGGATTCCCAGCGTGCGAACACCTACCAACGACGCCTCGCCCCCTCCCGCTTGCAGCAAAAATATCCACTTTCAGTGTTGCTGCAATGTTCTCACAATGAAATCTAGCCCGCCGTCGTCCAGAATGAAACGTTTGCTGGCACACGAACACTCAACTGATTTAACGACAAAGAGACGTTGATTCCTACGAAACGCCAGTGGTGTTGCAACTGATCCGAGTTCTATTACTCACAACAGCACTACCGCATACGTAAGCGCTTACCCTGCTTTGAATTACCGGCCAATTTACCTCTGCTGTGAAACATTCCATGTCCATAATTTTCTAAATTTGACTCCATTTTTCTCACAACGAATTTATTAATGGAATATTTTATGTAAATAGTCGTTTCTGCGCTGCAAGATAGAATTACAAACATCCATTTATATGTACGCTCTAATGTGTGCCAACCATGATCTAAAACAATAGACGAATGGGTGGTTTTTCTCGTGGTGGGAAGACGCACGTTCCCATACAGTGCCACATCCTGCTTCATCGTTTCCCTTTATTAGCGTTAAAAATTTAATGAAGCAATTTATGCATCGCGCGATGTCAGATGGGTTATTCATTGTTTCCGACTAATCTGTCATGATTACAGAGAGGCATCCCCAATAATCAATTCAACAGCTTGTATTGCATGAGAGAAAGCTATTTTGCACCATTAGAACTGAAAATCAAAATTAACAGTTATTAAAGTTCGCAATTTTAACAAGTTTCAATATTATCTTTGGTTAAATCATTAGAATTTTGTAATAATGCATTCTTTCAGTGTAAAACTAATAACTTATCACACTTTTTACACAATAATTGCGAGTACTAACACAAAATAACAAGACACCAGAAGCATTAATAATTCCATTATTTGAAAAAGGAGCCGTACTACATATGCCAGAAAAAAATACGTACCCTTCCAATTTTCCCAAACCACTAACCTAATTCGCCCGTGTAATTCCCATTCGACGCATCCAAACTTTGTGGAAGAAATCAAAAGTCCTACCGGTGCGCCGACCACTGTTCCGCGCAGGCGCGGGGCGCGGGGCGCGGGGCGCGCTCATCGGAGGGGGAGAGGCAGGGAGACACCGCTAACCGGCCGCGCCCCAAGAATGCGGCCGAGCTCAAGGGGCGGCGGCGGCGGCGGCGGCGGCGGCGGCGGCGGCGGCCCGTACCGGACGCGACCAGCTGCGGAACGTGGCGGCGGCGGCGCGAGATCCGCGCCCCGCCCCGCCCCGCCACGCCTTCTGCGGCCCCGCCGGGGAGGGAGGGCGGGGCGAGCGAGAGCGCGGGGGCGGAGGCGATCGCAGAGCGATCAGCTGATCGGCGAAGCGAATCGCAAGGCAGCCCAGGTCAAGAATGGGAAAACGCTTTCGCGTTAGGGATTATTACGCCCCAGACCAGGCCATGCTATATGCACATTCCCCTAATTACTTTATCCTGCTCATAAGCTCGCTCATCTTCATAATGGATTTTTCGTAAAATTGCTGTCTCATCCCGATAAGACGTATAAGCCAAATAGATACATTTTCCTTATGAATCAGGAAATTATACTCGTTCCCTCGTTCTGCATATTTTCGCAATTTGGAGGGGCACCACAAGATTACCAACTATTCTCAAATTTAGAGAAACGCAAAGCAATTCAATTCACGTGGAAACTCCACCGTGATTTAAGCCAACCTTAACCTTTAATTAGGTGCAAGATTACTTCAAAGTTCGTCGCGTACGTAAATGGAAAGTAATCATCTGATATGAAAGGTTCATCCTCGTCAAACTAAAAGCAATAGACACGTGGGACACTTCGGAGGTGGACATCTTCACTAAACGTACCGATGCATAGTATACGCGACAATTCGGAATAGCGTCTACCTCAATTTCGTTTTCTCCCAACTGCCTCCGCTGCGAGCGGCGCGCGGCTGAACTGCCGAAGGGCGCATGCGCACGTCGCCCCGGGGCCATTGCGGTGCGGGCTCCTGTTCCGGGGCAGAGGACGTGCTCCGCGTACCGTGACGAGCGCCGCGCGGTGTCCCTGCCCTACCCCATGGCGCCGCCCCCGCGCACAGCTGCGCGCGCTCGCCCGCCAGCGCCGGATCGGATCAGGTCGGGTCGCGCTCGCCGCCCACCGCTCGCCGGCCGGCCCGCGCCCGTCCAATGCCACCACGCACGAGGTGAGAAACGCGACCTTTCGAGCGTTTGCTAACTTACGTGCTACGAGGGGATCGCTTAGGAGCCACATTGATGGGACCTTCTGTACAAGATGATTCAATTTCCCACTTTTAACGTTTCGACTTCATAATTATGGGAGCAATTTTGTCTGAACCTTAATTCCAATGCTCTAATATGCTCTTAATATGGGAAGTGCAAGACAATAATCCCAAGCCGATTCGTCGCCTGGTGGCATTGACGAGTACCTAAAACCTAGTATAAGAAAACCATAATTAGATAACATGCCCTCCTCCTCATCACGATAATGGTCGTTGCATGAAGAGCAACTATTCTCAGTTGCCAGCTTTCTCTCAGTCAACACTAACAATCCCTTCAGCCTCTTACGATATTTCAACGTTAGCATCAATTTACAAAATTCAGTGAAAGATGCGTTAACAGAGGAAATAATACATCAATTTGCCTTCGTTTGGCCAGCATAAAACGCTTTTTACCAAACGTTCCCACGCCCCATTCCCCGTCCATCCAGCGGCTCAACTATCAACCACTTCTCCGTTCCCAAAACCCGTTTCAAGTTTTCGCCCGCCACCCCTCCACGCCAGTCTCGCCCCCCGCGCAGATCGGTGGACGCCACGCGGCGCGGCGGGAAGGCAGCGGAGAAAGGCCGCGGCGAGGCGCGCGAGGTCGGCGGCGGCGGCGGCGAGACCGCGTATGCATCCAGGTCGCCGGGAGCCTACACGCCGCCGAGCGAAAGCCCGCACTCGCGACGAACAATGGCTGCGCCGCCGCCCCGCCGCCGCCGCCGCCACCGCGCTCGCTTCCACGCAGGTCGTCGTCTCCGAGCCGCGCCCCCTTCTCGGAAACGGAGAGTAAGGGCCGCTTCACACCGATCGGCGGCGCACTCGCGCGTTTACACACTTCGGCGAGAAGAAAGAGGAAACGCAAATCCAGCTCATGACAAGTACTCCGCCGTTCTAGTCAACCAAAAGTTTGTTTTTATTTTTTGGAGCCAAGGCACACGATTGGCATGCATTATTGTCAATCAGTTATAAATAAAAATAAGCGTACGTTGTGTCTCGTCTTTCATAAAATTTATTTGAATAGTGAAGATTCCGAAATAAAAATAAACTACAATTTTATCATTTGAATAATTTCGTTCAACTCTCTAAAATATCTGCTATCAAGTTTGAGGATTCGAGTTTCAAGTTTCCCGTAACTTGAAATTGAGGAAGAATTACCTCTTGACCCCATAGCCATGGACTTCACTACGCCAAGTGCATGCCTTATTAGCAGTTCAATTTCCGAACACGCGTGCACGGTAACCGTTTTTTTTCTCCCTCGCGGATTCCTAAACGTTTGCAATCCACCGGCGCGTTATCTCACGCGCGGCGCGACCTTCGTTCCGAAGCGGCCTGTACAGCGACGAGTGGGAGTGGACGCGTGGGCGGCGCGGAGCAGCCGCTTAAGCAACAGCGCTGCCGCCGCCGCCGCCCCCACCTGCGCGGCGACGCCCGCAGATAAGGCGGCGCGGGGCACCGGCGGCGCCCGGCAGATAACGGGAGAAATGAGAAGACAAAGGTATTCTTCTTGGAACGATTCCCAACAATCTACGCACCGATACTTTCACCAATACGTGCGTTAACCGCCCGGCGTACTTTATGATAAACTGACGAACCTGTGTACTGCCACTTTCAGCAGTTTTTCTTCAGTTTCTGCTATGGCCATGTCATATCACAACGGGATAAGATAATGCAGTACATCTAACTATCACGATCGCTTGCAATTTCAAAGTAAATTTAAATAAAAAAATGTTAGAAGGCAATGGATCATATATTATCACTAAATGCAACTCGAGTGCCGGATCTCGCCTTTGAGCGGGGGAAGAAGCACCGGCACTTCCCGCCATACAGCAATCCGTACACTAACGGGACTAATGACTACAGCACTTAACGAGCCGCGGCGAAACTATCAAACTACGCGAATCAGATATTGTAGGTCTCGGAAAGCGCAATATCGACTCCGACCCTTAAAATAATGTATTAACCTTTATTACTTTTCTCGTCTTCGTAAAAACAAAATCAGCGTTCCACCGAAAGACCACGCGAACTTCCTCGGCGACTCCTTTCTCCTCCGCTGAACATGGGCCCCGCTGCCGGGTTAATTCGGGCGCGGGAGTCCCGTTGGGGGAAGCGCTCTCCGTCGATGACATACTTGACTGCCCGCGGAGCTGCCCTGCCCTGCCCTGCCCTGCCCGGCGCCATTCACACGCGGTGGACGCCTGTTGCTTCCCGGGCGCGGATATACGCTCTCCACCTCCTCCACAGAGCAGAGACACCGAAGGCTGCCGAGTTCCATTCAATAGCAACTTCGATCGTTATTTTCTCAAGTCAAAAAAGACTTGTCCGAGATAATTGGTTTCCGATAAGTCAAACTTGCAAAACGCATGTAAATCCAACTCCGAAATGAATTCAAAGTATCTCAGTTATAAGACTGCAAGAGACAAAACCCGCGTACTGATTCCTGCAGTTACGAAAATCCCTCTCTGGTGATCACCGCAAAATAGGCACAAGCCTTTGCGTTTAAGACCTTCCTTCCATTGAAAAACACCGTCAGCGACTTCACGTTTCTTTTTAAATTCCTACTTAACTGCGGGATGCTTCATTCTCGCGGTTTCTACCCGGCAATTCAAACCTCAACAAACAAGACCGCAAGACGCTGGAGCTAGTCAGCTCCATTCTCTTCAGGGAATAGCACCGCAATCGCGCAATCTGACACAGTGAGGACGCTAAAGAGAAGCAGCTAGATAATGATCATCTCCCGAGTAATTACAAAATAATTTTCCGTCACGTTAAGCAGTGACAAAAGTACTAAACCGAAGAGTCTCAATATTAATAACCATCGCAGTTAAAATTACTTTCCAAACATTCCGTTATCTACGAGTACGTTTATTAATATCAACGCACTACTATAGACTCTTTACCGCAAGTATACACAGTCTGTTCTCACGTTCTTTAAAATCAGTTAATAATTTCGCAAATGACAAAGACCCGATGATAACCTCGCTATCCAACTTTCACCTTTTGCATTCAGCTCCAGTTGGTCTTCCCGCACATCCGCGATCTATCGTATTTTGGGCACCCACCCAGCAGCTGTGCCAAGAGAAACCAACGCCGGCACGACCCGGCGAAGGGGTCTCCGCCACACCTTGGCGCAGCCTCGCGGCGCGGCCGCGTGGCAAAGGTCGGGCGGGCGCAGCCCACAGAAAGGATGCGCGCGGTGCGGCGTTCAGCCTTGAGCACACCGCCCCCCCCCCCGCCACCCGCCGCACACGAGACTTGACCCGGCGACCCCGCGCGCTCTTACGAAAGGCGGCGCGCCGGCCGTCCCTTTCCCGCGCACCGGCCGCGTCATCCCAAGAGGAAGTTTCCTATTTGCGCGCGGCTCGCCCCGCACCGGGGTTCTACGGGGGCAGCGTCGCAATCGCACGGGGTTGAAATGCTTCCCTTAGCCCCATCCACCTGCCTTCGAGAACTTTGAACCTATTCCAATAAAAAAAAATTAAAAATACCTGGGCGTACATTTCCCGTCCGGAGTTTATGCTCCCGTTTCTTCCTCAAATGACGTCAAGGAATATTTTAAAATGCATGAGCCGTCTCAGGTGGACTTAGGGCGAGCGTCTTGGATCCAGTTACATCTCGCACACGCAGTGCAAGTTGCGATCGACCCTTTCCTCGGAAAATTCTTTGAAAGCGAATATCACAGAAAGGTAAGAAATTTGAAGAAAAAACTCTTAGAATGGTATCCTTGTTCCAAAAAATTATCATTAACATGATCCCTAATTGATTTTACGAGTATAATGATCAAAAATAACATTTTTTTTTTATTTTGCTAGGCTGATTCAACTTACTTTTCCTCCTGACACTACTTCCTTCTATACGTCAAGAATCGTTGGAAGTGCTGGACGGATGCTACTGGGCCGCACGCGCATGCAACTGCGGCGGCGCCGGCGCCTGCGCCAGCGCCAGGGCTCCCACGGCAGCCGCGTATCGCGCAGGAGGCATCGCGCCGCGCCCCAACGACGTCTCTTCGTCACACAGTGAGGCCTCGTGGGTGGAGTCCCCGCTACAGACAATCCGACCCTCTTCCACAAAGCGTTTGTCGGAACTAGCACGACGGAATGTCCTTATTTCACACTCGTGAAGCCAACACATAAAAAGGACCGATCCACTCCATTTGGAATGTGTACAGTAGTCTATTGATAAACGTCTGTTTGCTGTTGTTCGCATTCAGAAATTATAAATTTACCATTGCTTCTGTAATGTTGCACAACCAATATTCTCCATTCGGGCAATATCAATGAAATGTATGCGCTGATGTCTCGAAGGAAGCCTGTGTAGTGCACCACAACCGAAGACCTCTTCCATTCCGTTTTCTATTCATCCTTTGAACCACCATTTCTTTATATTTAAAGCTCATCACTTTTTATCATGAGATACCTAGAAACCGAACATTTTTGTAATTTTCAATGAACTCAAATCAATAGCCTATTGGATATTTACTGTTACACATATTTACTGTTTTGTCTTTTTTTTTTGAGGAGGGATATGAGCAGCAAAATTGCAATGCAATTACATTACACCGTTCGAACGCTTTCAACAGTATCAATATCAACCGTTGCAACTTGTACTGCTCCCTTGATTTCCCTCCCCGTGGCAACAGCTGCCTGCACAGCGGAGAGCATTGTTTCCGGCGCGCTGGACCGGCTGCCTCAGCGAAGAGGCAAAGCGGCAGGTGGTGGGGGATGAGGACGGCGCGGCGCGGCGGCCGCCTGGGGCCCTAGGGAATGGCGCGGTTGCTTCTTTGCACCTGGCGGTCCAGATGCACCCCTGCTCGCCGCCAACCTCTATTCCGACAGTAGCCTTTGCAGGAACGATCAATATTGCGCCGTGAATGGAGCAGTGCACGCCCGTTTGTACCGACTACAAATGAACAAAATTAAAAGTTTCCTTCCGCCGCTTAAAAGCTTCTGACGCACAAGTGAGTGATTTACTCACCAAGACAATAAAAAAAATTAAAAACTTCTGGAGATGGACCTTCCTCGCCAAGGATACACACTCGAGTCCGGTTTTTTCTACATGAAATCGCTATTCGAATTCATTTAAATGCAGCTCGCGCGACGAAAAAAACAACTTAAGACTATTGATTTCAAACAAACACCATGACACTCCGGCTATCTTCTTTCCATCACGAAAATATTTTAAAGGCAAGTGATTGTTTATCTCGAGGAACAAGTTCTTAGAATGAGCTGCAAAGCACATTAAGGAAAAGTTGAAAATTACAGAAGACCACAAAATTATATACCCATGACACATGCGTTTATCGATCGTGTCACTTGTACGGTCACATTTCGAATCTCGAGCTACATGTAATTCACGGTGGACGAGGAACAGAAGATTGAGGGAGGGGGGGGGGCATGGGGCAATTTTATTGAGTTCTCAATGAATTTCCTAGCTATCACTCCATCCTAGTTTCTTAAATTAAATATATCCGAAAACATGAGCTTGCATAAATTGTTAGGTAGTAATAGATTTTTGCCGATTGCGCTGAAAACACCAATCCTGAATGCGGTCACATCTAAAAACACGCGTGCGCGTCACCTTCAACGTGCGCTTCCTCCACTTCTCACCACCCACGCACCGCCCCGGGCGCGAGCTCCCACCGGCCGCCTCAGGCGCGCCAGGGGCAACCGGGAGGCGAGGCGCCGCGCCGCGCGCGTCCACTTCGGAACCAGGCCGTGCCAAGGCCGAGCGCCAGCGGGCGCTTATGTCATGGCTCCCGTGGGGCGCCGCGCCGCGCCACTCGGAGCGCGCACAGGCCGCCGACGTTCCCCGCCCGCCCGACCACCAGCCAGACCACGAGAATACGGAAAGCGGATATACTAACGAAACAAAAATTTAGCGAGCAGTACCATCTTCAGAGGCGTCCTGTAAGTTCTCGTCAGGCAGGATATCGTTACCTTCACGAGGGACACGATAGGGTAAGAGCAAAATCAGTAGTTCTAATTGCCGATGCAAAGTGTCTACGATATTACACGGGAACGAATATTCTGCGGCATCAAATATAGCCAAAAACGCTGTTAATCTTTATTTCTAATTGAATTCGGTATAATGCAAGGGCGAGAGGAGCGATTTCGGCGATTTGCAGATATCTCCCTTCTCCCCCATACGTAACACTGTTTTCAACTTTTATTTTAGGTTAAATATAGCGCGAAAACAACAGATCCTGGAGCCTGAATTGAGCATTGGGACGCTGGTGTAATAAATGACGCTGTACTACTAAAACATTTGTCTTTCGCACAGAGGCAAAAATATTTCTGAAACTGAACTTGAAGTAGCAAAGAACTAAGAAGACTAAAGAGTCCAGACATTCCTCCTTATACGTAGAACTCCCTTCGATGCAGGTGAGGAGCATCCAGATGTACGCGTACTCGTCTTCTTTCATCAGACTTCGCTACTTCTGCCACTCTCACTTTCGCCTGCCGGTCGCGCAGCCGACGGAGCCCGTCTCAGCCAACGCCCCTGCATCAACGCAGTGTTGCCAGGAATCGGTCGCCGGGGGCACATCCCGCCGCGCCCCGCAGCCTCAGGGGGCGCACCCGCCCCACAGGCCTCGCCACACCGCACAGTGGGCCGAAACGATAGGAAGTCACACCGAACATTTCTGTGATTTCAACACCAATGTCAAAACAAAAAATTGATCCTGTTTGTCAATGACGTGCAACAAGTTTTTTCAACACTAATTTTACACGTATGGTATGCGTGATCAGAAACTACACAGGCTGTTCTAGTTTTTCCACAATGAAATAGATTAAAGTCCACGGACATCTTGTTATAACCGCTTGCACGACTTTTAAAAGGTAGGCAATTTTTGTACGATTTATCTTTCGTTACCTCTGCGCGAGGCGCAAATAACTGCGGTTTGGAAAGCACTCATTTAGCTTATCACCACCATAGTTGCATTCGTATGGCATTCATTAGTTCAGTATCACCAACTGCGCATTTGGAGGTAATTTCGTGATAGCAGGTTCACACCACCTCCGCAGCCCTTCAGGCGCGTTTCGGCCCAGTGCGCGCCGCTCGCGCCAGCCGTTTATTTTTCCGCTCCCCCGGACAGGCGCTCTGTGAATCGGCCGCCAACCATTCAACGTTTCTTTGGGCGGCGGCCACGCGTCACGCGATTCGGCGAAGGCGAAACCCGTCACGAGCAGAAAACGTTTTAAGACGACCCCTGAGGTCCTGTGAAAATAAACGGTTGCTGAATGAAAAGTTGAAATGGCTTCGATGGGAGTTTGCGTCATGTCGAATATCCCGGAATATCCCGGTCTGGCCACGATTACGCAGTAGCAGAGAACAACTTTCACTTTTCACTGTATCATCCGACTTCTTGAATACGTCGCACTGCAATAAAAGAAAAATAAGCCGCGAACAGCTTTGGTGAAACTTTCATGAAATTGTTCACGCTGATATTACTACTGGCCGCATTTGCTTCTTCGTTCTTGTCATGGGAACATTAAATAGAAAAAAGTTACACAGACTAGTTCAATGATTAAGAAGCAGTTCACAGGCCTACATCATCTCCAAAAGAAACTCACGCCATTACTTCCATTACTGTACCGTCAAGTGCTAACCAAGCCCATTAGCCGCCAACTTGTCACGTCAGCACCGTCGTTCTGAGTTGCCCATACACCTTTCCTCAAGCTTTCAACCCCCTTTTAAGCAGTGACAACGTAAAATGCAAATCCAACAGTCACCCTAGCAAAGAAAGGCAAGCGCGAATCGAGAGCGAACCATAAGTCGAGATATGACTAATGCTCCGAGCATATGCTATTCTCGCGAATAAGAGAATCACGAATAGGAATGGATCTTGCATCATGACTCACGTGGCCCCCAACGCGGCTGCTCCTCGTCGCGCGCGCGCGCCTACGCGGTGCAACAGGTGGGCGGCGCTCGGCGAAGAAATGCCCTCCAACTCTCGGCGAAGGTCAAGTCCCGCAGTTTCTTGACCTCGCGACAGATGTGGGTCAGCTGATACCCCTCGCCGCAGTCGTTCGCCGTGACAAAACGAGATTCCTGCGACGTATTTCTAGAGGTATGGTCATCGAGTTTGATATGATCTTCGAATAGTCGCACAGATGGCATCGTTAACAGACACCGTATTTTTTCCACGATAGAAAATATTTTCGAATTCACATTTATTTACTACAGAAACTGTTTTAAGCAAGATATAAATTTTCTCATCAAAAATCTTCAATAAAAATCACACAATAGCAGCTTCAAGTCAAGCCCACATTTAAATACTCAGTAATTCCTTTACTCCATAGTTTGCACTTCATTTACTCAGACTGCAACCTAAAGGTTCTGGCTGATTTATAAACAAAGTAAACTCTCCATTTTGTATAAGAAAATGGAACAGCTTTTTATCGATGCAAATATGAGGTTCTTCATTTAAAATGTCATCAACATTCACAAAATAGATTTTTAACGCAACTGTGAATAACAAATACATTTTTTAAACAAATTAACAGCTTCACTCTATCCCATCTTGCTTCGGCAATGCATCCTACAAAAATAAAAATAATCACCCGAAGAAATAAAAATAATTGCCGGGTCCCTACTTATGCTTCGAGAGATCCTACAGATTGCAGCTGAGCACGAGACAAATGTGGCAACGGTGATACTGCGCGACCTACTTCACTACGTAAGGTAGCGTCGAACCGTCCTCGGCCCAGAAGCGCCTACAACGGCTGAGATCCATGTGCCCGATATATCAGGGCCCCTTGCACAATACAGACCGACAGAACTAAATAATACTGTCGTAAAAAATACACCTCATAAGAAGCTAGCATCTTTATTAAGTAATATTGTAGAATTCTACTTGTAGAATGTACTTTGAATCTGGACTTTGAACGGAGAAAATGATATGGAGTGTATTAAAATATTTTAAAACAGAAACCGGGATGAATTGTCTCCGATAATTCACCGGCATACAAAATGGCAGAACATGGTTATTTGAAAAAAGGAGAGAAAACAACAAAAAAATCCACTCCATTTCGAAAACCACGGCAATAAAAAATAAACTCCACTGTTGAAGTATAATGAAGCAACGTTTCGCCTCTACACGTCATGATTTCCCGGGCAGAGAAATTTCTCGTCTCGGCAGGGATGGAGTACTCAAAGCTCGAGACTCCATTATTAGAAATGCAAAGCAATCCGGGCAATTAATTACAAATGCTATATTTTCAGAACGCCATCCGATAATATAAAGTGCAACAAAAAACTCAACTAAGCAGAGCCACCTACTCAAACTATAGTACATGAAATTACTACAATTAAATTCGAGATATTCCTGCCTTTGACTCCAGCCATTACTTAAAACTCAAATAGACAACGTCTCCAACCCATCGAAGGAGCTATGAAAGTGAACTTTCCGTTGAAAAAAAAAAAAAATTCGCACGTTACGCACTCGCGACGTGAACAGCTGTAAATGTAAGCGAAGTAGATCTGCAGGTGACGATAATCCAACCGCGTCACGACAGGGAAGCGAGTGGAAAGCCACTCCGACAAGGGAGGTGGAGGGACTTCGCCGAGGGGCGCGTTTTTTCTGTCTGCACCCGCACGCGATGCGATGCGATGTGGCGAGAACGCGCGGCGGGACGCGGAACAACAGCAAGGACGCCGGGCGGCGGGTGATTGGCAGGAACCCCGCGCGAACTCCCTCCTGAGTAATCGGCTGACCGTAGAAAGTGAAAACCCGACCGTTGCTCTTTCGCAATTATAACATACTTTCCTGACGATTCACGCTCCATCTCCCGGATGTTCCCTAAGACCTCGCCTCCCCAGACACGTTGCATGCGGCGTAGGAGACGTTTCATCTAGATAATGCGCACAATTCAGTTTTTTATCACCCACTCTTCGTGTGACTGCTGAAAAGGTAACTTTTCTCACATTTGCGAAAGAAAGTGCCGCATGGACCTAATCAAACCCACGCCAAAAAGGCCGCATTCCACGGCGAACCTATGACGTAGTAAACTTGTTTCCCGCGGAGTCAGCGAAGGAGTGCGTCATCGGAGACGTCATCCACGCGGAGATCGAACGATTCATACTTCAACTCATTCGCCTTTACCTTGAGCGGGGATCAGACGACCTTGTCTTTCCTAACTCCCTTCACATTAAATGCGTACGACGCAATTACTAAACTAAAGGGTTACTGCAATATAATAAACTAAAGGCTTTCAAAAATTCAACTGACACGAATTAACACGCGTTCGATACAATCCCTCATTTTCCATTCAAATCAACCCTGTTTCATTGCTAGCAATCGTGCTCAAATTACAGAGCCAGGCATCATCCACATGAAGAGGAAACTGGTAAAAAGCGTAACTAACATCTCCACCGCGTCAAAGCAAGTTCCCCGGGATCCCCAACCCAGAGCGCTTCTAGGGGCGCCGCACAGACAACTGGCTTCGCACACACCATCACCCCGGGTCAACACGATGAATTAGTCATTAGCAAACAAACCCATCTCGGGCCAGACGGCGGAGGCAGCGACGCGGGTGCTCGCGCGCGCAACGCGGTTGCCGCGCCGCCCACGGCCGCGCGACGCGACGCGACGTCCCGAGTGAGTCATTTGTCCTGCGGGTGCCCGCGCGCCTCCGCCACCCGCGCTTCGCTACGCCTCTTTGCCCGCCGCCACCCGCCCGCTCCCTCCTTCCCCGTCCAGCCCCGCTCCGCTCCCGGATGCTATTGCAAACACGCAGGCGTTGCCCAACGGATCCGCCGCCCCGTGACATCATCGTCGCCGATACTCGCCGCACTCACCGCGCCGCCAGCGGCACAAGTCGCCACGGAGGAGGCGGGGCGGGGCGGGGCTGGAGAGGGAAGAGGAGGGGAGGGACCATCTGGCGCAGGCAGCCACGTGCGTCACCGACGCACATGCGCCACACGGAGACCAAATGCAGAGGGCGGGGACCGGCTCAGATTGCGAATTGCGAGGTGACGGCGAAGAGTACAAGAACAGAGGGAAACAGACGAAAAAGAAGGAGGGGACGAGCACTATATTATTTCAACGGTTTGAAAGACCTCGGAGCAAGGACCTGAATGGAAAAAACCGCCGAATAAATGGAACAAGAAAATACAGGCGTTATTAAGAGATAATTGAACTAACGAGATAAAAAGCAAGAGAAAACAGACATTAAATGATTGACAAAAAAAGCAAGGCCAAGAAAATTAGATACCATTGGTCGAAACACGCACGTCTTTGGTCTCCCACTAAACTTTCGATTTCATTCTTTCAGGGTCCTGATCACCACCTAAGCGTAAATAGCCTCCCGAGTAGCAAACGCAGTGACCGCATCATTCGGGGAAACTCCGATCAAGCAAGCCGCGAGAGGCGCAAGGGCAAAAGGTCGGCGGACGGAGGGACGGACGTCTGGTCGAGGGGCGTGGGCGGAGACCCCGTTGACGCGCGCGCCGCGGTCTATATAAAGCGCCATCCGTCGCTGGCGGTCCAGCGGCGCCGCCGGCCAGGCGGGGGCGGTCGCGGATCTCCTCCTCCCCAGCGAACGCAGAAAAATCTGCTCGAAAACACGTGCGCCTTGGGAAAAGCCCGAGCCGACCCCGCGCGCCGCGCGCGCCCTCCGGGGACGAGACACGAAATGGCTCGCGCGAGACGTTCGTTCCGCGATTGATAATAAACGTGCAGTGGTGTGACCTACAACCTCGGGAGCAGTGGTCGCGCTGCTTTCTTAGCGGTCCATTCACAAACACGGCAGGTCCGAGAACATGGCTTGGCAGATCATTCCTTAATAACAGAGTCGTGCTATTGCTATCTGGTTATTAGGAATTGTTTACGTATTTAAGTATACTTAAGTCTTATCATCCACCGTTTTTAAGTCATACAAACTATCGTTTGGACGAATTTTGGACAATAGTCATACGTAATACAGGATTTGAAATTTCTAATCGCGCAGTTATAGAAGGAGGATGTAAGACACGCCTGTACTGCTCAACCTACGCACGTAAAAGATCAGATTCTGCTATGTAACGATCTATTTTTTGCAATAGTGCCTTCGTTAAGAGGATTTCTTGTGAAACTTCCATTCCAAGAATACACATAAAAACCAAGGGACGGTTTTACTAACAATTAAACCACCTAATACTGTACAGGACTACGACATACTATACAGGAATTGAGAACAGGAAACTAGCACTGAAAGCTGGGATTCAACCCATGGAAAAGCACACAACCCATGCAATACTGACTGAAATATCATGCTAGCACTCAACACAAAATATCAGCTCCCCAAGCACCAGCCCAAGAACGGGAAAGGTTCGCAAACAGAGGGAACCATTTGAAGGAAAGAAGCGAAGGGGACTGAAAAGCAGAGGTAAAGAATCCTCTCAGCAAGAGCTCGAGGGCCTACCTTCTTGTAGAGTTTGATCCAGGTGAGATCGCCCTTGCTGTCTGTGTACTGCAGGCCGAAGAACCACACCTCGCGAAGGCCGATGGTCTTCACCACTTGGTCGAAGAGTTGCTTGCCTGTCGTCGTCTGCTGGATGGAGAACTCCAGCTCCGCGTCCATCGTCGTCACGCGCACGTTCATCTGCGAAAAGACGAGAGCCACATCAGAACAACACAAAACAGTTTCAAACAATTCCTCTTTCAACGGCCATATATGAAAAAGTACGTTCCCAAAATTCCATCGCTTACATACCATTACAACGAATATTCTAAAGATGCAATCGTCCTAGACAATTACAGAAATATTCTTAAAACTACTGTTTTCAGGGGTGTAACTTATAGCACTAAATTCAAAACTCGAAGTCAGATCATTTTCAACGCCAATCGTCATTGTGTCCAACTGCGATACCAGCGGGCATGTGCTAGAATTATTACGAAAAAATTAAGACTTCACTGTAGTGGTTAAAAATTTGCGATCACTGTCACCACCCGCGAATTTATAATTAAAAGTTATGTTAAAAGTCGTCTGTCATCTTGTCAAAATTTCAGTTCACAATATTCTTATTAGGTAATGTAATATTGTAATTATACCGCGAACACCATGATAACATTTTTAAAAAATTACCAAAGTTGTTTAAAAGTACATAGCCATTGTATCTATTCACTTGTGAAAATTTCAAAATCTTCATAAACAACTTTCAGTCATTTCATGAATCAACGTGTACGGTCAATTCCAATTTTATTTGAGAACGCCACAACACAGATTTAGTCGTTGCTGTTGTTTCTCCATAGCTATTGTGCCTCTTCTCCCTAAGATTAACATACAAATATGTGATGACAAAACAGAGAGAAGGTTCCTGCTTTGAGAAGCAAACAGGAATGAATATTTCGTGACAGTGTGTCGCAACAAGTATTTCTCAAGTGTTCAATCTTCGGGATGATGAAATTGACACTTGCGTCCAGTTTTAATTTTTCCTTGGCTACTTCTCTTGATAAAGTAACAAGTCTCCTTACTTTATAATCACTTCGTACTTATACTGTAGTTCAAGAAATAGCCGAACATTAAGAAAGTTAAGCACTAATCGCATGTATTTGTGAAACCATTAGAAATGACGTTTTTGGAAATTCCACATTAGCACACTGAATAGTTCAATGTGAATAGGTTCCGTAAATGATTTAGTAACATTCCAAATGTACATATGTCCGCATTCAGATTTACCTTGAGCTGGAATTATACCCATTACACAATCGATGAGGTCAAAAGTGGAGCGTTGCTTTCCATGATAGTTTTAGAAAGCCTACAAACCACATGTTGGACAATGCCCCACAATGCATTGGCTCATTGAGCTTTAGTAGAAGTATACACGCAACGCCGTATTTTATATGGCCATATTCCTAAAGTAATTTCTCAAAGGTCTCAAATTACATTAACTTTTACATTCCCCACATGCATCACAAGATACATCATAAAAGGCGTTAAGAGAAAAATCTCAAAAAATGACGAATCTTTTGTAATCACCACGAGGTCATTGCCTCGGCCTCTCCACCTACACGTGCCTGCCTCATTGTTCTACAAGAACGCCAACCGCCCGGCCTTGTCGGCGACGCGTCGAAGGTGGCCGCGACCGGAATACGCTTGGGCCAACGAGGTCCTCCCTCCCCCCTCGTCGCCGGCACATCCAGTTGGCCCGAAAACAAAAAAAATTGCTACAACAGCTGCGGGTCTGGGCTGGAGCGAACGTGGGTGCAGCGTCATCTCAATGGTGAAGAGATGGATCTTAGCCCAGGTCGGGATGCTAGACCAGTCTTCCATGCAAGATGATTAATGGCCCTTGATCATTTTTAGATCATACCAGTCTGTATTTTATGCACCTTGTAATTTTCACTAATGCATTAAATTAAAATGTAATTACACCGAAATTTCATGAACTCTCATGACATGAATTAATTAAAATCTTCAGTACCTTGCATCATCATTGAATCGAGGGCGATCCGTAAATTTCACTGTTCACACAAACCTAACGACGGCGAGATACGAGGCACGAGCCTTACAATTGAACCCTGTACCCTTTCCTTTCTAGTAGCTACCCGAGATATATGTGCACCTGAAAATTCAAGAAACTCTACACGATAGCTTTTTTCCTCTTCTTGTGATTTGTTAACAATTGCGATAAAAACTACTAAATGACTCTTAATGAAATAGTAGGGAGTTTTGTAAGTAGAATCTACCATGTTCTCAAAAGTAGAAAATAAAATCTCAGCGTAGTTGCATCAGATATTTTTTAACTCGTAAAGCTTTTACGCCCGCATTGGTGGCCATCTATACTGCAGGCTGTGGCAGCTGGGAGCCAGGTGGAGAAACGGTTGTTGTAAAAGCTTAATGCGTTATGAAAAAAATTGTGTGAGCACTACGCCAGCAGATTTCAGTTTCTATTAATGAAAATTTACCTTTTACAGGAAATCCGAAGACTAAGTATGGAATAATTACCAGGCATTTATTTTATTTTATTTTATTTTATGCGAGTCTGAAAGCAAACCTTGTTTATATAAGTAACTTACCAACTACTGCAAACACTAGTTTTCATGCGAATGTGTAGAAGTCCTTTCACGCAAAGAATTGTAATTTTAACTTCACGTATAATTTATATGTAAAATAAAAATACGACTCCGACGTTTTATAAAAGACATGTTGCCTAAGATTTCTTGTTGTGCCACGAGAATACAAGTAGATCTTTACAGTGTCGAGATACTTTGGATATAGAACTTCGAAGTTAACAACGACGCGAAATTAACTTTACCAACAATCCTTGCCAAGCTGTCACCAACAGCAGCAAAACTTTCAAAACTTCTCCAATATAAACATAAATCAAACTCAAGTGACTCACGAGTGACGTTCAAGCACTAGCGCACGACTTTCAGTATGCGTCCTCCGGCTTTGAAGTTTAAAATTAGAGTAAAATTTTACTTTCCTAAAATAAATTAACCACATCGCAAACATTTGGATCAAAACTAATAACCTAGTTTCTTATCGTGCAATTTATACTACGTTGTATTTTCGCCAAATCATCTTTATACAGTAACTGAGTAGTCTTGAGCCCGTCCGTGTGACCGTAACTCATACCAATCGACATATATGAATCATTCGATGAATCTGTCTCGCTGAGAATGATCTCTTTTTGCACGTCCGAGGCAAATGGAGTGGCATTGTTTCTGGCTAGATCCTTTTAGCACATTCAAAAAAAAAATCTAGAAAAAACCTTGTTTTGGGGGGTTTCAAGGCCCCTCAAAAGTGGTAGAACTCTGAATTACTATAATTACTGCCTTTTCGGCGTAATGTGAATCCTTAACTCATGACATGATACACAAGATAAATACTAATATAAACCTCATTATGTAAGGAAACAAAGTACTCGTCAATGAATTTCTTACATTCAAAAATTGTAAGTCTTCGAGAATTTTCAAATTATAACAAAATTTGGTTCCTAGTTCGTGATAATTATAAAGTGGCTAACCCCAACATTGCAATCAAATCTACGTTGATTGTAGGTTTTTTTAGTCTATAATAATGATTTGTATTTTTATATCTTTGTGCTCTATCTCACGAATTTGTTAGTGTATATTCGCTAAGGCAAGCTATTAGTAGGTGTTGAATGTGAGAATCATAGTATCAAGTAATAAAACTATTTTGCAAGATACCGGAATCTTAACACTTTATGAAAGCAAAGTTGTTCGTGACATTACTCAGAGAAACACCACTTCCCCGAAATGCGAAAAAAAATGCAAATATAACAAAAAGATTGTTTCGAATACTTCTTCCCCTGTCAAATTGATTTTTCCCTTCGAAATCGCCACCACCACAACAAGAGAGCGTTCTTAGAGATCGCAATGCAGCGGTGATATAGTCCCAATGAGCTAAATGTGATGCCAGTGAGGCGTCCCGTGGCACCCAGGCGATGAATAACAAGTCTACAGGTATTGTTTCTCGCTGATGTTTACAGTAGGCGGTACAGAGGATTTCGATCACTGGGAAGTGGTTCATTATCAGTGTTACCGCATTGGATAATTATCGTTCTGTAGGATAAATTTTGTTATGAGAAACATACGATAATACTGATCAGACAATTTTGTAGGATAATTTCAACTACGAAATTATATTCTAATATAAATCTAAAATAATGGCACGGTATAACTAGAGTAGGTTACAACAAATTCACAAATTGTCTATAATAAGCCTTCTGAACAACTCTTCTTGGCAGCGTTCAAATTTTGTCCTCGAACACCATACACTGGAATGGGTAGAGGCCGTAACCCGAAGGAATATCCGGCAACAGCTGCGATTTTATATTTATATATTTTTTTATTATTTAATTTCAATTTTTAATAGACAACGTTTACGATCTACGCTCGAGGTTTGAGAAACAGACAACTGTATGATTAAATTACATTTTTATTTAAAACTTTTATTTAGAAATGTTCAACACACGAAAATATTTTAAGAACCGTTTAAAACACCGGCGACGCCACATTCAGTTAGTTTCTAATAACTGAAGATAACCTCATGAATCAGGTTAGCTTTTTATTTAACGAACTACGACTTTCGCAAACTTAACAGTCTGCGAAAAACTGGGAGGTGGCGGTGAGCTACGATGAAGCTAAGGGGGGAGGGGAATGAGGCAACCTCACCGCAGTGCAAAAAGCGCACAAGCGCAGCGCGTCCACCCCCGCAGTAGCCTCCGCGCCGTCCAAGGCCCCCGACGAGTTCCCGCGGGAAAAAGACAACAGGCAGGCACGTAACGAGGCTTCGCCTTGGAGGACTAGTCGGAAATTTCATCGCGAACGAAGGGCAACGAAGTGATGACGGTCCCGCCCAGGCAATATACTGAAGCGCTCTTTACATTGACCTCAATACGATTCGACACGAGTGTTGCGAATCTATAAATACTGACGTCCATCATCGATATTTTAATTTCAATGTTCGTTCTTCCAAATAAACTTCTAGAGAGAAAATATTGAGATTCGTAATTAATGCACAAATAGAATCTCAAGTGTAAATTAATAACATAAATAACGACTTGCGCATGAGTAAAACTGATGATTTTACTTCTACCCTTACTGAATAAGCGACAATATGAATAGCATCATATTACGTAAATCACGAGCATCAATGAGCTAATTACGACACCGCACTCTACTCTCAATCCTATTTTTTATCTTGCAGTAATTTTGCAGTATCTTGCAGCTCCTCTGATTAATGCATGAGGAGACGACGGATGAGGGCACAGACGTTACTGGAATACAAATGAACCGAATTAACTGGACAAAGAAATCTTAATTGCATCAATTTACTTTGTCGTTACTTTCAATATTCCACCAATATCTCGGAATTATCACTTCCTGATAAAACTACTTTATACACAAGGTCTCTCCAACTATACCAACACTACATCTAAAACAGACAATTACGCTTTGAGAACTGTACAAATGTGATACGGAATTTTGGAATGTCAATCATGGCACGAATTCATCAATAATTATGACACCTGCGAAGATACAGCCAGCAAAAGTTATCAATCTTTAATTTGACGAATAGTCCGCGCCCTCCTCCTAATACGCTCTCAGCAGAATTTCTGTTTCAAGAATCATGATTTACATTTATTTTACAGATTAGTTGATGCCCTTGAAGCCCTTAAATTTGATTCAAAGACAATCGAAGATTGACCAACTCGGCTGCCCCAAAGATTCTGCATCTAAAATTTGGAGGGGGGGGGGCTACTGTGGATGTCTGTCTTTTAGAACCTGAGAGAAAAATCATTAGGCAGCACATCACATAGTTAAGAAAGATTCCTCATTTAGGTCTCAAAAATGTACCCAGGGCTCAACCGACGGAAGGGAGTGTAGGATTGGGAGGGGGTGTCCTCGTGTGGTGGTACACTCGCAGAAACAGCCTCCCTGAGTCGGGGCCGATGAGACAATAAGCCGCTGCTCCCGGGCGTCGTCGCGCGGGGCTCTATCGCGCCTAATGAACTCTCGAGAGTGATACGGCGGCGCGGGCGGGGAAGGTGCAGGCCACCCGGCCGGTTCCGCAGAAACGGCGCTGACGCGAGCCGCGTTCCGCGCATTCGCCTCCCATTCATCATACACTTATCGCACCACGCCCCGCCCCGCCCCGCCCCGCCCCTCCTCAGCACGTGCCCTCGCGGGACCAGCCATCCGACAGAGCTCCGAGCGTTATTCCTTTACACCACTCCCAACCGTTCGCAGGGGGGAAAAATGTCCCAAGTGTCGAGAGAGTGAATTTGAATATAAACGTTCGAGATTAGGAGTAAAACGAAAGAAGAATACGAATAATGAGTAAACACTTCGATACATTCGAAGTCATGCTTTGAGAACTTTATACTTACAATAAGTGAATACGTTATGCGGGGTATCTTGAAAACTTCTAGTGATGTCAGTAATATTTACTCACTATATATGAATTACCATGTCGTTTTAATTCATGGAGGCTTATATTTCTCGGAAATCTGTCAAACTAACACCTCCGTCTCTAAGACGAGCAATCTTCACTGATTTAACGCTTTCTTCAATTAATATAATTTCAACGCAAATCTCACGTTTTCCCCTGGAAGATTTCCAACGAGATACTCAGCTTTACTACCAACATCGTACTGACATTCAACCACGCCTCTGGAAACACCTCGTATGAGAAACAAGAATTTCAAGAGATTCGTGCCCGTATCTAATACTTTTCGTAAAGCATCTCGGTATCAACAGCGCCTCAGAGCACGCACGACGGAAAATCACGAGTTGGGTAAGCAAGCACGGAGGAAGCGCAAGCGTTGACGGCATCGCCTGAAAAACCGTCTTCGTCACCGCACCTACACAGGCTCGTGACGTTAAAGGTGTGCGATACGACATCTCCGTCTCGAAGCTTAATATGCTGGAATACGAACAGTTAAATCTATGACAGAACAGTGCACTACATCGAATTTGGGCCAATGTCAATCTGTATTCGAAATTCCGAATACAACTGTAAAAGCACTGCTGTGTAGAATGTTTTCGAAAGTTGGAACTTCGGACTCAGCTCTTATTATATTCCCACAAGAAATCCTTATCTGTCATTTCTTACAAAAACCCGTTTTATTTCATATTTTAAAAAAACATTCAAAAAAACAACAACATTAAGTCAGGCTGTTGTTTCGTAATCACGTTCGAGGAAGAAGAAAGATTATATAAAGCGTATGTCCGGACTTTCCTTGAAGTACTTCATATACGATTTGGTAAAATATCCGGATCTTCACGCACAAACTGTAAACAATTCATTACATAGTATGTATACAACGCAACGTTTCTTTTTCTCAGAACTGACGTGGAGAAGGAATTTATAGAAAAACCAGAAGCATTGGTTGCAGTTCTTGCAGAATCCAACTACACCCGTATGCTCTCATATATAATAAATTTGATAGTAAACAAAAATTCAAATTTGTATTTTCCTAAGCCTTTCACTTTCGCACTCAGGAAAATTGCTCCTGCTAAAACAGTAGCGCCCAACTTCAACAGGTGGCCGGCAGGCGCGGGGCCGTTGGCGGGCGGCGGCGCGGGCGGAGCGCGCGGGGCGGGGCGGGGCGGGGCGGGGCAGCGCGGGGGCGCCCGCTTCCTTCGGTCGCCGGCGATGACTCACCGCAGCGACGGTTATCGGCCACAGGCTGCCCCACAAAGTGCGCCCCGAGACGCGACCCGCCGCGCCCTCTCGCCCGCCCGGCTCGCCGGCCTGCCACCGCTTAGGGGAGGACGATAAGACCTACTCCTACTTTCAAACTTAACATTCGCAGATATTCTTCAGGAGGTATTCGATTCCATGGACCGGAAAATGGCGTAAAATAGCGAGGGGGGAGGGGGCAGCTAGCTGGTAATGTAAAACCAACAACAAAAAAAGTCTTCGTAAGTACTGCTGTCACCAATAATTCCAAACCCGGTGTCACTGCCCGGCAACGGCATAAGGAAACACTGATCGACAAGTCCCATATCTTTCGGTAGTCAACCTATCCAACGAGGTTACAGAATACTAAAACATTTTACCCACATACGGTTGCAAGGGCTCGCTTATGAAACTACCCCAAACTAAAAATGCAATTGGAGGTAATGAACACTCTGCATGAATCTTTCTTACCAATTTGCTTCCAGACACCATCTTGGCGGCCGTTTACAGCAACCGAAGAAAAAGAAAACTCTCTGAAGACTCCTCGACGCAGATGTTCAACACAACCGCAGGAACGAGTGGTCAACAAGAAAGCAGTTCCCCCTGCTACGTCTAGGCACACACTGGTGGGCTGCTGCAGCTGCAGCAGAGACTGTTGCGTCTGGCTGCGGGGAGCGACTGCACGGCCTCTCCTGACGTCGACGCGGCGGGAACTGCCCGCCGGAACGACGAATTCGTATAATTCGCCGGGTGGCGGCGGCGGGAGGGCTGGCGAGAGGCGCGGACGGGGGAGGAGGGGGGAGGGCGCGGGAAACCGGGTGGGAAGCGAGCGGGGAAGCCGGCGCGCCGGGCGGGCAGGCGGGCGCTCCGCTCCGCACGCGTGGCCTTGGCGGAGGGGGCCCTCTTTTTACGCGCGCCCCGACCGTCTTGGCCAATGGCTCGCCGCCTCTCGCCCGGCGGACCAATCCCGAAGCGCGCGGAGGCCGCTGCGGCCGCATTCAAACGGGACCACCACCTGCCCCGGCAGACGCCGCCGCCGCCGGATATCGGGGGCGTCGCGGGGCGCGCGGGGAGACGGGACGTGCCGCCCCATGAGCGAGCGTCTAACGTGGCGGCAGAAATAATCCGATGACGCACGCTCTTGTTTATGCCCGTGAGTGCTGGTTTGCTCAATTCAATATATTTGTAGCGCATCCTAATCTTATGTTCTGTTAAAGTAAAAACACTGATTTGTTTGACGCAACCAACGGTGACCGTGACGACTCAATCTAGCATATACTAGTTTTGTAGCTGATTTCCTGAAATCCTCGAAGAACATGTCAAAGATCGCAAAATGCTCACAGTAACATTTACTGATATACATGCTAAAGAATGCATTCCTTTCTTTTGGATCACGTAAAAAGGCAAAAATGTTGACAAGAAACCAAAACATGAGTGATATCACCGAGATATGGACAACATTCCAAGGTGCGAATTCCTAAAATCGAAATCACGAAGAGAGCGCGTTAAAGTCTCTTCACAAGAAATCAATGTGACAACCTAATCGCCCGATATTAATATGTGGCTTTGTACTATAAGTCTACTCGTTCCACAGAAAAGTGAAGGAAGATTATTCATAGTACATAATAACGTTAGCTCACAAACACGTTGCTGTCTTCCCGGAATCAAGTTTTCGTGCCACACTGACTCACCAACAAGTATATCTTCAGGTTCGAAAATAACAGCGATAAACAAATGTTTGTCTCTTAACTCGAGTACAGAACGGTTTACTTTAAAAAGTAAGAAGAGAACATGATAAAACAAACTTATTACGTTACTGCAGAAACTGTAGCTTCAACGTAAGAATGGTGCAACGAATGAGGTAATTCAGTTATTTTTAAGTGAAATGATTGCTCCACTGCGATATAGTACATAAAACGCCGAAAGGAGATATGGGCAGGGAATGAATTTAAAAAATTAAAATGAAATCTAACAGCCAATTCTCAACAAGCGTATTCAATTTGCAATAAATTCTTCAAAGGTTCAATTATAGGAGATTTTCTTTACTCCTGGATTTGTAACTTCTTAAATCATCGTAGTTACGCAAGTGTAATTATTAATTTAATAATTCTTGGATTTCACCCACAAAACAGATTGAAGAGTAACATTCCACAGAAATGAAAATACTTTTCTGTACATTATTTATTCTAAGTCATTTCCAACATCTAAATCTCAAAGGAATAATTTTTATTATGGGTACCTCCATAAACTGCACAGAACAACTATTCCGCAAGTATGTAAAGGTTGTAAACGCCACGAGCATGACGAATAGACCCCCCACATTCACAGGCAGAGCAAGGTGAACAATGGGCCCTCGCACGAACGTAACGTTACCATTACATACACGTTAATTGTAGGGTATGTACAGAAACGATAAGGCGCAGTTGCTTGCACGCTTCATTCCTGGAAACTGCTATTCATGAACGACTGAATAAATTGAACGAGTTCATCCACACTTAATTGCCAAATAAAAACAGAAATAATGTTCTCCAATAACGAGTTTGCACTCAATCTCCTCGTTTAGTGCCTAGCAGAAACTGCTAAGCATATCTAACTTACATAAACTACTCAAAACTCAGGAAATCCTTGGAAGAGGGCTCATGTAGTGTTCGTCAATCAAACTAATAGTAACCTATTCATGGGAACGGCTGACCACAGCGTAAACCATTACAGGATCTACGCAGCGTAAAATAGCCGACCAAGACAAGAGCACTCCCACATTCAGAAACACTGAAGTCACGAAAACGCCGTGTCATTCCTATCAACCTCCAACTCCCAGGACCTCCAACACCTGCTACGACAGCATGTGCCGCTCGCCAGCCGGTCGGAACGACGACGTTATGACAGAACGACCCGCCCGTGCTCCCCGCGCGACGCCCACGCCACGCCATGCCATGCCACGCCATGCCCCTCACGTCAGTCAAAGTTCACGAGGGGGCGGGGCGGGGCGGGGCACGCTACCAGCCCCACCGCAGCACGGGCTCACCCCGCCCTTGCAGCCCAGCGGTGGACCTCAACGAGAGATTTCTGACAGCCACGTTCTGCAACTGCCTGTCATTCAAGGGAAAATTGATGATTTTTTCTTCACTGCTGAGTTTATCGCTGGAAATCCAGTCTTGTGGCTTTCCGTTTGTCACTGCCAATCCAGTATTGTATCCGCTGGAAATTCAATATTGTGTATGTATTTGTGTAATCAAAAGTGAATTTTTTTTTTTACTTTCATATTCATACATTGAAAAAGACACGTTCAACGTGGATAGGTTCCCTAAAGGATTCTGCAACAACATTCAAGATGTTCGTAGGCCCGCCTTCATATTTACCTTGAACTGGAATTCTACACCTATTACACAATCGATGAGATCAAATGGAGCGCCGCCTTAAATGAATGCTTTTAGGAAGTCTATAGGACAGCCTATAAGTCCTACGTGCCATTGCCCCCATAATATATTAAAAAGCCACAAATTAAATCTTCAATTCAGTATTTCCCACTATTACTATTACGTCTAATAGTAACTCCTACTTTTGAAAGCCTGAAGAAACATGAAAGAATTTAATCCTTTTGGCCAAGAAACTGAACTTTTTTCCTTCACAGATGTATTATTTAATGAAATGCAAATTAATTCTGTTCAAAACATTTTTAAGCACTTCATCAGCAGATCAGTCCCGCAAAAGAAATCCTTACCTCCTTGATCTACCAGAAGTTACAATTTTTGAGGAAATGGGTTGAACGTGTTAGCATTGCGACCCTCTGGAATGGCAAAGTTGCAACCTGACAAATTCGAAAAATATAAGGAGTTGGCAAGGTTCTGCCCGACTTCCGCTACAAATAGAACATACTCGTGCTGCAATCTGTGGGGGAAATTGCTTTTAAAAAATTAAAAATAAAAACACTACGCAGATGGAGTAAATAAGTGGAAATATGAAACCGACATCAATGCACTGGAACCGACCGACATGTTAGCTGGAACGTTGTCATTGCCCAGGTCGATTGCTCACCATCTTTTCATCCGCGCATCGCATCTTCGCTTGGCGGCGCCGCGTCCTCCCGCGCACGCAGCGCAGCGCAGCGCAGCGCAGAGGACCCGCGCACGCGCGCGTAACGCCTTTACATAACGCAAACCCCTTGCATAACCCCGCGCCCCACAGCGGCGCCGACAACAGCGTTTTATAACGCGGTGCCGCCGCCTCCTCCTCCTCTACGGCCCGAGCAAGGTGAAAAGTTAACAGCCAGCCTTTATTAAACACGCTACCACGCGCGTACGCCCCCGGTTTACGCTGCGAAATTCACCTACGAGGGGCACTAGATAAGTTTTCTACCTAAGTAAGAAATAACTGAGATAGATTGAAAATTTTATTATTTCTTTTCAATATAATCCCCTTCGAGTTCAATACACTTTCTCCACTTTTCAATCAAGGATGATATTCCAGAAAAATAAAAATTATTTTCCTGTCCTTCAAAGTACTCATTTACAGCACTCTTCACATGTTCATTGGACACAAATCGACGACCACGCAAGTTTTTTTTTAGATTTCTGAACAGAAAATAGTCACTGGGGGCTAAATCTGGACTGTAGGGTGGGTGGTTTAATTCTTCAAAGCCACAGTCCCTAATTGCAGCAATTGATTTCCGGGACTTGTGCACGGGCGCGTTGTCGTGAAGAAGGAGCACCCCTTTAGACAGCTTCCCACGACGCTTCTCCTTTATGGCATTCCTCAAATTGAGAAGAGTGTTAGCATAGGACTCACCAGTAATTGTTTTCTTGTTTTCCATGAACTCTATAAGCAAAATGCCCTGTGAATCCCAAAAAACGGTGGCCATGAGTTTGCCTGCAGATGGTTGCGTCCGAAACTTTTTCGGAGTTGGAGAACCCTTATGCTTCCACTGCATTGATTCTTGTTTTGTTTCAGGATCCCAAAAATGTACCCATGTTTCATCTCCCGTGACGATTTGAGCGATATAGTTGTCCGGATCCGACTCAAAAAGTCTCAAATTCTCCTCGCACATTTCCACTCGCCACTGCTTATGGAGAGGAGTGAGCATTCTGGGCACCCATCTTGAACAAACTTTTGACATGCCTAAACGTTCATGAAGAATGCTCAAAACTGTTGGCTCAGACACTTCGAACTCTCTAGCTATTGTTGCCACTTTGACACGTCTATCATGCATTACAAAATCTTCTATTTTCTTACACATTTCCGAAGAAGTCACTTCCACAGGTCTGCCAGAGCGCGGATCGTCTTCGATTGATTTTCTGCCCAATTTAAACTGCTTAGACCAGTACTTCACCTGTAAATAGGAAGGTGCACTATCACCAAACACTGCCAGCATCCGTGAATGGATATCTTTGGGCCCGGTGCCTTCCTTCGTGAGAAATTTGATGACAGCTCGGTGCTCCAACTTCGCCTGATCCATGACTATTTCGCACAGCACTACAATTGGCAACCGATTTCTCTGCGACTTGTGAGCGAAATGGTCTGAAACTTGGAAGAAAGCATGTTCAGACATGTCTGAACTTGTAACGTCATGCGCGCCCCGCTCAAAAGTCGGTAACTTGGTTAGGTAGAAAACTTATCTAGTGCCCTCCGTATCATGCGACTACACCGCGAGCATCAAATAATAACCCATCACGGTTGAACAAAACTCTTTACTAAAACGGCCCATTGAAAACTTTTCGGTTTCTTCTGGTATTTTCGTGATTTTTTTAAAAAATTTAGTTCATATAAAATACTTATTTTCGTAATATGAACAGAACTACATTTTGAATTTGATTATCATTTGAACTCAAAGGAGTCCTGGGGATTTATTATTTATCCTTTGCCTTGTGCAGCGTCATTCAGCAACTTGCTGGAACTTCTACTAAACTACTACTGCTAGTAATAACGAAAATATATACATTCAGTATATACATGGCATGTCCGAGGACAAACCCCACCCTTCAGTTTTAAGATTTCATAAGAACTCGTCAATAATTACTGGAAACAAAAGCTTTCGTTAATATTTTTGTTTCGGCTATAAAGTAACAAATGCGTAACATGAAAAGTTGCGAAACAAGTTTGCATTTCAGTTTCAGCACAAATCTTTTTCGAACTTGTTTTGCAAAAAGCCGACTAACAAATCATGTATTTTATTGTCAGTGTATTTCATTTTGTATTTGTATTCATTTTCGTTCTTGTTGCATGCGTTTGTTGGGAATAAATTTGAGTTTTTAATGAATATTTCAATATCTACAATTAAAACATTTTATTACAAATAATTTAAAAATTTCTTAAAATTGGTTTTATGTTATTTTCAAGACTTTTTACACGTAAAAAAAGTGTTTTGAGGGTGGAGGGGTCACTGGGGACAATTTAGTACACCTACACCTATAACCACTATACCTAACATCAGCACGAGAGAGATTTCTTGTTCATTCATTCCAATGAAACTTTATTCTTTTCTGCAGATTGCCTTTGAATCGTTTATTATTTTCCAAATTCCATCATTCCGATAATACATTAAATACTGCACCACAATTTATTAGGTTGATAAAATTAGTAATGATTAAATTATAAATCTGCACTGTATGGAAATTTCGAAGTTCAATGTAGAAGCGAGAGCCATGAAAAGAACTGAACCAGAACTACCAGAATCTGATATTTCCTTCAAAACAGTCAGCATCAATGAATATCCATAAATAAACAGGAAATTAAGTTTCGCCGCAGACACGTCATATCCTTTGTCTATCCCACAATACTATTACCACAAGCTGTCAGCGGCTTCTGGCAGCGCCGGTGACACTTCGCACGTCGACGCGTCAGCGACGTTCGGCAAAGGGCTCCGCGAGCGCCGCCGCGAAGGCACCTCGCCGCAGAGGCTGCCTGGAATATCTCATCCACTTTTGAAATTGCGGGTGGAGGTCTATTTCGGAATCGGGGACGCAGATACGCCGGCGCGGCGCGGCGCGGCGCGGCGCGGCGCGGCGCGGGCGGGGCGTCGGAGTTATCGCGCGTCCTCGCGGGATATGCAGAACGTGAGCGCCGGCACGCTACACTTTTGCCGCAGCGGAACACAGCTGGCTTGTGGGTCACACTCGTGCTGGATGAGCGTGCGATCCAGGCCGTGCACACTAGTTCGCTTCGGTGTAACTGGGGACTAATGTGACTTCGACATGCAGAAAAATGTTTATAGAAATAAGAAATGCATTCACTCTGTTTACATTTACTGGCAAAGAGACAAGTAGGCATTTTAATTTATATCTTACTAGATAAATATATATAATTTTAACACAACTTGCTGTTTCTGTGTGTAAACCATGATCCAATACTTGGCGCAAGCCATACAACTCTAACAATTTGCAAACAGATTTTGAAATCACGGTAGTAACTTTAAACAAGCAACGCTCCAGTTCTTCACCCACTGCTCTGAATGGTGCACTCTAAAAAATTAAACAGAATGGCCTGACATGAAATGTGTGCCCACTTCCAAGCAATTAAAAGTTTTCCCCCAAACCGTCAGCCGCATACAGTTCAGTTACTCGTATCGTACATTTCATTATAAGTTTCAGACACCTGTACCAGAAGAGGTAGAATTAAAAGAGAAACGCAAACGACCGCCGCTTCTAGGAAATATTATGGAAATAGTACGTAAGAAGATAAAGGTAATTGCATGGAAATTGTGTCATTAACATCTATGGCAGACTTGACTTTTCATCATTTGATAGAATTTTAAAACGTGCCTGCTTTTCTGCGTGTGTCTGCGTGTGTGCGTGCGTTCATATGCGTGCGAGAGAATGTTTGCGAGAGTTTGACAATATTCCACGAATGGTCCCTCATCTGAATTTCCGTTCGTGCTATTCGTACCGTTGAAAGAAGATCAAATAAATCCGTTAGTAAAAAAAAACACTAATCTTTTATATTTCACTATATAATGGCATTCACGCAGTTAGAAGTTAACTGCAGCCAGAGAAAATCCATGAAGTTCCTACTTAAGACAACCGCAGCAACGCCCTTTTTTAAAGCGCGAATGGACAGAAGGTAGCATCGCCAGCAAACACGAACTTCCGCTCGCCGCCGACTCCTTTGAAAGGCCAAACCATCCACTAACGAAAGAGCACACAATGTCCGATGGTCACACCCTTTGCTTTAGCCTCTGCCTTCCCCGAAGCGGAGGAATCGATATAAAAATATAGGCGGCGGCGTGCGGCGGCTCTAAGGCGTTCTCGGCGGGTGGGAGTGCCGGGAAGAGGCCCGGAATAGCCCTGACGCCTCCCGCGCTCACTGCGACAGCGCCGCGACACACCCGGCGATGATACTCGCGCCACGTGGCCGCGCGCTCGATAAGGACGCCAGCCACTCTCATCGCCACTTTTCTCCGCTATGTCCTCAGTTGGCACTCCGCATACACACAACACGTTTCCCAAGCGTTCACAGTGTCAGTAAAGGGCAGCAGTGTGGGTGATAGGATAGAAGTGTTCGGAAATAAACAATAATAATAACAACCGTAATAATACAGTAATAATAATAATGACAAACTGCTTTAAATGACAGCCAGGTTTATATACGGAAACTCGAAAAGAAACACAATTAATATAAAATATCCTGGCACCCAAGTTCTGCATATAATTTAAAAAATGTAACACAAAGGACAATTTAAATGTTTTTACCCTTTATGCTTTTTGAATTCAATTGAAACTACCCCAGAGTTTTGATTGCGAAGGTTCTTTACTATTTATCATTAACCAGGAAATTATATTCAAAAGTATTTAAAACAGGACTGTGCTCGAATACACGTAGATTACAAGACTGTAACTAAGTAAGAAAAGGGGATTGTTTAGAAGTTGGGTTGTTGAAGATTGTTGGAAAAGAGGATTGTTTAGAACAGGGGTTTCCAACTCGCGGTCCGCATGCAGCCCGGAAAGCCCTTTTGAACAGCTCGCTAAAGCTTTCTGAATATATTAAAAAATATTAAAAATGTGTTTTAAAACCGCAAAAATGAGCAAACCGTGATTAATAATTAATCGTCAAGGGCAAGCAACATTAATTTCGAGAAACATCATTCATATCAACTTGGGCTGCGCAAATTTACTAGCCGATACATTCCTAGAAACCAAACATGAAAAATTTAAAATCTTCTATCCAGTGAAAACAAACAAGCTTAATACCATTTGGACTAAAAATTACTCCAATGTTTGGGAGCAAGTACACAATGAAGAAAATACTTTCACATAACATTTTTTACAAGTCTTGAAGATTCTTCCTTGCTGCATCTTTTGAGATTGGAAATAGCAACTGTTTTTGTTTGTTTTTAACACTTTGTACACTTTTCATACACTTGAATGCAATTGTTAGTGTCTTAAGCATTTAAAATGATAAAACCATCGTTTCAAAACAATGTTTATATTTTATATTAGTACCTCGTTTCTATTTGCAAAATATTACAAAAAATTGTACAATGTTATAGCGCATCACGCAATCATGCCTAAGGTATCCTACGTAGCCCTCGAGCTCTTACTAGTTGAAAATCTTTGCTTCATAATGTTTCCCACGACACGAAACAATTGAGACAAAGTAATCAGCAAAGGGAACTGGCGGATGACGACATTAGGAGAAAAATGAAAAGAAAAACCCTCATCTTAAAATATTCTCCCTTTCAAAACGAAGGTGCCACACTCAATAGAGGGTCGTTAGTACATTATACGTTGAAATGAAGAGCGAGTCTCCCTAGCAGCGCGATCTCGCTGCACCCGCGCTAGTTGCACAGCAGAGACTTTACAAAGCGTGGAGCTCCTAAGCGAATACAACTTCCAAGCCACGCCTCTGCGCATGCGCAGAGCCTCCAAAGTGGAGTAAGCCAAGGTGCATGCTGTGCAAAAAGTCGAGTATTCTCCGATTAAAATGTCTACTCTTGACAAGTTGTAAGAGGGGGCGCCAATTTCAGAAAGTGACCCCCCTCCGAACTCATTTATTTATTTATTTACGTCAAAAACAGTTAAAAACTGCGTATGACGAGCTATGGGGAGAAGTGAATTTTGTGCACGTTTTCATAATTCTGTGGTCTCTATCCTAAACCATATTCTAGTCGAATTTTGAATACAGAAAAGAGAGTTTTTTTCGAGTTTTGTTGGCAAAATATTCGCTCCTATATAATAAAATTTATTTTCAAAGGTAAATTAGCTATAAATTTCTGCCCTGAACCCTCATGTTCTTCATGAAAGAATAATACTTTTTGCCGCGATAATATGAAAAACGATAATTTGAATAACTATATTTCCCACTGAAATTCAGAAGACGTGCACAAATAATGAAGTTACATTTATGTCCAGAAGCAAAACAAGGGACCATCTCAGCATTTGCTCAAGGATCAGGGAAACTGGACGAAAAACCTGATCGAGATGGGGGCCATCAACCCAGAAACTGTGGTACAATACTTGTTACAGGTTCTTGAGAATTATACAGTCCAAATGATAAATAATTACATTAACTATCATTGTTAATTAATGCTACTTTAATTTTTGATGCTCGGTATAGTCTCGAATTGTATAGAAACAGTTATGCAGCAGAAAAGATTTTACTTGGGACTTAAACTTTTCTATTGAATTTAATCGTTTAATGTCTTCTGGCAGTGTTGTAGAGTAATGTACATGAATTGTATGTGAATTTTTTGTAGTGAGCTGTTGATACTGCCACCTGGTGAATATGATTACTACGTCGTGTGTTATACTTATAGACATCGGCGTTTGCTGAAAATATATTCCCGTCCTTAAGTAAGTCATTTTTGACAAAAACTACTGATTCGTAAATCAGGAGACAAGGTAATGGTAAAATTCCTAGATTAATAAAGAGTGACTTACAAGAATCACGTGGGTTGGATTTGCTTATTATTCGTACAATTCTTTTTTGTAATCTGAAAGTCTGTGAACTATAAGATGTGTTTCCCCAAAATATTATGCCATATCTCAGGCGGGAGTGAACATTGGCAAAATATACACAACGAGCTGTATGAAGGCTGACGGAATTTGAAAGAATTCTGAACGCGTAGCATAATGAGCTTAATTTTGTGTTCAATTCATTTAAGTGGGCATTCCATTTGAGGTTTGACTGAATTGATAGACCTAAAAATTTTGTTACATTAACATCAGTCAATGGCACACCGTTCATTTTCAATGGAGTACAGAATTTTTTATTTGATATGGAAAACTGCATTGAAACTGTTTTATTTTCATTTACTTTTAATTTGTTATTACGGAACCAATTTGAAACGTCTGATATTGTACTATTTACGGTTTCTTTGTTGCAAAGAATATTTGTATCATCCGCAAAGAGAACTGTTCTTCCGTTTCGAATCGCTAAGGGCATGTCATTTACGTATAATAGGAAGAGAATAGGGCCTAAAATCGATCCTTGCGGGACTCCACGTACAATTGGCAAAGAACCGGAAAGGTGTGTACATAAAGTTCCATCATTCCAGTAAGGTATTTCTACTCTCTGAGATCGTTGTTTAAGGTACGAACATAGCCAATCTAGAGCAATACCACGGATTCCATACGAAGGTAATTTTGAAAGTAAAATGTTATGATCAATGACGTCAAAAGCTTTTGAAAGATCTAAAAATATTCCAATAGTTGCTTCGTTTTGATTCAATGATGAGGCAACATCCTTAAGAAAAGAAAAAATGGCTGTTTCCGTAGATTTTGATTTCTGGAATCCATGTTGGCAATTTGAAAACGCGTCGTGTTTATTCAGAAAGGTTTCCATTCGCACATAAAAAAGTCTCTCTAATATTTTTGAAAAAACTGACAAAAGAGAAATTGGCCGATAATTTTGAACTTCATTTTTGTTGCCTTTTTTGAAGAGCGGCTTAATCTTAGCTGTTTTAAAAATATCTGGAAAAATTCCGGTGCATAAGGATGCATTAAATATGTGAGTTAACGGGTGTATAATGGCTGGCGCGCACGTCTTTAACAAACAATCCGGAAATTCATCTAAACCGGCCGAATATTTATTTTTTAATTTACCGATTATTTTGAGAATTTCATAGGAAGAGGTTTCGGAAACGAACATAGTGTCTAAGACTTTTTGGGAAACGTCAGATGTTGAATTTTGTGGCTGAAAACCCTTAGTGAGATCGACAGCAATTCTCGAAAAGTATTGGTTAAAGAGACTAGCCACTGTTGCCGGATCGTTCACATCTCTATCGTTATCTTTTAAAACAACATTCTCTATAAGGTTTCTAGTTGGTTTGGTCGCATTTTTTACTATATCCCTATATACTCAAGAGTGAAGAAATGTTTAATCGGAGAATAATGCGGTGCGCGCCCCGGGGGACGTGGCGACGCGACGCGTCGCTCGCGCGGCAGCGCTGCGCCGGAGCGGATGACGCAGGGGCCGCAGGCAGCGCCGACGCCGGCTCCCGCACCGCACGCCGCAGCAAGGTGACGCGCACGAGGAAAAGCGCATGACGCGTCGCGCCGCATCCCTCACACGCAACTCCAGATCCTTTCGGTGGGAAAGGGACAGCGTACCTTTCCTGAACTACCGTTTGTCAACTTGGAAATAAAGTGAACTATGGAATAATGTAATTGGCGATTGTCTCAAATGTTTTCTAACAATTTTTGAAGAAAGAAAAAAAAAAACATTGTGAACTAAAAACCTAAAATTGAATGCAATATCTTTATGGTAGATCCCCGAAAATGTGGGGAACACGTGCCGTCGTGTTTGTTCCCAGGGTGATAAGACTGCAAATCGAACGAAACGAGAAGAAACCAAACCCTGCCAATCTGGGTTGATTTTATTTTTCAAAGTAAATGTTATTAACCCAGATAGGCACCGAGTCCCACGATTTACATTTTCAACACACGGATCAGTTATAATCTAGTGGCTAATTATACGACAAAACGAGATATGAATGACTAGAAAGTTTAAATATTCATAACTACTGCTTATCCAGTTCACAACTGTAATGAAAGGGGTTAAGAATACTTTTAGTCCTTGACTCATTGTTTCTCTCGGGTATTTAAACTTTGTTCCACACATTGCGTAACGAACAAAAACTACAGCAAATACTTTCGTTAGCCGCATAGTGGATACATCACAACGGAACCTTGGCATCTCCATGGCCAATCTCAAGGCCCGACAAATATAATTCGTAAAAATAAAAAAAAAAAATAAAAAAAAAATAAAATAAAAATAAAAAAATTAAAAAAAACAACTTTAAAAAAGAACCAGGGAGAGTAAATTCCTGCAAAATGTTCATCCTACATTTAAATCAACAGATATATTTCTCACACTGCCGTAGACATTAATTTATAGTGCCGAAGGACTGAATTGTCAAAATTCTAATTTTAACAGGCCATGCGCGAAACACTTTCTCATGCTTGTTTTCAGACTGCGAAACCGTTATTTTTTCATCCTAAAGAATAGGCACCGAAACATAGCGAAGCGCGTGCGAAACACCTTTCACGCACGGCACTGCGTGTTCAAAAATAGTGAACGCAAAGACGCGCGCTCGTCTTTTGTCGCCCTCGCGTACGTTCAGGCGCAAATTCGGCTCGTGCGCGAATCGCCAGTTTCGCCACACTTGTTACGTAATATTATCGTATCAATTGAAGCTTAAAAAGCATTATAACGTATCAATTGAAGTTTAAAAAGCATTCCCATGACAATTTTTGTTTAATGGTTTACGTATTTAAAGTAGTCAACGTTTTAATCACAGCATGCGGAAATCGAAAAAATATACTTCAATTTGTCTCCAGCTTTGCACTTTGAAACGAGCAAATGAAAAAAATCATATTCGTAATTTTCTTCAAATGCTGAAAATATAAACGATGCGAAATCTATTATTACTCCGATTACACGGACCCTGAGCGACTTTAAGCCTGTTCGCACTGCCCCCGCCCCGACCGAATAGCCTCATTAGCACCTGTTAGCCTTTTACCCCCACGAAGAGGATCAGCTGCGGAACCTATTACGAAAAGGCCAGTGCGAACGGGAAGAGCGCAACGACCAACCCGTGCAGAATTGCAGCAGCTTTCCGCTGCAGAGGGGAAGGGAAAAGACAAAGGCGGCGAGAGGGTGACGGCACGCTCACGAAGAGTCAGAATGACAGCAGCGTCACAATGAAAGAGTTCCCGGCGGGAAGGCAAAGCAGCAGGGTGGGGTGGATGAATGGGGTGACCAACGGCCAGTGACGCAGAAGGAGAGGGATCAGCGGAATGGATGCGCAGACGGCAACTACGACGAGGGGAGGAAGGGGAGGGGAGGGGAGGGACGGAAGGGTGGAGACCGGAAGGAGTGGGCGGGCGGGGCAGCTGGCGGCGACGCCCCGTCGCGCGCCAAGTGCAAGCCTCGTCTCGCTAGGGAGCCACGACACTTGCAGCTGCATCGCACCTGCTAGCGACGGGGGCCGGCGCAACACGGGGAGCAACGATGCAACGAAACGCAGCGTTCCTCTGTCGCACGAGATACAATCACTTCCTCGTAAACGGCACACAAATAACCCAACTAATTTTCATGTGACGCAACCTTTTTTACATTTTACATCACAAGAAATGCGTTACTGATTTCGGTTCTAATGTAACATTATTTAACACAACCGCAATGTTTTGGTAAAATAATTCTGCAAGTATGACAAACTTGAAAAAATAAAATAAAATAAAAATAACAGCATGGTAATGTCTTCTCCTTTGGGAGTTTAATACACGAAGTATGATCATTCACCGTTAAAAATTGTGTACCATAAGAAAGTAGTGGGAAGATCATCACTTTCAAAATAATGCATTTCATCATTTGTTCTTTCAAAACCTTGTAAGCAGACTGTTATGGCAACACTACAGAGATGAACTGCACAATTTCCTCCAGGAAATCGGACACCTACCAATGAAAGCCAATCTCACTGCAAGGAAGAAGTAGCGTGACGTTCAAGAAACATTTCATTTCCTCCTACTCGCGTGTCAACGCAGAGGGAAAACACAAAAATTCCCCTAACAGCATTTATGAAGTATCACCTATCGCAATAGGAGGGGCGATCCGAAGACGGAAACAATTTATATACTCATTACGATTGCGATTAGAACCATGTTGCGACGACCGTGGTCACCAATACGTCATTTACCTGCAACGTCAAGTTTAGTATTTTAAACAATTAAAATCCGACAGTTAAAGCACTCAAGGAAAAAACAATTGGAGTTCCTTCTACGGTTAGAAAAAAAATAGGGGTTAAACGATCTAAGGTTTTTTTCTGGGTTTAGTTTTCTTCTTTTTTTATTCAAATTATTTACATTTATTACATTATTTACATTTGCATTTGCTTTTTATTAAATAATTTTCATTATTCGCATAAACACTGACAATGGTCATTCAGTACTTCCAAGAACATATATGGTGCACCCAACGATTATTCCTCCCCTCTTCCCCAACTCTTACAAATCTTTAGGTAAAATTTTTTTGGCATGGCAATATTATCATGTTTGGGTAATAAAGTAACAAATGATTAATACGTAGAAAAGTTGCAAAACAAGATTGCATCTTACTGCAAGTTTATTTTGTTCTTGTCACGGCATTTGTGCGTGCCCGTTCTGATTAAAATGGACTTGCCAATACTAGCAAAAGAAATTTTATTTTATTGTCAGTTTACTTAAGATCGTACTTTTATTGTTTCTTGTACTTTTTTATAAGCGCTAATTACGATGAAATTTGGGTTTTCAACGAATATGTTGATACACAAAATTAAAAGTATTGTAACTTTATTTCAAATAATTTAACTATCATGAAACAATGAAATAGGTTCAAGTTTCTTTTGCGCGAGCTTAAAAAAGAGGGTTTTTCAGGGGAAGGACTAAAGGACTCTTCTACTTTTCTTAACTGATATGGTTTTCCGCAAAACGAATATTTTCGATTTGGGGAACAGTTCAAATTCTGACTGCAAACTCAGAATAATTCCAATTTTATTCCAATTTCACTAATGAAGCACGTGCAGGCAGGAAGGAAGTAAACAAATAACCACCTTTCGCTCTGGTTCCAAGTCGGTTTCAACGATTGCTCCATTTTCATTTGGAGCATGAATACAATAAACGCTCATAATTTTCGAACCTTCCACGTAAGTGCACACGATTTATAAGTACCATGTTACCAGCACGTTCTCCAATTAATGCCACCCCCCGCCCGCCCGTCATCTGTAAGTAGTGCCCATATTTTCTTTTGAAGATTAATAAAAGCCTCGCAAATTAATCCTCTTCTGCAGTCATGGAAGATAGTACTTGCGACAATGCCGGCGACGACAACTGAGATCGCGTCCGCGGCGGCAGACAGACATGAGGCGGGTGGGGCGGGGCGGGGCGGGGCGGGGCGGGATAGAGTGCGTGTGCGTTGAGGCTGGCGTGACGCGCACGCTTCTCACGTACGTCAGCGCGCGGAACGAGTTCGGAAGGAGTCTGGGCCGGGCACACTCCTCTTAACGACGCCCCCCCCCCGCCCACACACACACATATGCACTGAAAGGACGCACGTGCGAAGAAAGTACTCGTGATATTTCACTTCCGAAGAAGGAAGTGTTTTTGCAAAGGCCAATGCTTCACGGATGTTCCGCATTCCATTAGTAATATTTTCTCAAACTGCATTCGACAATCAATAAAGAAAATATCATGTAAACACCATCATACATATTGTGATCTTCTAGGGAGTACTTTCGAATTCATTTTATATATTTTCCCCCTAAGCTCAGAAAACAATACAAAAATGGAATATTTTGTGACCGATGATACATTTGTTTCATCTCTTTCCTAGAACAATGGAACGAACTACTTAGTTCCTGCTTTATGAACATCCCTACGAGGTGCTTCAAGACACAACCCGAAAACACGAACACGAAAAAACCCACCTGACGTTCTCTTTACGGAGCAGTTTCCGGGGAAAATTCTTTCTTAGCAGTTAGATGCATGAAGCTTACACACAGTACCTTATAGCATTCGTAATGAGTTTGTTGATACGGACAAAACTACATTAACAAAAAAAGGGGCCCGATCGAAACAAACAAAACGCCATGCTTTCACATTTTGGAATTAATATTTAGTATGTTGCTGGCAGGTTCGGATCGTGGCAGGAATGTTTTTCGGGAGATGGGGGCAAGGGATCAGTTCGCTGTCCCCCTCCCAACTAAATATTTTTGACACAAAAATTAAAAATGTATTACACCAGAACACATTTGTACACCTCTTTCCTTTTCTCCTACCAGCTAATGTTATTATCGTTTCTTTAATATGATCCTCAGTGTTTCAAAGTGTCAGGAAGGTTTTTCGTCCATACCCAGGAATGATGGGCGATTTGAATGACGGTGGAGCAAAGTTACAATGAGTCTGGCCAATAAAAGAACATTGGGAAACCTGCCATGAATTTGCTGGGTCCACACAAGTTCCACGGATTTGAACCACGGTACCCGGACGAGGAAAATAAATTCCCTGAGCACAATACCAAACCAAGGGTGCTTCCGAATGGCACAGACTTTCTCGTACTAATTTTTCTAACATTTTTGGTCGACTATCTGTCCTATCACCTTGCCAGCTGCCATCTATTCGCCGCCTAAACTCCAAAATTCCCGTCAAATTCTCCGTCATTCTCCAAAATTTCTGAATGGCCCCCTCATAAACCCGAGAAATTTTATGAGACACAGTAATTTGAACCACATGTAATCAAAGCAATAATGTATACAAATCGCCGGTAGTGTAAATATTAACGACTTTAGAGAGACGTAAAAAAATATAATTTACATTTTTTGGAAAAACAAAAGAATAGAGCAAAATGGCTTTTATGACATCTGTTACATTACGTTTACCACCAAGCCTACCGAAAATTTAAAGAAAAATTTGAGGCTGTTTTTGAGAAATTCTTGATTTTAATATTTTAATATTACACGAATTACATGCAATAGAGCGAAAACGACTAAAACTGTCAAAACAACGTACATGACCCTAATGAAAGAACAAATTTTGGATAAATTTCATTTGAGGAAATATCGCTTAATACAATCTTGTAATTGCAGGAAGATGTCAAAAAATTCTAGCTTTTGCAACTTCCGAACGTTTACAGTTAACGATGCAAATCTGACCTATGGATCTTTAGAAGTATATTTCACTCTATTCTTACAAGAAATTCATAGAAAAAATTTGGGGCCATTTTTGAGAAAAGTTTGAAGGGTAAAAATCTCCCAGGGGCTTCATGAAAAGTACCCAAAAAAATTAATGAACGACTTACAAAACCCCAGAACTTCGAGTTGAACTCGATCGGCCGGGGAATATTCATTTTGGGATAAACCCTACAAATAGTTTACGCCCTAGTGTTGTTCACTGACGGAGGACAGGACGCACGTTTTGCCGTAAACCAATTGTTCGGTGCCGAAAACTCTCAAATGGTGGATTTTGATTACACAACATATTAGAGCAAGTTATTTACTACATATTGGAACCAGATTTATCCACTTTTCAAGGTCACACAATACGCGTTTTCTGTCGAAAAATCACCATTTTTGTCACAGCATTACGTAACTTTCTCAATACTATGTACGTATCACTCCGCTTATTCGTACATACAGGGAAAAGTAAAAATTCACAAAAGAAAATTCTCAATTGAAAAACACACTACTCCACTCATGTGTACCCATGGTAACGCCCCAAATTCACTTCCTAATCTCCGGAAGACAGCGCAGCAGCGGTGTCTCCGCGAGCCGCAGCGCGCCGGCCGGAGGGGGGGGGGGTGTTACACGGACGGCTGCGTTCTGTGACCGGCGCGGCGCCGGGGAGAAAAAAGACCGCTTCCCAGAATTTACGGTCCTCTTGCGGTGAAATCTCGGCGAAGGTCGCCGCTGCCGCTGCGGCGGCTTTCGATTCCGCGCGAAATCTGGCCGACGACGCGGTAGCGGCGAAGAAGCTGGAGAAGGGAAATTGAAATCCACTTCGCGAGACTAAAGGAACACTTCAAAACAATGTCAACAAATAGCAAATTTTGTCAATTATCAAATACAATGGCTACTGTACAATGGAACCTAGTTTAACTATTCTTTGATATTTTGAGTTTCTTTTCATGTGAAAAGCCCAATTTTCGTCAACTTGTCAAACAATTTGCGTTTAAAGATGCCAGACACAATCTCTAATTTCCACGCATCCGCCGCCGTCTCTTAAATCACTCGCGATTACCAGTACGGAACGAGTACGGAAAACCCAATCCAACAGATTCTATGCGAATGGACTCCCGCTAGTGCCCAGCTTCACAGATCCTTAGCCTTGAGAACCACGAAAGAAGTGTCACTAAGTAGACAGACGGAACGGAACGACGTGCATTAAGCAACGTTTTTCAGACCTTTGCAGGTAATCCGGATTGTAATGCTGTAAAATCATTTGCCGCCAAGGCAAATTAAAGAGAAAGTACTTCCCAGTATAATGTCTTAACGTACGAAAAAAAAACCCAACGAAATAAAACATTCCGATACATAAAAGTTTTCTGGCCGATTTTCGGTAAAAACTGTTCAAACTTTAGATTTACGGCATTGCTGAGAAGCTACCTGTGTGAACTGCACAGATCTCTGCTACAAGAGGAGCCCGTTTCCATGATCGCCCCAAAAAACTTATTCGGAGCCTGAATGCAGTTATCTCGCTCGACAGCGGGCGACGCACAGGGCGCGTGTGAACTGTAAAGCGGGGCTTCTCTCCCCGACGTAGGAAGCGCTCCGCCCAGCGATAGGCAGCAGGAAGCGGTGACGCTGCCGCCTCCACCGCCGCCGTCGCCGCGCCCACTTCCTGCGGTGCGCGAAAACTCCTCCCGAGATAGCTTGCGCGCTGTCGCAACATTCACGCAGACCGTCTCGTGCCGAACGTGCCTGTAGCGGCATATACATATACGTATACACCCGAGTATTTTCCGTTCTCGGTCACATTCTCGCGACACATTGGTTATAAAAAAGAACTTTGAAACAAATCTAGTGTCGACACTATTGCCCATCTCCAACGACCAGCTAAGAAGATAATAGAAGGTTCTTTAGAATGAAGGTTTCGAGCTTCCTAGATTAATTGATTGATTAATTAAGGTTTAGAGGGCGCTTCAACTGCCAAGGTCATTGGCGCCCATGTCGAAGTATTTTAAAAAGGGAATAGGTTCAGTATATGTTACAGATGGAGCCTACCCTCTAATTAAAATCATATACATAAAGAGACTTGAATTCTACATCGAGTATTCAAGTAGTAGGACAGAAAGAATATATAACAAACACGTAAAATTCATAGTAGAACTAAAAGTTGGCTGTAAAGGGGCCAAAAATAAAACAACAAAAAAGTAAAACACTATTCTATTCTCTCAAATAAGATTATATATTCCGCTTTCCCTCAAGAAGCAAAAAACTTTTGAGAGCGCGGAATCGTCATCCCCGAGCACCTCCCTTAGCGAGTTGCCCAGGCCATGTCTTCGTCGGTTGCCTAAATATTTCCTGCAGTTCAGGAGGACGTGTTCCACAGACAGAACCGTCCCGCATGAGTCACATACGGGAGGAGTTTCTCCTCGGAGGAGGAAACCGTGGGAAAAATGGCAGTGTCCAATTCGAAGACGGGTTAAAATTACTTCCTCACGCCTAGAGGAGCGAGATGAGGAACGCCAGGGAATTACAGAGTTCTTTATCCCACTTAGTTTAAAATTGGTATTGTGCCACTCTGTTTGCCACGCTCTAAACAGAGATCGTTTCAAGTAAGCCTTAACATCGGACAATGGCACAGCAGGAACGTCGATACGAGTATTACGAGTAGCAGACTTCGCCGCCAGGTCGGCCAGCTCATTCCCTGTGATTCCCACATGGCCTGGAACCCAACTGAGAACCAGGTCATAGTTGCGGGACATGAGACTATGAATCAGGTTTTGAACTGATTTTGTCAGGTAGTCTGACGAAGGCCGGGAGACAGCCTGAAGAGAACTGAGAGAATCAGAACAGAGAACTACTCGCTGCAGCGTCGTTGACTCGATGTACATTAGGGCTTTGAGTATTGCATACATTTCAGCAGTGAATGTACTGCACTGTGAATGAAGACGATATGATTTGGTGGCCCAGATGCAATGAAAACTACACGCCACTGCGTCATTGTGCGATGACCCGTCCGTGTACAAGAATAGATGATCCGGATAGGCTTCCCTCATATCCTGAAACTGCTTCTGGTAAACCAGAGGGCTAGTATTTTGTTTGGGAAGATTGGAGAGTCTGAGGTCAATATTGGGGGGAAGGAGTTTCCAGGGGGGAATCAGGTCATTTGGGGGTTTCACAGGAGTGGGAAGATCGACATTAAGTCCCCGCAAAAGATTTCGCAATCGAATGCCTGGGGGCTGGGGTAGCGATGTTCGAAGAATATAAGAAGATTCATATTTTGGACGAGTGATTATTCGGCGACAAGGATGATTAAAGAGGCCTGACACTTTAGCACCATAAGACGCTAATAGAATATCTCGCCTTATTTTTAAGGATGGCTCCCCAGCGTCAGCTAGAATGCACTCGATTCGGCTGGTGCGATACGCGCCTGTTGAGAGGCGAATACCTGCGTGGTGTATGCTGTTGATAGGTCGAAGGGTGGAAGGAGCTGCAGAACCATACACTTCACTACCGTAATCCAATGCTGAGCGAATGAGTGCTCTGTATAACCGCAGTAGGGTAATGCGGTCGGCTCCCCATGAAGTGCCACTAAGCATTCGAAGAAGATTGAGGGGGGAGACGCATCTGGTTTGCAATGTGCGGATATGAGAGCGCCACGTGAGGGACTTGTCAAAAGTCAGCCCCAGAAACCTGGCAGAGTCAGTGAATGGAAGCTGATTTCCTCCCAAGTACAGGATTGGATCGCTATGCAAATGGTATATTCTGCAGAAGTGCAGTCCAGTGCATTTAGTAGGTGAGAACTTGAAACCTGTCGACATGCTCCATTCATGCAGCTTGTTGAGCACCAGTTGGAGTTGTCTCTGGATCACACTTATGCTGCTGGATGAACAAAAAATGGCAAAATCATCTACAAACAGCGATGCCTTCACAGGTTCCCTCACGACCGACGCTATACTATTTATGGCTATGGCAAACAGAGTGACACTTAGTACCGAGCCTTGGGGGATGCCGTTTTCAAGGGGGTGACTGTTAGACAGTTTGTCACCGATGCGAACTCTGAAAGATCTGTCCGATAAGAAATTTTGGAGGAATAAGGGGAGCTTCCCCCTGAATCCCCACGAGTGCAAGGTTCGCAGAATGCCATACCTCCAAGTGGTGTCATACGCCTTTTCTATATCGAATAGTACGGCGACAAGGTGTTGTCTCAGAACGAACGAGGTTGAAATTTCCGTTGCCAAAGCGACGAGATGGTCAAGGGTAGACCGGTGTTTCCTGAAACCGCACTGAATTGGTGCCAGTAGGTTTCTGCACTCCAAGGTCCAGACCAAGCGCTGGTTTACCATCCGTTCCAGCACTTTGCAAACGCAGCTGGTGAGAGAGAGAGGTCGGTAGCTCGATGACAGCGACCGATCCTTTCCCTCCTTCAGAGCTGGGATAACTATGGCTTCTCGCCATACAGCAGGGATGGTGTGCTCTTCCCAGATGCGATTATAAAGGCGGAGGAGAAATTGCATCGCCACATCAGGAAGATGTTGTAACATTAGGTTGTGTATTTCATCAGGACCTGGGGCAGTTTGTCTGGCCAATGCAAGAGCAGAGCGCAATTCCGATATGGAGAAAGGTGTGTTGTAATCTTCACACGCTCTGCAGAAGAAATCCAACGGACGGCTCTCCATCCTTTCTTTGATCAAAAGAAAGTCAGGAGCGTAGTTCGCCGAATTTGACATGGCTTCATAGTGCGCGGCAAGTTCCTCTACAATCATATCTGGGGATGTAATAATTTCTCCGTTTTTCAGGAGACCTGGCACCGTATTTGGTAAAGAGTGTCCTCTTATCTGTCGAATTTTTCTCCATACCAGGCGTGGTGGCGTGTGACAATTGAGAGACGAAACGTACGCTCTCCACGATGCATTTTTGCTCTCTAAGATAGTTCTTCTAGCCTTCGCCCTGCATCTTTTATACTCGATTAAGTTATCCACTGTTGGATAGTGTCTGAGACGTGCCAGTGCCTTTTTCCGAGCACTGACCGCTCTCGAGCAGTTCTCATTCCACCACGGAACGAAAGGGTGTCGCGGTTTACCACTTGCCTTCGGAATTGCAGTGGAAGCGGCAGCGAGTACAGCGCTATTAAAATGTTCTGTCATTTCGTCCACATTTCCGAATGGGCCGTCTGACAGGTTAACATTATTCTGGAATGTCGACCAGTCAGCTCGTCGCACGATCCATTGAGGGGGCCGTGCACAGCTACGGCGAAGATGATCAATGTGGACAATCGTGGGGTAATGGTCGCTTCCATAAAGATCTTCTAATATGGTCCACCGCACAGCAGTAGCAAGTGAAGAGCTGCAAAGGGCTACATCAATAGCCGTGCTAGAATTCGTAGCTACGGCAAAATGAGTTGGTTCCCCAGTGTTGAGAATAGCCAAATTCATGGTGTCGATGACTGATTCCAAAATAGCACCTCTTTGACACGTACGAGAGGAACCCCAAAGAGGGCTGTGGGCGTTTACATCACCCACAACCAAGAAAGGTGTGGGCAATTGGTTTATTAGACTTAGAAGGTCATCAGCCGACACCGTTTGTCTTGGGGGAATATAGATATTACATACGGTGAGTGAGAGGGACGGCAGATATACCCGCACACAAACTGTTTGAAGGTCAGTGTGAACAGGGATTTCCGCAGAATGCAGCGAATCCTGGACCAAAGTAGTAACTCCGCCGTGAGCGCGAAGGCCGTCATCGACATCAACCCTATAAGGAGTGAAACCGCGAAAGTGTATGGACCGTGATGGAGAAAGATGCGTTTCCTGTAAGCAGAAAATTGACGGTGTATAACGGGACAATAAGAGTTTTAATTCGTCCCGTCGGAGAGAAAATCCGTTCAGATTCCAGGATAGGAGAGCCGTTGTTTAAAAAGTTAAGAAGATTTCTTCTTTTCCTTTTTTCGCCTCTGCCGCCCGAAGGAGCGAGTGTCCACCCCGGCTGAAGTTTCCTCCGAGGCAGACTCATCCTGACCACTGCTCGACAGGCTGAGAGATCGCTCAGAGCGAGTTTCAGGAGTCGGGGTAGGTGGTCGGAGTTTGGAGGATCTATCGTTTTTCTTGTCCAGGCCAGCAGGCCGTGTGACATCAGCCTTCTTGCGCGGCTGAGAAGTGGATACTTGTTCTGTCTTCGTCTGTGTTGTCTTCTTGGGTTGTGTTTTGTATTTTGTGGGGATTATTATTTTCCCACCTTGCAGAGGCGATGTCTCCTCAGGGAAGTCCACTGGGGATACCTGGCAACAGAAGTTCGCTACTGGGGGAGTAGCAAGGGAAGACTTAATACTCGTCGCTTTGACCGTGTTCGCCAGAGTGCTAGAGAAAGAACGCCTGAGATCCACAGGGTTCTTCACCAGGTATCGGCGTTTCGCTTCCGGAAAAGATACCTTCTCCGTCACCCTAATCCTTTGAATCTCCCTCTCTCTCAGATATGTGGGGCACTTGTTGGAGTTGGCCGCATGATCTCCTTCACAATTTACACATCGGGCTGGTGATGTACAAGGGTTGGGATCATGCGCGGAATTACCGCACTTTGCGCATGCAGGGCTTACGGCCATGCACCTTTGTTGAGTATGACCGAACCTCTGACACTTAAAGCAGCGCAGGGGATTCGGCACATACTGCCGCACGCGAAGGTTATAATAACCACAGCTAACATACTCTGGGAGAGAAGGGAGATTAAACGTCAGGATCAAGGTAGAAGTGGGGATCTCTTTCCCATTCTCCTTCCTCCTGATCCTGTACACCTCCGTTACACCGTAGCTCTTGAAAAAGGAAAGAAGTTCATCCTCGTTTTCAGTCGCAAAGTCTTCATGGTTGACCACTCCCTTACATAGGTTAAGGGTAGGGTGAGTGGTCACTTCCACTTGGAGGCCGGCAATCTGTTCAGTTTTTAAAATCTTTTCTATTTGTTCGTCGGTGCGTGCTTCAAAGAGAATTGTACCATTTCTTTGTCGCACGACCGCTTGAAGCTTTCCAAAACTCTCCTCAATTGCTCGCGCAAGGCGGACCGCACTAACACTTTTGAAAGTTTTTTCAGTTTCCGAGCAAGACATCAACAGAAACCGAGGCTTTCTTGGTTTATCTTCTTCCCGGAGGAAGAAGCTATTTAGATCAACTGTTCTGTCACATCTCCTCTTCCTTGCAGAAGAGGGCAGGGGGGGTTGTTGAGTATCCATGAGATGGATATAAATTCATCTCCGTGCTCCCCACCCACCATGGAGTCCAACAAGGGGACACCCCACTGGGGTGCCAGGGCTGACACGAAGATATAGTAGGGGAATGTCACAGCGCTGCACCGCCGTGGATCCCCCCGCTCACCCTGGAGTTCAGTGCAAGACCTAGTCCGAGCCGATTGATCGGGAGTGGGTTAGCTCCCGACCGCCCGTCTAGAAGAGTCCGAGGCCAAAGCGAGTGTATTGACACCTACAAGGAATGTTCCCCAAAAATACGTAGACGTACCCCTTAGTGCAAGCCAAAAAAACATAGCACCAGGACTAGTTGGGAAACAAACAGGTCTCTCAACTGCCAGGACACACATTCCCTCCGACACGGGTCGCCATGCACGGCAAACGCATGGGTGGGCGTTCAGCATACAGAGAAGGCCAGTGAGGAAGAAAAAGGGGTGAAAAGAATATACGTGACATGAAATGAAAAGCAAGACGATGAAAAAATGGAGAAAGGAACACTTGAGAGCCTTCTCTGCATCCCCCCGTCAGGACGTGGACCAACCCACCTCGACGGGTCCTAGATTAATGCTTTCTGAACTTCGGTTTAACTGGTTTATTTCCCTATTCATCCATAACATGAGGATAATGTAGGGAACTTATAGCCAGATTTGTTTTTATGAAATAATACACGGCAGTTCAGGAATGTTATTTCAGAAGTAGCAAAAATATGTCAGCCATTCTTTGCACCTAAACCATTTTTGTTTAACATCACTTTCAAAAATTTTAGAATCCTGCGGTCACCTATATCGACAAAGATTCCTTGATTCTCGACACCAAGTCGCCCCTCCACACTAATATCCCTAGACGCAATTTCAGCGAGCGCCTCAACTAACAGGAGAAATGCCGACGCGAACAGAGGGTTTCCGAAGTCTTCGGCGCGCCCACCGGCTGTGAGACGCCCTCCTTAACGCGCCCCCTATCAGATGAAGCGTAAAACAATAGATGACGCTCGCGATGCCGTAGCAAACAATGATGCGAACGCTATTCCCCAATGACAGTTCCAGGGCACGTGATAGTGGGTCAGATCGGTCGAACAAAAGCCTCGTTTTGTAAAGAGAATTTCATCCCCACGGCGACATCACTGCAACCGCGCTGAGACACGTTCCAATTCAGAAAGTTACAATACACTGTTCGAGTTCTACTAATCACGTGTGAAGAATTCATGCAAGATCACCAAACGAAGTTAATTTCGGATTTACAAATTATTCAATCAAGAATCTTCGTAAATAATTACCAATTAAGTTGGCAGATAGCGTTACAGGGAGAGTACGAAGCATGCTCTGTAATGCCCTGTTTTCTGCTTACACAGGAGGTTTCTCTTTGCGGCCACATACATGAAACCAAAAGACTTTCACACTAAGATACTGAAGATATCCTGCAATCTATTCGTATCAATTATGACGAACAACTACGCTTTAATTTCCCAAAGGCGATTATAGCAAACAAGAAAATCTTTTGGAATAAATCTGACCAGTCGCTTCAAGTTGCAATGTCGCAAAAGAGGTTTTTTTAATAGTCCCATCACACTACGGCTTAACAAGGTGATAAAATATCGCGGTTTCACTCACCTTTTACAAAATAAAGGGCAATTATTTACTTTTATTGAACGCTTAATAAATAAGTTCATATACAGTCTGTTCAGGTCGTCCTTTTGACTGACGGCTGAGCCTCGCTCCGTGAACTGCACTCTTCCGCGAGCCAGACGGTCTGGAGTGCAAGCTGATAAAGCCTCGGAAGTGTCACTTGAATGATGGTAGTTACAGTCTGAAGATAGTTTTCATAGATACAGTTTTCAGTTTTTCCGGGTGCCTAGAAAAGTAAGAATGGATACAAATCATGCCTAAACGTGTGAGAGGAAACGAGAATGTTTTCATTTCTCATACACGGGAGAAACTCAAAATGAATTCTTGGAAAAAGAAAACAAAACTGAAATCACGCTTGACAAAGGTAAACACCTAACAAGACAACCACCACAACCATCAAATGTCAAAGTTTGTGCTCTTCGCAATCAATTAAAATCGCAAAAAAACAATCAGAATACTAAATGTAGTTTTTTTTTAAATAAAGGATCTGAAATGCACTTTTCCTGGACTCTACGAACGTAAATTGTTTTTATTCGAACTTTCTTTAGTTGGCGGAAAGACAAAATAATTGTGTACCACAGCCCCAGCACAAGTCAGCCAACGTTCGGGAAATAAAAGTGAATCATTTCTACTCGTTGCTCTCTAACCACGTCCCCAATTTAGATTGGCAAACCAGAGTCAAATTAATTTATCACATGACTAGAGCGAGTGTATTTGATACTACATACTGAGCAACGGGCACCTTCACTAGGGGTTCCCACTATAACCGAGGCAGGGCTCAGTCCCGGGTCCTTCAGGAATCGCCCGATTGCACCCTGCCCGGAGGAGTCCCGCACACCAGCTTCCTAGATGCACCCTCCTTTCACAGTTGGCTACCTGAGAAGGCATAGCCCGATTGCAACGCAATCGGAGAAGGAGGAAACAAATGGAGGGTTGTGGCCAATAACACGGTAACCCACAATTTACAAATGAAAATAGTTATGAATAGTGGCTTACAAATCTCTCGTGCATCGATCGTTTTCGTCTTAGGATATGTTTCTCGAGAGAATGAAGCCAAGTGGTTCTTAAAACAAAGTTTGAAACAAATTTAAATTTTTGCGTTGCTCCTGACGGCAGCATACCTGTTGAAGCAAAATTAGCCTCATGTGGGTTACCATGTTATTGTCCACAACCCTTCAAATATAGATAAGTTTCCATTCATGAGTACGCAAATGGATGTAGCACGAACCGAGAGGAAACCTCGAACACATGTGAATGTGGCACAATCTTCGAAACTATATGTAATCAAACTAAAATTATTTTAATCGGCGTATTACCTACGAGGCAAAACCATGGTTCCTCATTTCTTCCACCTTGGAGCAGTCCACGGTCGGTGTATGTAGAAATCAGTTTCAATAAACCAGGATTATTCGACACTTAATATATCTGACCTTTACAAGAGTAATAAAAAAATGAACGACGTTAAAAGGAGCATTTGTTGTTTTTGTCTTTCACGTTTTCCAAAAACGAAACCGAAAAGGCGATCTTACAAGCATTAATACCCAGCAAGCTCTTGCACTCTTGCGGTAAACGGAATGCGATGCAAACGGTCTTCGCCGTTATGAGGAGGTATGTTTCGTAGGGCTTTGGAAGATCTGAGCGCGGGGGGCAGTCGGGTCCGTCGACGGCCGCCCCTCATTTCCCGTCGCGAGACCAGCCGAGGCGGCCCGCTCCGCTCCGCCGCGGGGCTTCGGAGGTCGCGCGCAGGCGGAGGCCCCGGGGAAGGCCACGCGGGCGACGAACGCACAGATAAACAACCCCCTCCCCCTCCCCGCCCCCTCGATCACGCGCGGAGTTCCATCGCGGAGATAGCGCGCGGGCTACGCGCTCTCGCCTTTATCTCACACCCGCGATAAGCATCAGGGCAGCAAAACATCCTCTGACTTCGCATCTTCTCCCGACACATCCCAAAGCAGCTTATCAATTTTTTCGCAATTTTTTTGTCCAGAACTTTGAGTCTGAAATATGTCCTCACTTCTCGTCGTTCATCGCCAACCCTAATAAGAGTATGAAAAACAAATCCGTTTTATAGCTAAAATACCAATGAGTGGACGAGAGACGAAAGGAAGTTCGGAGAAAGCACCATAGAGCATTTGCGTTTAAAAACCTAATCGTGAGATACATAATTAGTATTTTCTTGCTCGCTGTACGGTCGCTACCAGAAAACCCATACTTTGAGAGGGGCGGAATTCGCAGAAAATCTAAAAGCTTTTCAGCACTTATTTTCTGGAAATTTTAAAACTTGCTACGGTAACCTATGACTCTACAAAATATATCCGGACAGCCAAGAGCAACTTGTTTTGAAATCTTGGGGGAAGACTCCTACTGTGATGCATGGGCAGGTTAGATTCTAAACATTTAAACGCTTCCTCTCCCTGGGAAGATGAATAGGGTGTGACTGAATGAATTAAATGGATGACAAAGGTCCTGTAAGCCTAACGTGGTGATAAAGACTCATTTGTAAGTTACTCAATACTGGACTGTCCCAAGTTACAAGCAGTTGAAAAGAATCTTTAAAGAGGTAATTAACGACTGAAAAGGGGGAAGGATAGGTATAAAAATACAGATTAATCACATTTCGCCATTCGCAATTCATTTGTGTGTATATCCAAATGTCTTCGGAATGTCAGAAACTAACATTCAGTTCAGATATATTACACCTTTGCATAATACGTATATAGAGCGTATTGTACAGCTGCAGCATAAAACTGATTTTCGACAAAAAAAATCTATAGTAGGACCCTGATACCGAATAAAAATGGATAATTCTTATTCCAATATGTAGATAATTATTTGCTCTAAATCACTGAGTAGCCGGAACACAAGTTTTTGTTGATCCTTGATACCGAAAAATTTGTTTACGGAAAAATGTCGTGTCTAGTCAATAGTAGCGCTTACCCGTCCAGCCGCATTTCTTCAAATTGATTTTAACTCATCGATATGGCCACACTCGAGGCCTTACGGGTTTTGAAACAGTTACTTCACATTAAGCCATAAATTTTCTAGATTTTCTGAAAAGAGGCATAGGGTCCACTTTCTATGAATTCTTCACTTTCGAGAATTGCAAAAAATAAAAGTACGCAAAAATATACCGACGATACAATGTTTTCCTTCATGAAATCTCTTCTAAAAAATTATATCAAATTAGATCTTTAATTTTTTTAATACGAAGATTTTACGTACTCTGGCTTGAAGCTAAGCATTTTTCCTACCTCAAAAAAACACTAAATGCTTTCATCGGAACAGCACAGGGTGCTTAAAAATGGAGCCGATCTCCATTTTCGTTGAACACTTTTTTTTAAAAAATTTGAAGAATTAGAATATGCGAGAAAGAATGGGCTGTTGTGGAGGGGAACATGGATGCAATCCGCGTCAAGATTTGCACAGGGTACCGCATTCCAAAGGAAGTGCTCAAAACCATTAAACTGTGGCGCTTTCTATTGTCTGTTTCTAAGCGTTAATCAATTTGCTGAGAACTCAATGGCTTCAGAGAAAGTATATCCTTGCCTTGCTTGTCATCGCATCCTATCGTTAGTTTAAAAACTGGAGCATTAAACATCCAAGAAACGTTCGGCACAAACCTTAATTATCTTTCTTGATCATTATATTAAAAAAAAAAACTTGCCTTTTTTAAATACCCCATTCCTGTAATGAACATTCTTAATGTTTTACTTGCTTTCAACAAATAAACGCCCTTTGAAGATTTTTCAAAGTCCGGTACAAATCTTTTAAATGACAAACGCTGCCAAACAAGAAAATGGTCGTAATAACAGGAAAGAGACCTGAATCATCTCTCTTTCCCCTGGCCAAAAATCTCCCAGGAAAAAAAAAACTTCCCGTTCGCCTGCCCTTCGGTCGGCCTCACGCTTTCTCTCTCTCGCTCTGCCTGCGCTGTGCTGTGCTGCGCTGTGCGGGACAGAGCGAGGCGGGCGCTGGCTGTCGCTCGGGCGGTCGCCCCAGCGGCGTAACGGAACGGGAATTCCATCGCCCCTACGTGCCCCGCGTACCTGCGCGACGTATGCAGCGCAGCCGCCTGCCATTCCCGGTGCCAGCGGCACGGCCGCCTCCGCCCACCGGCACGACGCCACGCCACACCACACGCTCCGGGGCGACACTTCGAGAATAAACCCCATTTGGAGCAAAAACTAGCGGCGCTTACTTACTCCACTACAATTGACACTAGAAGCTCGAACATTACAGAGGTCGATTCGGCGCCCTAACACGTAGATTTGTTCAGAGCCATGAATGCACGCAAAGCCTTCTCACGAGACACCTGTTCTTTACAACCTACAGCATCGGGATGCTGCGCCCACGCAACATTGTCTAGCGCAAGAGACCTCGACTATGACGTCACCCAGGGTCAAAGAAGATTAATGATACTTTTTTGTGGAAATTCGTGGAAAGTGAGAATTAACTAACGTATTAATATCTTAACTTCTTTCAATTAGAATTCATTAAATTTGTTAATATGCTGAACGTGCGATCGCCGCAACTATTCAAGCTGTTGAGGTGTAAAAATATGAACGTAATATCGTATAAAATAGCTTGCTTAAGTAAATAGCTATTCAATCCCTCTCGTGATGTAATTTTCGCAATTAGAACGTATGGGCAGGCCTTACTGATGGGCAGGCCTTACAGGTCAGATAACTGAATGAATGTGCAGATAACGGAGTAAACACAGTCTTTTAAAAACAAAGCTAATATCACAAAATGTTGGAACATCCTATAACTTAACATTTAAAATCACTTAATTTCGAGAGCCCAACTTCAGGTTACAGACTTTTACAAGTACATCTACCTCAGGAGTGGTTCAAGACGTAACAATAAAGATCGAGAAAGAAATCAAAATAAGCATTGCGCCACACTGCAGCGACTTACTTGAAACAGCAGGAAACTCTCTGCCTATTCCCCTGCTACCACCCGCAGTACCGGTCAGCGTGACGGCCAAGGATCGAATACGTGGCCCAACACGAAGAGCCGCCCCAATAGAAGCACGAAACTTCAATTATTATACACTTTTACGCTCCATCGAAAGTACCATAGGGTCAATAAACTCCATTTTGTATTAAATTAGATATCAATGCACCAGACATCGATCTCTAGGGAAAACGCGTTTGGACCGTTGTAGGTACTTCCTTTGAAGTAAACTGCACGCAATGCAATGCCATTAAATTACAATTCAGAGAAGAGATCATTTCTATTCTCGACTATGCGCCTCTCTTTTGTATTTATCACGAATGAGCTCCACACACAGAACGAATCAAAAGTGAAAACTAACTTAATAAAACCGTTTTATATTAAATGCCCTGTTTAGCACGGAAAATATTCTAAAATCGTAAACTTAACAAGAGTATTCCGAAACGGAAAGTCGTTGCCGGTTGTAATGCAAAGTGGGAAAACATTATCGTAAACACAAAATACAATCTCCGAGAAGTAATAAGGGCAACTAAAGATTTAACTCTAAAAACAAGATCTGCAACGAACAAATAGTTTTAGAGAAAAAAAGTCACATAAATTAATTCATGATTATTAATTATTCGGACACCTGAGAACTTAAGAGCTCTGCCAACATACATACTCAATTCTTGATTACAATAGAAGGTCCTGGCCAATTAAAAACCAACATTAAAATTTGAAAACCTAAGAAAACACATTAGCGAAGAATAATTTCCACACCAAAATAGTATATTGCAACGAACTGGCTGATGTTTAGAGCTAGAAGTATCCAAGTACCTGCAGATTATTAAGAAAAAACAAAATCTTTAATTCTCGGAATGCCAATTTAATACTTCTACTTTAAGCGTCCAAAACAAAAAAATCGAAGCCGTCAACCCACGACGAATTATCCCTTGGCGAAAATCGAACCTCGTGGGCCACGTGCGCCTGGAACCTTCGGGGCACGCGAGGCCCCGCGGCGCTTCGAGAAGCGGGCATGGCGCGTCATGGCCGAAACCCGAGATCGGTAATTGGAGCGGCGGAAGACAGCGAATGCCTGGGCCGCACCGCTCGGGTTACCGGCTCGCGATGCAGGCTGGGGCGACGCGACGGCGCGGCGCGAGGACCAGGACGCTGCCGAGACGAAGGGCGCCTGTTTCGCAAAACGGCGAAGGACACATCCAGGAATAGGCGAAGGGCAGATCCAAGAAACGGGCCACAAACGCGATGGCTAGGATACCAGCATGATTTGGGCCGGCTGTGGCCATAGTATACTCGAAATTTTCAGGTGCTCAGAAAATGTCATTAAAATCCCTGTTATTAACGTGCAATCGAGTATTATTGTACTATTATAGTCTTTTATTATTATTATTATTATTATTATACATCTAAGGAAAATTATTTTAAAGAGCGACTATTTAATTCCTACAAAGCTTTCTTGATTTCATCGGATGCAATCCTTATGTATGGCTGTCGCATCGCAAAGTACCATTACCGAATGACGAGACGGATTACGTGAAACTATAACTATCGAGTTAATAATAAATGAACATTAACGTAAAATGCAGCTGTGGAAAGATCATAATCTTCATATCTGTAAAACAACGCACACCTCTAATGATAAAGCTTAGGAAAACCACTCACCCTCCCAGAATATGAAGCCACATTCACAAATATAGTTATTACTAATTTTCCATAAATAACGACATTCAATATACCAATTGAATATGTCAAATTACTATTTGTACAAATGATGGTACATTTTTAATTCAGTATAAACGAAAAATGTATAAGAAAACTCGCCTTATATATAATGTATATTCTGGCGGAACGCGACTAAACTGCGTTCCTCCGGAATAATTATTATTTTATAAATATACAGATGTTTCTATTAAATTAATTTGGGAGAGCGTTCCGGGACCTATAAGTTTATAAATATATATTACCCACGAAAACTGTTAATGCACTATGCTGTCAATATAAATGTTCAACCACATTATATACTATCGAACGATTTCTTGAAAATCTTTAATGAAAGCATGATCTACGAGTAATATGTGCAGCCACAAAATACATCAGAACGTGCAAGCAGTCTCGACTGAATTTGAATCCGCAAATCACTCCGCTTCATCGTTCTCTAAAGGAGAAAGCTGTTCTTGGAAAGAGACAGCACTGCAACGTAAGTTTACTACACAGAAACTTATCTTTCCAAGTCGCCAGCACTTGAAGATACTCCTGATTAGCGAAATATTACGCACCATTCGTCCTTGTTCAAGAATGTGAAACCTCGTTTTGGACCTTATCCTCTCTTCCATCACTGACAGCTCGCTTCTGCACGTGCCAGAAGCAATTAACGGCGTTGCTGTCACAAACGTTAGGAAATGGAAGAGTTAAGACTTATGCATTTCTTTTTTCCTCTTCGAAAAATCTTTGACCTTTTTGTCCCAAATTAATTTGATTTACATTTGCCTCGCTAGTTTTGAAACAATTGTGAACTCGCTTAACAAAACCAACTAAAAAAGCACCAGAATAGTCACTGAATTGTGAGCAAATTGTCCAACGATTTCCCCCAACCTTGTCCAGATTGTTCATTGTCAATTTTCAAGAATGAATTTTCTCACATACCCGTTTAAAAAACGATCTGCTGTCAATAAGAATGACTTGTTTTAATATGACGATTAGAATAATGACGAAAGAATTAATGCTACACATGTAGCAAAGTAGTGATTAAGTGAGACATGGAGAACATTTCGAATAAAATTGTTCGTCTACAATACACGAGATTTTTTGGTTACCACAACTTCCTTTCTTGCTCATATATTCGTAATATGTAATTATAATAAATATATGTAAATATAGTGTAGAGGAAATATACAAATGCCGATGGAGCAAAACTATTTGTATTCTTAATGTGCTGACAAAAAAATCTTCCTATAACGCAGAACTTTGGACAACCGGGCCGTGAGGTCTTATTTCGATCACAGGTTATCTCGATTTGTCACGAAAACAAAATCTAGTCCCATACGCTTTTCGGGGCCATTAAGTACACGAAGAAATTTATTGCGAACAACTTGCTTCTTGGCTTACTCTTGGATTATTACCTCACGGATTCAACTTCCGAGTACCTTTTTTGCAATGTTCTCTTGCTACCGCTAAACAAACGCGCTTCCTTTATTCCGCACAGGTTCAAGTTGATGAAACAATGTAACGGAATGCGTTCTTGTCTCTCGGCCGAAAATTTAGAACGCACGCAAGAAAAGCAAGATTAGCAGAAGACGAGACGCTTCGCCGGATGAAAACAATCATGAGGCGATGGCAGACCATGGAGATTGCGTCGGAGACAGTAGGGCATCGCCGGTGAAATTGCGAAAACATCCAAAGATGTTTTTAAAAATAAACGTTTGACCAGAATCAAAACTTGACTCACGGACCGATCCAATGCCCACGCAGCGTTATACAACTTTCAGTTGGTTTCCACCACCCCTAAAGCGCGAGCCTACTCCGGGGAGCCGCTTCTCTCCCCATCCCACCCAGGCTTACGCAGCTGCGTTTAACAGCTTGGTTCCCGTCCAACCACCCTCGCGCTGCCCCAACAGCCGCAGCGGCGCCGGGCGGGCGGCGAGCGCAGACGGCGCGGGGCAGCGCCCGCCCGCCCACCCCCCGACGCACGTTGCGGAGGCCGTAGGCGCCGCGCAGCCGCACTAGCGCCGGCCACGCACACGCGCCGCGCGCGCGCGAGAGAGAGAGAGAGAGCGCGTTTCGTATGCGTCACACCACGCACGCCGCACCTGCTCCACGCGCCCCGCACGATATGCGCCACGCTGCGTGCTCAGCACCGACGAGCTGGAAAGCCCGGGAAAATAAATGGCACGCTGCATCCATGAATATGATGCGGGGCATTATCCGAACAATAAGAATAAATATTTCCATCCGTTTTACCTTCTATACCAGAACACTCTTGCGATACTAAAATGCTTTTTACAATGCTAAAATTCTAAAGAAATCTTAGTACTCTTCTCTAAAATATCTCATCAATTTTATTTTAGAGGGTTTTCAAGACTTGTTAAAAGCAATTAAAAGGTGGATGTGAAAGGTTCTGTATTCCACAGGCTGTGGCATATCTCACGAGCTGCCTCAACGGTAAGCGAACAGATGCTCTTTAATTAGAGCGTTACAATGACCAAGGCAGGTGTAATGAAAAGAGAGAAAAGCGTTTTAAGACGAAACAAAACGTTAAGCTAAAAACGACCGAATTGTCCGCGAGCCTCATTTCCTCTCATCATGTGAACGGTCACGACCTGCCTAAATCTGCCAAACACTTGCGAAACTGAGGGTTATGATTGATTGTTAGTGACTCCGGGCGCGTCAACTGAGAAAATTAGTCCAGTAAGTGTAGTACATGTTTTCAACAGGAGGTGGCGGTGATCTTCCCACACTGGATGGTGAGATCCGGCGCCGACCTAGCGTCCACTAACGGTATTTTCCCCAACCACTTGTCTCCCACCAGCGGGGCACCACCCCAGCCGGGAGAAGCTCTAAGCTCCCGGGCGGTCTCCCGGCACGTGTGGTAGTGTCGAGCATGTTAGAGTAAATGTGAGTGTAAGGGGTGAGGAAAGGACCAGGAAGAAGGAAAAATCGCGCGCGGTCCGTGGCCCGTTTGTTAAGGTACTGCTCCGGCATTAGCCTGGTGTTGATCTGAGAAACCACGAAAAACTACCGATCAGAGCAGGCGGCCGGTAGAATTCTCCTCCAGACAGCAACTGATTTCGACCTAGCTGACAAGCGAGTCTCGAAAATCCCTACGCCATCGGGAACCCAGAACCTCCCCATCCGAGGCACTGCAATAACATTAGTTGATGCCATGAACCACCTCTTCTGGTGCGAAGTCTGAGGGGATATTGCAATTTCCTTCATCAGCAGCAACAGCCACCCCCCTCCCCGACAACCTAAAACTATACTTCGGTTTTTCTTTCTTGGGGCGTGGGGGTGTGTCATCAAAATGGAATATCTCACGGTATTTCGCGTCGTTCTGGGTTGTGCCGCTAGGAGTCGAATGATCGCGAACACTGCTCAATACAGTCGCGATCATGTGACTTAGTGGCAACGGAGTACGACGCGAAATACCGTGAGATATTCCATTTTGATGCCACGCCCCCAAGAAAGAAAAATCGCAGTTTAGGGATCCCTCTATCCCGGAGCAAGCACTGCGGCAGCGACGCGCGGCCCACGCGGCACCTGCAGCGGCGCGCCGGCGCCGGCGGCTGCGGCTGCACGCTGGCGGGCGGAGGGGGCGGGGCCCGGCGGGCGGGCGATCGATGGACGCGCCGCCGCGCGCCGCCTCGTCGCCGACAGCCGCGGGCGCGGGCGCGCAGGTGGGCGCGCGCCGACGCCCCCGCGCCTTGGGGTAGGCCCGCCGACCACCACAACATCCGCCCGGGGCACTCGCCGACGGCGCACGCCCAACGCAACACAGCGCGCGTTCGACCCTCTGTATCACTCAACGCCGAATTCATTCAATTGAAACGCAGAAAAATGCACAAAAGTTACTTCACAAAAGAACGTACACACTGCACACAAAGCTGTCATTGACAAATATCGCAATGGAGTGCAATTTAATGGTCTAAATAACAAAACAATTGTATTTCTCCCAAAATGAAAAAGAATTGGGCACGATCGTACGTGCAATTGTAAATCAAATACCGAGAATAACGACACTAAGCACAAGTTTTGTCACTAATGAGTCTTTCATAACTAAGCGAAAATCTACCATTAAAATGTTATCCCTGCCTTTTCATTGCTACGATCAATAATTTCCTTGGTCTTTAAGATAACGAACCTGACAATGCTTCATTTTAAGTAAACTGCTCATTTCATACAATATAAGTCATCTTGCTGCTATCTTTTTGCTGCATTCGGTTCCCCCGTGATCTAGACCTCTCCCCCCACCACGTGTAGCTGAAAATACTTGCACAACGGAAAAACGAGCGCTGTTAGAGCTCGATGCGATGACTAAAGCCAAGGTATTTCTCAATCTTACATGAGCTCTCCGCAGGCAGTATGCATGCAGTTTTCTTAAGCAGACACCTGCTCTGAAAGTCAAAACCGAATGCTGCTTCGTGAGGACAAGCCGATTGGTTCCGGGATTTCGAAGAAGTCTGCACATCGCAGGTGCGGGCAAATGCTAATATTGGCGGTGACGACCGCCAACACGACGAGATTGCGTGATCTGCAAGTCCCTGCGTTTTATGTCCACGAATGATTTCGCTAGCGCGCTGTGTATTCCTACAATAATTGCAATAAGGCAGTAAATCTTGTACCCAATTACCGCACAAATACAAGAGATTAATTAAATTCTAAAATATGAAAGATTTCTTGAGAAAATTTAAAAAGGTATCGAAAATTCGTTTTTAATTTTCAAATTTCAAATTTATGGTATCCGGCAATTCGATGGCAAAAGTAGAGTTAAACTCTCAAACTAATTAAGCTATATTTCAATCATCGACCCTTGTTCCGCCCATATATTCAATGGACAATTCAATTTGTAAAATAAAAACTGACAGAATGGAAATTACCGTTCACATTTTGTTCATACGAGTAGAGGTCAAGACAATCCAATCACGAAGCACAATATCTAATACGTGGAAACTTCAAGAGCAGTTTCAATCCTAAGCTAAATGAGCCTTAACGAGATTGTCCACGCCCTTCCTCGCTGAAGTGGAAATTAAGATGTACGGTTGACCTAAAGCGATTAAATTGCATTATGTAGCACCTCTCTTTCAATGGCATAACTCTTAAGTGATATGTCTGTAGTCTCAGGGTTTATGAAACGTTCTAGCGTGTTGCTAGATTTCTGGAGAAGCAAAGAGAATCTTTCCACTTACAAAAGAAATGCAATAGTTTTTCAATTCCAATCGTATCAAATTCAATTCCTTTTAAAAGGCATGAGCAAAATCCGGGTACGATGAGGTAAGATTACGACGACACAAAACCTTACCTCTTGTAACATTTAATATGAACATTCTGCTCGACAATTAGAGAAAAAACATGTTAAATGCCTTGCAAATACGTTTAATTACACTGACAATTTTGGATAAACAAGTTTTAGAGCTTTACTCTTCGAAGATCATAATCTTTACTGGTTTTGGCAGCACAAAAGTGTAAACTGTCCCACACAAAAGTGTAAACAGAACTGACCTTGTGCAGCCTGTTCATTTCTGTATACACGGCCCTTCATCGGTAAGCTTTCTTGCTACTTTCAAAAAGGCAATATGAGGGACAATGGAATGAAGCCGGAGGACACGTTCTCGCACTCTACGCCTTCAACAGGGAGCACGGTTCGGAATTGTCAGCGCGAGGCCCTTGACAACGCGACCACAAAACAGCGACGCGCGGTGCGAGGGCGAAGGTCGCGTAAAGCGCCAATGAACAGCGCCAATGAACAGCGCCAAGGTTGAGCAATCGCGAGGTGCGGACCGCGCGGAGCAAACAGGGCCCGCGCGCCAACCTGCTGCCGCCCCGCAATTACGCTCTGCCTGCGACCACTGCCATACGAGCAGCAGGGCCGCCTCTTGTACTTCGTTTTTTCTAACGTGGCCGATGACATCAGGACATAAGACACTTATAAAATGAATATTTGTATTTAATTCGCAAACGTCCTTCTCAACGGGATTCGTGGTCTCACAAATGTGCTTACCACTGTTAAAAAGATTCATATTATGATGTACGAGGTGTAACAATGACCTAAAGTCATCGGCCACTATAGAAAAATCGAAGTATGGGAGGGAAAAAAACACGACCCACGAAAGTCTTCGCGAGAAAATCTCGATACACGTTTGGTGAGAAAGCAATCAAATTAAGTTTCTTATACAAAATACAATTAAATAATGTATTGGGTCACAAAAGCATTTTAACTGCGAATGACGTTTGCAATGAACATTTACAAAATTCACAGAGTATTCATAACTAGTTTAAAATGATTAGTGTGTTATTTACATCCATAAGAAACTAATTTATGCATCTCAATTAAATAGAATACGAATGTCGGAGAATAGTTAACTTTTTAAGATCTCATTTTATAAAGTGAGCGAAGTGTTAGATATTCCCTACATCAGATATTCCGTCCTACAGAACGTACATTTTAACTTGAACGGTAACATGAATCATGTCTAAAGAGATGATCGAAAAAACAAGTCTCCACCACTCCGTAGTCTCTTTAGATCCAATTCATGCTATGCCTTAAACAATTATTCGAGAATGTTTTAATAATATAATGCACACATTTACTATCACAATTCTGCTTTACGAAATTATTACAGAACAATTTAAAATATCCCGAAACCTACTCGAGATCCAAAACAATCTTACAGCCTGTCATTAAGGGATACATTCCGAGCGCAAGTGTGACCTATTATTAGCTTTACAATTACGCGGGAAGCAGTACTCCACTCGACACCACAGGGGCGAGAGTTACGCAAGAGCACTTGCGGTCGACGACCGCTCCCGGGAGCTCACACCATCTGTCACGCCGGCGCCGCGCCGCGCCGCGCCGCGCCGCCCGGCTCAGCGCCCACATTTCGCTTCTCCGGGAGATGCGACACGGGGCACGGAAATGCCAACTCGGGAAGGGAGGACGGCGGCCTCCGGGGCCATTGCATTTCCGGGAGCGATGATGAAAAATTAATAACTAAAAAACCGCTCTGGACTCTACCTTCTCAATATTATACGTTCACTTCGCAAAAACCTCCCAACCCCGTTCATATGATACAGAATTTACGAATCGTTTTTTTCTAATTTTTCAAATATCACCAGATCTAGTTACATGGCTGACGAGAAAGTCACGACTCGGAATTAATGAGTATGTAGGCGAGATGCACTTGGATGGGCAAATAGAGTTAACGAAGTACGAGTTTCGTAATGCGAGTTGGAGTTATCCAATGATTTATTCAAGACATTTTTATAGAATATTTCTTACCACATTTACTTGAAACCCACACGTGTCTTTCGACGACAATGTCACATTACTTTGCGGTTCACAACACTAGAAATTATTTTTGCCCCGTAGATAAATTTTAATTTAAGTCACCCAGAGAAACATCACTAAGTGTCACAGTACAGATAAGTTGCACAGTAAAACACTATGACGGACTCCACACCATTCAAAAATAAAAGTTAACATTCCATTAGACTAAATTCCTCAGTTTGCACGTAGACCCCTGCATGCTATGTTACGGTATGCTACAGTTTCACTTCATTGTTTACTAAAACCGTAAGAAAAATCTAATGCTTTTTAAGAAATCATAATCAAATCCGGTCGACCAAAGGCTATTATATTCCACTTCTGGAGAAAATGAAATTTTGAAGACTTGAAATACTATTTCTGCTCCTCCACCACTTCAAACTTTATCGTTATCTAAATCGATAGTAAAAATTCCTTATTAGCACGTAAGCCGGCCTGAAGATCCTAATAACGAATTAAAGCGCTGCTGCATCGGGAGCTCCTGGTTCCCCCTCCCCGCGCCCGAGCACCGGCCCCGTTCCACACTGGGCCACACTGTTGACACGGGGTGGCCGGAGAAAAGCGGCGAACCCGAAGGGGAGGGGAGGGGGCGCTCGCCGCGTCCTTGACATTGGAAGAAATAAAATGGAGGAACGCGTGGCGTAAATAAAGGCTACCCGTCTGGAAACAACCTTTAACGACCGCGTAAAAACAACTTAACACATCGCCACGGTTCTATTAAACTGGTGACACCCAAGACATCCTGGTCGGGGTATATGGTTCGCCATCGGCGCGAACCTTTACGTTCGACATTCTTACCCTCTCGTGCGTCTATTGGGAAGATTTTGTCACCGCACACATTTTATATCAAACTCCTTATCCCCACGTACTTGACAACAAATATTCAATTTTTTTATTTACAATAACTTGAAGTTCAACACAGCGTTTTCTGTTCCTTCTTGACTGCCAGCCAATGTGCAAACGAAACGCAATACATTCAACAATTTAACGCATTTCCGAACCCCAAGCAATGGATACAGATTAATCAGTAAAAAAATGCAATTCTTTCAAAATATCATGAAAAATTCCTTTGTTTACACAAAATATTTCTCAAAAAAAATGTTCACAAGTTAAATGTGCATCAGGAAAAAGTAACTATTTTACACATGTAACTGCAGTCTCGAATAAAAAATTATTCTTCGTTAAAAGAATGGACTGTAAGTTAAAGTTTTACTCACCGACTTCGGCATCTTGGCAGATTTTCAGAACCGCAAATACAGAAACAAAAACACCTAAAACACACAAAAAAGTAATAATAGCTATCAGTATTTTAAAAAAAAAGTTGGAACAACACTTATGTTTATTTTGAATGTACTTTGCGAATGGTGCGCCACTCTTCCACGCCTACGATACAAAAAACGCGAAGCCGAAGGTACGTAATGTAGTATTATTAACACTATTAAATAACTTATAATGCTGACGAACATAAGATTCACAGCTGGTGTGATCATTTTGCTCTTGTTAACTAGAAACTACAAAACATGACTAACAAGTCTTCACCAGTTCAAACATTAACTATTTATTTCATCTCACAAGACGATCCACCCAAAATTGCGAACTGTAATCACTTACACATTCACAACTTAATCTAGCTCTCTCTTACAGAGTTACACTTCTCAGGAGTTGACAAGAGTAAGGTTACAGGTGGTGAAACGCTGGCTACCTTGTCGCTTAGTTAGAACTTGTTCGCCGAGAAAAGCATTCCTGGTTTATAAAACTTCACAAACTGTTCAAATTATCATTACCATCATAACATTCACAACACCATCACTGAGAATTAAATTTGGTTAAGATTTCCAAAGCATGACCTACAAGTTGGCACACACGATACTAGCGCTTTTCAAAATTTCACCGGCCTATAAAGGAATATCATCTATATCAGAAAATATGTCTCGCATACTTCTCACCATGCATTCCTCACACATATACTTACTACTAAACACAATCAGAAACTCCGTGACCCAATTACATGCGTATGCGCGCTACTTCTCATAAGAACACACACCTCTATCCGTCACGTTGAATGACACCTCACAAGTAATATGGCCGCCACAGGAAGGGTGGAGTGCTGCAGTGGAAGAAAATGTGGACTACGATGTGAGTTCCGCGAATGGCCACTGCGCGTTCAGCGCTCTATGACTTGTAAAATCCTTGAAGTTGCGTGGACGTGGACCACAATTTTGGTACAGAACGTACATGAAAGTCTACGTACCCCGTTCAAGTGATAAAAAAAACTAATAATTTAACTAGGTTCCAAAATTCTTACCATTTTACTTTATTCCGTACGTATCATTTGCCAGAAAGTTAATTCATCGGATACTTTGACTGTTTTTATTACGGGTCTCCTTTTTAGATACACTTAACGATAATAATATCGTCGAAATAGCAACCTACGTTTACACAACACATTTTGCTCGAAGAACATTGAATGAAATTAAATATTTTATTATAGTTAATCAGAAACTAGATGTATCATTAAAAATAATACAAGCAGGGATCTACATATTTTCAGCATTACTCGAGAGGAAAAATTGCAGGAAGTATGAATAGTAAAGTGTGTTAATAATATTTAAAGGCTGGACTTTCAGGGTCAATTATGCACGATTAGCATGTAGCATCAATCTCGTTACCACTTTAGCACAGTGCCATCCACCGCTGTCAACTTGGTCAACCTTGTCTTGCCTACAGTTTTCTAATTAGCATACAAATCGAAGCGCGAATTTTAAATAAGAATAACCAGGCAACGAGATTAAAGTGCAAGTGGACATAGCACAACGAGTTGGTTATTTTGTAATAACTACGGTGAATTACCCATTCCATTGTATGCATTTCGCTGATAGCACTGTAAGAGATGATGGGATTGCAATTAAAAAGCGATAATTTCATTCAATATGCTCTCAAATAAAATAAAGTTTATCCAATTAATGAAATAGATATTATTATAAGACTTCAATACTCCAATTTTTTCAGTTCACGTCTTGAATGGGCAGAAAGAAGCTCTACATTCCCTAACCACTGCTTTTTATTTCTTTTTATATTTATTTTTTAATGTATTTCGAAAATCTTTATCGTAAATTAACGTAACGAAAATCTTTTCGTATTTTTAACATCTTTTAATGAATGTTCTTTTTTGTTGAACAGCGGAGAAAAAAATAATTTGTAAAGTTGTTTGGCTTTCTAATTTGACTATAAAATCTTGACTTTTAATGTTATAAACTACTTGCTATTAAACTACTAGCTGCTCTCTTAGTTTTCAGTGGTGTCTCTGATCAGCACAGGCGAATGCCTAACAAGCGGGCCTCGGAACGTGCGCGATCTCTTCTACCTCTTCTTTGTCTTATCCTCTCCCTTTACACTCACGGCGGGCCTGATGGCCCCAGTCTCTACAAGTAAAATAAGGCATTTACAAACTAACACTTACTCTAACATGCACTACACTCTCGCACATGCCGGGAGACCGGTCGGGAGCTTAGAGCTTGTGCCGTCTGGGGCGATGCCCCGCTGGTGAGAGATACCCGATTGAGAAACTCTTCTAGCAGACGATAGATCGGCGCCGGATCTCGCCATGCAGCGGGAGATGACCACCGCCAAATACTGAGCAAAAACATGTACTGCACTTATGGGACAAATGACCCTCGTAGTTGACGCGTCCGGAATCACTAACAATCGATCGTTCAATCAATCAATTCGCTTACATCATATAGCAATATTTACTTGTGCAGAAATTAGAAATAAAGATAATTATCACATCTAAAATTAAGTTTCAAATATGCAAAAAACCAACTGAAAAAAAATGAAATACAATGTCTTTTTGGCAATGCAATTTAAGTATGTATTTCAATGTAGGCCTATATAAATTATAAAATGTCACAATGATATTAATGGTGAATATTGGTGCAAAACCTTTTATGTGAATCAATATAAATTCTGCAAAAAAACATACTGACAATACAAAGAGATGTTGTTTATTCTACTATCAATTACATTGTGAACCTACGCACAAGTTGAATAAAAGTCTATTAACAAGCATAATGAAAAAATCCAGTCACTATTAATTTATTCTAGTATAAGAATATATTTTCATTAAAGTGTCACCTGTTCTAATTTTAATAAACTGATAAACAATATAATTTTATTACATTAAAAGAATTGCACTCTAAAGCAGAGGATTCTAGAAAATTTAACCATGCAAAAAGAGCCAAAAGGATTAACACTGAAAAATCTACTTATAGGAACAAAAATCAAGTTTGAAGCACAATCAATTTTGGCCCAAAATATTTCATATTTCAGCTTCTAGAACCATCAGTCATGATTGATCATTGGAAGTCAAAGACACAATTGTAACGTATGAAAAAAATTATTGAGAAAGATAACTGGATAAGTCACAATTATATTACCATGGAAATTGAACTCCTAAACCTATGAATCAAGGTAGCAAGTCTTTGAAATCTCAGCGTAATTTAATTTTCATCTTTTGTGTAATTTTATTGATATTTTATTTATTTTTTAATATTTAATAAAAACTGTAATGATGAAAAATATGTTGAACCCTTGAATTTGTTGCCAGACTTGCAACTCGAAGGTAAAGGTTGAATTGTCTTAGGAGAGGGGGCATAATTTTCTTCGGCTCTTCCTTCACCAATTAGCACCCAAACTTCTTATTAACTGTTGTCAATGTTTAATTTTTGAAATATTCTATAAGAATAAATCTTTCAAATGATGTTTCACTATCCTTAAATAATGATACTACTTATTCATAATTAATAATATCTTTAATGTTTTTCAGTTTGGACTGAATATTTAATAGGATTACGAGTCAATTCTTCATAAAATACAATTTTCACAATAACTTTCAACAAATTTCATATTTTTTAAAGAAAAGATGTAGCTACTCATGTCAACAACAAGAAATCAAACATCGAAGACAGCAGTACCACACAACAACAGTTAAAAAGAGTCAGGAGTTTCAGTCCAAACCTGCACATGGGCCTGGGCATGCATCATATTTATGATGTTCTAAAACCTACAAATCCAGATTACCAATTTAAAATAGCTCATTCCTTTCCCATCCTTGAATTTTAATGCTTGATGAAAACAATAATGTTTGATAGATTTCTCTCCCTCAGTCAGGCCAACTTTCGTTCACAAAGTGCTTAATATGAAATGTGCATTAATTGCTCTAATTCCTCAAAGTTAAAATTAAAAAAATCTTTTCTCCAAACACTGTCTATTTACTTGAATTTGCATTATGATGGAGTTATTTACACCATGCTAGGAACTTTTACATTATTTTCTAAGTCCCTAGACATTAAAAATATAATAAAGACCTTTTCAAGGTTAAGGAATAAAAATATTAAATAAGGATCATGATATTTTAAGTGATTAAAAAATTCTGTTTCTTAAATTCTGCTATAATTTCCAACTCGTCTTTAAAAATGAAAGCAGATAAATATCTTCTTTAGTATTTGCAGACTTATTAACTTTCTTGATTTATATATCATTTGAAATTATTGAAAATTAAAAATGGATTATACCACTTCTAGGTGTTTGTTGACAAATAACTGCTGTAATTTTATTGTGTAATCAGAAAAAGAAGTACAGATTGGTCAACACAATTTGAAACTCCTGCCAAATTGAAAGACTGCCATTCTCAAAAACTTAACATGATGTGGTGAAAGCAAGGATTACTAAATTGGGTTTGCTAGTAAAAGGGTTGTAACTGAACTGTGAATTACTGAAAGTTTCTTGGGGAAGTACACATTTGTTAAACAATTTTTGGATCAAAATTCATTCAATTATTAATTTATCATAAAATAGTGGTGCTACAATAGCTCACACCCTCTCACATTATTTGTAACTTTCACGATTTTTGAAAATTGAGAGATGAATGAAAATCACACCTGTACCTAGTTCGTTTGTCCTATTTTAGAAAAAAGAATGAAAGAAACTAGTGGCGCTAAAATAGCATGTACCTTCTTGCCCGTACTTCACGCAAAATTCCGCGAAAAGTACTCAAGTTTTCGAAACATTATACATGACTTTATTTCAAAATTTATCTTTGAAGAATAGATTTTATTAAGGGAAAAATTCTATCTTCATAATTGTAGTTGTAAGTAAAAATTTGGAGTTTTGAGAAAATTTTACTTTCTTGCTACCGCTTACGCCGTCGAGTTATGTAATGCTGCGAGGAAAAACACCGAATTTTCGGCAGAAAACTCTTATTGCAAGGCCCTGGTAATGAAAAAATTGAGAAATCTGGTAGCTAAATTTAGAAAAAAATCCTCTAACACGTGGTATGGCCAGACTCCTTGTTTTGTCGGTCCTTCTTACTCAAAAATCGAATGATGGCAAAACGTGTGTCCGTCTGGCAGATGTCGCAGGCCCTTGAATTTGAAACCGATGTTTTAATTGTGTGGGCTACTTTACATTAAGCCCCTGCGACATTTTCAAAAAAAATGTTCATTGTTTTTTATTAAATTTTGTTGTTGAGTTATGTAAAGGATATTTAAGAGAATGGTGCAGTCTCATTTTCGTTGAAAACTAGTTGTTTCGAAAATCGCAAAAATTCAAAAATTATTCGGCATCTTCCTACAACTACAATTATGAAGATAAAGATTTTTTCCCTTAATAAAATCTGTTCCTTAAAGAGAGATTTTGAAATAAGAATCTGAACAATTTTTCGAAAATTTGTGGATTTTCGCGTAATTTTGCGTGAAAGTACGTGCTGTTATAGCACCTACTTTCCAATGTGTACTACCCTTCCTTTTTTACTTTTACTTCAGTTAAAAATTATGCGAAAACTACCCACATTAAAAAAATACTATTTAACAATTACTAATTGTACAACAGATTTCATTAAGGAAAAAATATGTCAAAATTGTAATTTTGTCATATTAATTTTTTGCAATTTTCGAAAATACAGAGGTTTCCATGAAAATGGGGCCTGCTCTGCTTAAAAGTGTTATTTGCTCTATTGGGAGAAAAAAAATTGGAGCTGTTTTTGAGAAAATAACATTACATGGTTAATGACATGATTAATATTATAAGAATAATATTGCATAATTATAATATCACGCAATATTACATGAAAACCACACAATTTTCACAACATTATTAAAGATCTGTCTTTGAAGAAAGCACTGCATTATGAACAAAATAAAACTGCATTAGTATTTGATGCACATATGTAATATTTGTATATTTCTCTTTTTTCCTTTTTTAATTATTGTTTTTCATTTTAGTCTTCTTACACTGTCACTTTTAAAATTATGTACCGTAATGTATTATATTCTTTTCCATTACAAATAACATAAAACTTTTCTGTATTGTATTTAGTACCAAATCTGAATTAATTTTTCATATTTATTTTGTATTTAATATTTTGAAACACCTGCATTGTACACTGTATGAATAAGTACATATCTTGACTTTCAAAGCTACATTTATATGACAAATTTATTATTATTAAATTAATTTTATTTATTTATTTATTTATTTTTTTTGGTTGAGATTTTTTCTTAAATTGGTTTTCTGGTTGAATACAATTTATTCAGCAATAAAGCAGTCTGATGTGTTCAATTGATTTAATATGCTAGATTGTGACACGGAAATAACGAACTACACCTTCACATGTCGAAGCACAGGATTTATGAAATTTTATTTCATGTATTGATAACAAAGTGGATGGCACTAATGTTTCTATATTTTTCTTCATATTTCTTCCTTTCTTTTTTCAGTCCTCAACTTACAAGCACTATTTTATTCTTAACATCAGACATTTTTTATTTCCACAAACATTTATAAAATTTAAATATTGTTATCTCCTGAATATCAGATAAGAAATCATTTTCTTATAATAAAAGAAGAAACAGAGTACATAGCACGAAGAGCAAATCAGAAAAATTGTCCACCAGAATATGCAAAACCCTAAGACATACTCCTACTAACTAATAATGCAGAGGGAGCAGACAGATAGGACAAATTAGAAATCTATTTTACTAATTTCAATAAACATACAAATTCATGAGAAACTAAGCGGCAGTGAGAGGTTGTTGGTCTATCTATCTATCTCTTACAAAAACAATGAAATGGTTTTGATTTTGTCTGAACAATGTAAATATCTGTTAATTTTAATCCACAATTACTGATACTTTATGTTATTACTATATTCTCTTACTCAGTCACTGATAATGCCACAGCTATCATATGCTGAGGAATGATGAGGAAGCTTCATTATTCACGTGTACTGTTTCGGGGCAGCCAATTTTTGCTGATTCAGGACCCCATTTCCCACACATTCAACACCACCATTATTGCTACTGTAGGCCTATAGTTAATACTAATTAATTTGCAAATACAAGGGCCAAAGGGGAGGTATTCTTAGATATGCTTCCAAACTTTTTCCAAAATCTTTAGAAAAATATTTTATGTTAATTGGTTTGTGAAACAATCCAACTTGAAACATCAGAAATTTGTTGTGTAAGAAATATAAAGGTGTTTTGAAGATAAGTCAGTTTTAACTAAAGCTAGAAAGTTGAAATACCAGCCATAATTTTCTAGAGTACCAGCCATAATTTTCTTTGAGGGAGTGCTTGTTGGGCACACATTTGATGACAGGTCATTCAACGCTATCTGACAAATGAATTCTTAACTAAACACTGCACTAAATCTGAAAAGGAAATTTAGAAACATTTTTATCTTAATGAGATGAAAAATATAAAACAATTTATAAACAGTATTTTAGAGTGTAAAAGTTAGTTCACATTATGTTCACAACAGCCTGAAAGTATAACAATGAACTGACCACACAACAACAAGTGTTTTTTTTAATTTATTTTGGGAGGGCTTTTAGCCCCCAAGAATTTGTCCTTTGCTATGTGCAAAGTCTTAATGTTTTGTAATTTTGTGATTTTGCTGAAAAGTCTTACAAAATTGATTCAAATTATAGACATGTGAATATTTAATCTTACCAATTGTTAATTTATAAAGTGTTATTAGATGATTATTGATATATATATATAGTTTATGACTAGGTTACAATTGACATATTTTCTAAAAGAATGCCACTCCTGTATTGGGAAAGCCTGTGAAAGTAAAAAAGCATGATATTACAGAATATGATAGCATAAAAAGTGACATTAGAGTTAATGAAAGTTAACATCAATACATTTGACAAAATACTACACACTAAACACGACGGAACTGATTGGAATTATGGAGCACATTTCACTCATTTTATTTTTACTTTCATTTAAATAAAGCCCTGCTGTGACTAACATAGATCTACAGCAGTAAATTGATGCATCTTTGTGATAAATATTCTCTGTGAATGCCTTTTTTAAACTGCTTCACTTACTAGATGAAAATTTCACATTCAGGAAAATAAACACTTTTGAATAATCTCTGAACCTTTTGAAATTGATGATCAGGGTTGGGCAAAATACTTTAAGGATTTAAATACTTCATCAAAATACTTTGTAAATAAGTATTTAAATACATATTCAAAAATCATTAGGTTTTGATTTGCTAAATACATATGTATTTAAAATACTTCCAATACACAAAATACAGTAAATATAATAATTTTGTAATATATCTTTTTTATTTAAAATCAATTAAAAGATATTTGTCCACTAATGAATTGAAATTAAATGTCGATAAAACTGTATTAATCAATTTCAAGTTTCATCAAGGTTACGAAAACCAAAACATAAAAGTGGCAGTAGACAATGAATCAGTGAACCAAAGTGATTGTCATAAGTTCTTAGGAATATTCATAGATCAGAACCTAATATTTAACAAACAAGTTGATACACTTTGTAATAAAATAAACTCTAATATATTCCTCTTGAGATACTTTTCCAGATACCTGGAAACTGATGCACTTATTTCAGTAACTATGGGATAATCTTCTCTCAAGTTCAGTACAGAATTGAAATTTGGGGTGGTACAACACAAAAAAATATGGATAAATTAATGGTCCTACAAAAGAAATGTATAAGAAGCATTTTCAAACTGAATCCCAGACAGTCCTGTAAAGATTTCTTTATTAAATATGAATTACTCACTGTTGTAGCACTCTGCTCTTACAAAGATTACAAATATTACTACTGAGAAATAATCAAAATCAATATTCTATGAGCAATAAAGAGATACATAACCACCATACTTGAGGATATAGGGACTACCACAGGATATACACTAGCAAGTCTTCAACTAACAAAGATCCTTTCTGCATTGCTGCACAATTCTTTAATAATCTCCCAGTTAACATAAAAACTACTGATGATAAATATTTCAAAACACTGCTTAAACGTCACCTTACTAGTACGTGTCCATATAGGTTATCTGAATTGCTTTAACTTTCTGTAATTAAAAACCGCTACAAGAGTGACCAGTCTTTGTGCCAGTGATCAAATAAAATAATGTAATTATATGTCAAGATCTTGCAATGAATGTAATTATTATTTACGTCTAATGTATTTACTGTTACTGTAAGTTAAGGTAATTATTCACTCTAATTGACTGCCACTGTATTATAATCTACTAGTTATTGTTAATGTTATTGATTATGTGATAATGAGTCTTCGTGTAGTTTAAAATGTAAATTACTTTAATGTTTATTATGAGCAATCGCATGCCTATTATTCACGTAATTTATCAAGTAAACAATATGCATTATTACTGTAAGTTATGTAATTGAATGAATAACTTAAATTAATGTAATTGTCTATATTAATCAATTAGATTTATTTTTAACATATAATTTAGAAGGATAATGTTAACTTCTTGTATTATTACTGTAGATTAATGAAATTAATTTTCTGTAATTTTAATTAATTTCACGACAGACTTTGCTTGGTGCTTTATGTAAGTCTATAAGCAATAAAATACTATGATTATGATTATTATTATTATTGCAACAATATATTGTAGTTGCCAATTACAATATATTAGTGATTGTCAGTCATATAAATTTCTGGACAATAACTAACAGTAATATACATTTATGTATAAACACTTTCAAATATAAAATGATAAAAAAATATGCAACTAAAATAAATGGAATTTCTTGTTAAAGCAACTATTGTTTTTAACAAATTAACAGGTAATAAACTGTTAGTTGATGGATGTATAAAATCTAGAAAGGAAAATAGTCGTTCAATTGGCACAGGGGTCATTCCAAGCTAAAAAGTATATTTTATGACATGATTCCTTCAAATTTGAAAATATTTTGGGACATTGTTGTCCATGATGCCTACATCGTCGAGGTACAATATTAAAAAGTACTGATTGTTCGACAACAATGCACTTTTACAACCTAAGACTCATTGTAAACATCCTTATATTCTTCAATTTCTTGCCCTCGTATAAACATTTGTATAACTGTAATTGATTGTCGACAAACAATCAATTAGAACATTTTAATATTGTACCTGATGATGTAGGCATCATGGACAGCAATATCCCAAAACATTTTCAAGTTTGAAGAACTCATGTCATAAAATCTACTTTTTTGCATGGAATGACCCATGGATGAATATAAACTACTGTTATAACGAATAAATGTTTATTTATTGTAGGATAATTGTCTGACATTTTTAATGATTTAGATTTACCATTTAAAAAAATTCTATTCATTTTATAAAATAAGTAGAATTCACATTCAGCAGCTGAAAGGCTCTCTGGTTTTTTTTTTTTCTTTTCGTTTTTTTCCCAATAAGATGCTTTTACTAACAAAAAGAAACTGTTCTTATTATCTTCTTCTTTATCTGTATTTAAAGTGCTTTAAGTATTTATTTTTTTTATAGACCTATTTTATGTATTTAAATACATCTCCAAAATACATGTCCAAACAACTCAAAAATAGTTTTTCCAAATACAAAATGTAATTAAAATACTTCTTCCAAATACACAAATATTTAAATACTGTCCAACCCTGTTGATACAATTAACTCCCACAGAAGGTAAACTTTCAATCACCAAAAAGAGAACAGACTCAGGACATACGAACAGAGTCAATGGCGCTTTTGGATGAATTTTATTTTTATTAGAACGTAATTTTTAATGTAAATCACATTCTTCACATGCATATCAATAATTATTTTCATATAAATATGAAAACAGAACACCTGCTTTCACATTTCTTACGTACAACAGACATGAAAAACCCTTGGGACTAAATCCTTGAAATGATAGACCTAAGTCACTATATTGTCAACTTGTGGTTACTCAAACAAAATCAAATGATTTACGTCAGCAATCAAAAGTTAAAGAATATCATAAGATATCAGTATCTATATTATTAAGTTTTTCTGCTCCTAGAGAGAAAAAAAGAAACAACAACCTATTTTGTAACTTAGAATTATTATATCATATAATAATATCACCCTTTCAAATGAAAAACAGCAACACTTTAGATCAATAAAATTAATCTCATAACAGTTATCTCCCTTATTATGTTCTTTAAAAGATTAAATCTTATTCATAATGTCATCTAATAACAATTCATATTTATGAACTACAACTTACTTGCAATCACAAAAGACTTTAAATTAATTTGCATTAGAAAAATCTAGCGAGTAATATCTCGTATTAATAATTTTATCAGATATAGAATATTTATTCATTGTATGTTAAATGATATTTATTTGATAAATATAGATTCAATCTTTTCCAAAAAGGAAATTATTTCTCATTAAATGTGCACCACATTGAGCATATATTTTCTATTAATAGTAGTATGTTCAACACTTGTAGTCATCTCTGGCATATAAAATTTGGGGAGGAAGTCGAATGAAGTGTGAACCTCCCTGGAACGTTAGTTGAAGCCACAGCAATGTTTTAATCAATTTATTGAAGTTTACAAGGTGTACATGGTAGTTTAAAAAACCCTGTCAAATCCTGTTGCAGCAATTCATGAATTCAATAATATAATCAATCTTGAAAAATGGTACCAGCCATGAAGCAGATAGTGGCAAGCAATATTTTGAATGTCTTTTGATCCTCTTTGTTAAGTATAAAAACACAGGCTCTAAGGGGTTCCCTGTTCATCTACCACCAGATTGGGAGCATTTTTACAATATTCTTTCCCCATGAGCGTTTGCCTTTGTATTGTGGAAGGGTGGCAAAACATATTTGTGTAAACCATGCTTTTATTTCACAGTCCGATGACCAGTTTCACCATCTCTGATTACGAGTTTAACTTTATCTTGGAGTTTAGTCACATTTAAATTTCTCACGAGTTTCACCATGTGCATTAAATGCAGTTACTGGACATTAAACTCACATGTAGTTACACACCCAAGATTGCCTGTTTAAGCTCAGGTAATCGCAATTATCTGCTATCCATTCTCGTTTCAACAGTGTTATAAAATGAATAAGTATCTTCATGATATTATGGAAGACTGAGAGTATCTTTATTAAAAAATGAAATTAGAATAAACAACTAGACATATTTGAAAATATTGGAAAGGGACATGTCCTCTCCCATGCTTTTCCTGATGCCAGTGCAACAATGCCCTTTTTGGCCATACATACAAGCAACAAGAAACAGTTAACAAGGGATCTAAATACGAATAAGTAAGTAGTACAATACCACTACATTATTAATACAAATAAATGCATCACTTTCAAATAGTTTTTAAATCCTACATTCAAATTGTTATTACTGTATATCCTTCAGACAATGGTAGTTTAATTTTTTTGAAATTAGCTTATCCTTCAGGCTATGGTAGTTTAATCTTTTGGCAATTAAGAGAAGAAAAGAATGAACTCAGCAACTTGGCAAGAAAAGAATGAACTCAACATTGATATTTTGTTCAACACGTATTCAGAGAAATGGCTTCAACAATGCAAAATACAAATATTTATTGTGGTTTAGTAGAAGGATTTGCATTAAAGTCTCAAAGATGTTCTTGGATATGTGCTAGTTCAGAAGTTAGTGACGCAGAACTGGAAAATTTTATTGAGCTACAAATAAGATCATGAACAGACTATTAAAATTACTATTAAATCAGAGGGGAAAAACAGCTCATCAATCATTCCAAAATATCTGGGAATTCCACTTAATTTCTGGGAAATTGTGCAGCAGGAAAGCTACTCCATAATAGCCATGTTGAAAACTGATACAAAGCTAGATATTATAATAAATCTAATTTAAGGAGTCTAAAGGTTTCAGGATTTCCACCTATTACAACAATTCTTTTCAATTATGAACATAACAACCAATCTCCAAGAATTTCAGTATGAATATTTATAAGAACAACATAAGTTTTGGATAAGAGAGCCTGTATTATGCATAGTGGACAAGAATTAAGAATTTGTAATTTTTAACATTTTACCATACAAAAAGCAGTTGATGAAAAAATCTAGACACAAATACACACTGAATCTGAAAAAAAACATTTAAGTAAATTTATCAATTTCTTCCCAATTAAAAGTTGTATTTTTAATAAGTTATATACTTTAATGAAAGATAAGCAGAAAGTATTAAAATATATTCTAAAAATTCCAAATAATCAATAGTCAAATATAATGGTATTATAAATAATTTATCTTTATACATATTTACATTTTCATAATACTGACACTAAACATTAATGATTAAGAATTTGTTGTTTCCATTTTCATAGAGTTCTGACAGTCCCACGCTTTTCACTTAATTCAATGCAAATTGATCCATAACATTCAAATCATAAGTACAAAATCACAAATAACAATAACTCACCAATCACAGAGAAACTGAATCCACTTCGTCATTATACAACTGTTTATAACAATCTTTAAATAGGATAACCATTTTATTAAAAAAAAATAATATTAAGCATGATGCAAGGCAGTGTTCAAGAAAAGTACAGCATTTACTATGTCAAAGATATCAGAACATCTTTTGAAAATGAAAATATAATTCACCCCCCAGAGACTGTAGAAATACTTAGAAAATACATTAAATTTAGATGGACAGAATCAAAAAAACATTTTATTTACTTTTTTTCCAGGGTATAGATTTTTTGGCTATATTTCACCTCACCATGGGTTAAACAAAATTTTGAAAGCTTGTAAATAAGGGCAAAGTAGATATGTATAAAAAGTTTGAGCCATATTTTCTAACCTAACTAATATATTAATTTACTATAAAATGTTCATGTCTGATTTTGTTACAAGCATCTTAAGTTTGAATTTTACATCTCCAGATATCCTAAATGTCTGCAAAATATTTATATTTCTTTGCTTCTTTTTTTTCCACCTACAAATTCATTTCATTTTTAATGGAATTATGCCTCTTAGTGTGCCTTTTCAATGAAGACTGATCTGAAAAAGGTTTTGAACATATTGGACAATCAAATGTCTTTCCTGTGTGTGTAATGAGATGTCTTGAAAGACCAGACTGATGACAGAAACCCTTTTTGCACAAAGGGCAGTAATATTGTGGCTGCTGTTGCTTATCATGATTGCTGTAATCATGTTGCCGCATGTGTACTTTCAGTCCTTCCCTTTGAGTAAATCCTTTGCCACACAATTCACACTTCAATGGTTTCTCTCCTGTGTGAATGAGCAGGTGTCTAGACAAAATTGAATCCTGTGAGAAGCATTTTTGACAATACGAACATGAGAATGGCTTTTCACCAGTGTGTATTCTTTCATGTCTCTTGTAGCTTGTTTTATTAGGAAACCATTTCTCACACACAGCACACACAAAACCTCTTTGTTGATCATGCACTGAGCTATGTCGTTTCAGGTCTATTCTCTTTGAAAATCCTTTAGGACACTTGTCACATCTAAAAATTAAACCATCCGAGTTGGCTGGAAGAGGTTCTAAATGTGTGTATGAAGTTAATGACTGTGCTTTAGAAGCTTCCACAGGATTGCTTGGAGCACATTCTTCTGTTGACACATTTCTAATGTTATTTGGAGATGTATTTTCAACTGATGAAATATTTTCACTGTCATGAAAATGTGTATTTTGTGTTCTATTATTTTCTGCACTTTGCCATTGACCAACAGTGTCACCCCTCGTATCAGAAATAATTCCACTTTGCTCCTGGGCATTTAAAATACTATTATCATTGATATTATTGTAAATAGAGTTGATTCTATGGTCCAATGTCTCTTCTTGAATGGAATTATTATTGTTTCCAGTTATATTTTCACAATCTATTAACAATGTGTTCATAACACATGTTGTATTATCCAATACAATCTCGCCTTTAATATCCTTGCTAGCACTGTATAATAAATCAACAAAGCTCATTTTTCTTCTGTCTTCTTGTTTTTGTAGCAATACCTGAAACAAAAATTAACACGATTGAAATTAGCAAAAATAACATGTTACTTCATCAAAATATTTTGTGAAAATAGAATTTCAAATAATTAACCTCTGCTTCAGGTACATCTTTATGCTTCTTTGAGATATCATGAAGCTTGCTATTAACTTCCTCACACTGTTTACGAAACTTATAAAATATTTCTAGCAACTTTAAGCACTTTTTACAAACATTGGTTGGAAGACCATCACCTTCATACACCTGAAACAAACCATAACCAAGAGTATCATTTTGTGCTCTAAAAATTAGAAGTTTTCTAGCACAAAATGCATGGCAGAAAAGTTGTAAAACCAAACAAGAAAAATCTGTCGCTATAATAATTCAATATTTAAAATTCAAAATATTTGAACAGTTTGGAGCTTCATGCTGATGACTCTTATAATTCAACATTACACAACTGACCTCCACTGACACACAGGTTAGAATCTTTAAAGGAAGTGGCACATCTCCCCTGCTGTCAAAAATGTTTTGTCTGTCCCCACTGCAACATAAGCATAGACGGCACATTTCTCTGAAGTCTATACTAATTTGGGTGCACTTTTGAAAGGATTTCTTTCTACCGTACGTTTTCATCTCCTAACAGACCCTCCACAAATCAAATTTGATCACTGTGAACGAGCATGAAAGAACTTATCTCAGATTTCTGTCAAACTTCACAATCAACACCGAACTTGAATTGACAGCTGATTCCCGTCGATGTCTCGAATGCGTACGACACAAATTGTTCGATTTGATTGCGTCGTAACACACCCGCTAAAATTTGTTTGCTGAAAACGTGAAAGCCTAAAGTTAACAGGTGGATGATTAAAAAAGTATAATCAAACTGAATATTTCTAAAATGTATATCAACCAAAATAATATTACTGATGCAACAATAGCATATACTGTCTCGTAATATTGATAATGATTAGAGCCCGGAAATTCAGGCATTTATTTTACCTAAAATAGGCAGTCAAAATGACATTTATTTTTATTAAAATAGGCATGTAAAAAAGACATTTATTCTGACTAAAGTAGGGGCAAAATACAGGACACATTAAAAAAAATCACAATTTAAAAGTAATTATTGTACAAAATTAATAATTAAATGATCCAAATTTTTATTTTAACTCTAAAATTTACATTAGCACTAACGTGGAAGCAAACTACGTTTTCTTTGTAATCGTGATCGCACTTAAACATCCGGTTGACGGCAACGAATTTATTTTACTGGCGACCTTGTCTCTATGAAAGTACCTTCAGTACTGTACAGTCCAAAATTTGTGCATATTAATGGCGTGAGAGATGTTAAAAAAAATTACATTTGTGTAATTTTTGCAAAAACGAAAAAATACCATAAAATGAACGTTTCGGCAGGTTAAAGAATGCAATTTGCATTATCCATTCGAAAAGTTTGAAGCAAAAATTTGGAGCAATTTTTGAGAAAATGGCGTTTGAGAGTTTGTGAAAATGCAGAATTTTGAGCTACATCCCACAGAAAACGGTTGAGTTTTAGAAAAATTTTACTTGACTTAAGGCAAATGTATTCATAAATATAATAATGCGAACAAATCGCCGCTAATTTAAATATTAATGACGTGTGAAACGAGTAAAAAAATCTATTTTTGTAATTTTTGAAAAAAAATACAGCAATACAGAGTTTATGTCATCTCACAGAGTACATTAGGCACTATCCTTACCAAAATTTTAAAGAAAAAAAATTGAAGCCGTTTTTGAGAAAACCTTGTTTTTGTATTTTTTTAAATTGGACATATTGCACACAATATTGCGCAAAAACTACTGACATTTTGAAAAAAAGTTATACTACCTTAATGAAAGAACTCAATATGGAGAACAAATTTTTTATTTGAAGAAAAAATCTCTGTCTTCAATTTTGTAGTTGTAGGAAGAGACCGAGAAAAATTCAAATTTTTGCAATTTCCGAAAATTCAGAGTTAACTGTGAAATTAGGATCTGTGCCACCTTTATAAGTGTATTTTATTCTATTCTTACAAGAAATTTAAATAAAAAAGTTTGAGCTGTTTTTGAGAAAATTTTGAAAACGTCCGGGGGCCTTCAAGTAAAGTACCCCCAAATTTTGAAGAAAGTTTTTAAATATCGGGGCAACTCGAGTAGAATCAAATTAACGCAGCAATATTTATTTTGGAAGAAATTGTACATATGGATTAGACGCTAGTGTTGTTCACTGACTGACGGACGGACGGACGTTTTGCTTTGAATTGGTTTTTCGGTAACAAGGACCCACAAAATAGGGATTTTTTTCTTAATTTAGAAACTGGTTTTATCCACTTTTTCGTTATCAGAGCCCGGCTAATTAATTTCTTTCTGCTAAAAATTCGTCGTATTTTCGCGCAGCATTTCATAACTTTCCCTACATACTATGTATATTACTCCGTATATACGTACTTATACGGGCAAGTAAAATGGCGGAAAAGGCCACAAACAAGGAAGACAAAGGCACAAAAAAGGCAAAATTCCAAAAATAGGTACCAAAAGCTAAAAAAGGCAAAATGAAAATCTACTAAAACAACCCCAGAAGTGCAATTAAGTGATTCCCATGGTTAAAAGTAATAAAATCGTAACAATTATGAAAAGGCATTTTGCCCAACTTCCGGGCTGTATAGTAATGATTATGAAATATTTCAATGTAACAATTTCTGTCCTTCTACACCTTAGCTATCCCTTGAATTACTTCCAAATGTGCGAAAAACAGTTATTCATTCAAACAAGTTTTTCATTCAAAAGTGTAAATGAAAATATGCTTCATTCATATAATTAATTAAATTGAACGTATTAATGTATTCTGTGTATTCGTGAATATGCACGCATCAACGATGTCTAATGTGCATTGTAGCCATAATATAAATATTATTATTGCTATATTAAATATATACATTTATAGCGAATATTTTATTAGTCTATTACGCATTTAGTTCATAATATTAAACACAATAACAGAAGTAAATTATTTGAAAACGAGAGACGTTTTGTGCAGGGAATTCCCCGCAGGGGGATGGGTCATGGCTGCGTAGGTGGTCACGACGTCTGGTGGAGCTCAGACGACCACCCGTATACGAGTTTTCAGGCTCAAATGGTCCCAGAGAAAGTGGATCATACTAATTTCATGAATATCACCCGTTATACTAACGGCATGGGCTTAGGGACTTTTCGTTACACTTTAAGTTTAGTACAAGTTCATTTCAGGAGTCAACCGTCAACGAAACTCCCCATGTGATTGTGTTGGCACATACACGCCGAAATAGACTTTGTTTAGTTGGGGTTGGCACTTTTTCATTTGTTTTATTTTCTACCAAAATGTTCAAAACTGCACACTTGAACGCGTAGAAGCTGGCGTAGAAGCATATGTACAATTTTTAATTGAATTTGTCGTTTTGATTTGATATTCCCATCGCATTATTAGTTTTTGAATTTTTAAACGAGACAGTGAAAACAATGCCACGTGTGTTAAAATGACGCATGCAAATCGTGTTAAATTTAAACAATGAATATTAAATAGTGCAGCAAGATACAATGTTATTGCTCTATATGAGAATTCAAAAGCGAATTAGAACGAGAATGGATGATGAAAACGAATTCCGAAAGTGGCATATTTATTTCAAGTAAGATGTTTATGAAACATAACAAATCTTAAATTTTTGTACTAAGGAATAGATTATTTGTGCATTACCACATGCAGGTATTTTGTATGTTTTTGGTTATATCTATAAATTGGGTAGCACACACGGTGATTGAACGTATTTTAATTCATGTTGTTTGGTCTAATAATAAAGTCGTATGTGAATAAATTAACATTACAAATGTATGTGAATCTCTAAAATGCAGTTCATATCGACTTGTTTGTTTGTTTGTTTATTTGTTTGTTTCTTTGTTTATTTATTTATTTACTTATTTATTTATTTCTCCGTTTCTCCGTTCGTTCGTTCGTTCCTTCGTTCATTCATCATTCATTCATTCATCATTCATTCATTCATCCTTTATTCATCATCATCCTTCATTCATCATCCTTCATTCATCATCATTCATTCATCATCATTCATTCATTCATTCATCATTCATTCATCATTCATCCATCATTCATCCGTTCATTCATTCATCCGTTCATTCGTTCGTTCATTCGTTCATTCATTCGTTCGTTCATTCATTCATTCATTCGTTCGTTCGTTCGTTCGTTCGTTCATTTATTCATTTATTCATTTATTCATTTATTCATTTATTCATTTATTCATTTATTCATTTATTCATTTATTCATTTATTCATTTATTCATTTATTCATTTATTCATTTATTCATTTATTCATTTATTCATTTATTCATTTATTCATTTATTCATTTATTCATTTATTCATTTATTCATTTATTCATTTATTCATTTATTCATTTATTCATTTATTCATTTATTCATTTATTCATTTATTCATTTATTCATTTATTCATTTATTCATTTATTCATTTATTCATTTATTCATTTATTCATTTATTCATTTATTCATTTATTCATTTATTCATTTATTCATTTATTCATTTATTCATTTATTCATTTATTCATTTATTCATTTATTCATTTATTCATTTATTCATTTATTCATTTATTCATTTATTCATTTATTCATTTATTCATTTATTCATTTATTCATTTATTCATTTATTCATTTATTCATTTATTCATTTATTCATTTATTCATTTATTCATTTATTCATTTATTCATTTATTCATTTATTCATTTATTCATTTATTCATTTATTCATTTATTCATTTATTCATTTATTCATTTATTCATTTATTCATTTATTCATTATTCATTTATTCATTTATTCATTTATTCATTTATTCATTTATTCATTTATTCATTTATTCATTTATTCATTTATTCATTTATTCATTTATTCATTTATTCATTTATTCATTTATTCATTTATTCATTTATTCATTTATTCATTTATTCATTTATTCATTTATTCATTTATTCATTTATTCATTTATTCATTTATTCATTTATTCATTTAGTCAAAAAACAGTAAAAACTGTATATGACGTGTGGGGAAAGAGATTTATCTGCGCACATTTTCTTGAGGGCCAAAATTTAAAAAAAATGAACTTAGAAAATAATTATTTTAGAAAAATAAAAAGATTTGAAAAATGTTTGTTCCCGAGTTATAGAAAATCAATTTCAACGTTAAATGAACTACAAGCAAAAGGAGTGCTCAACAAAACGGGCGCACAGTGAAGCTACATTTACGTCCAGAAGCAAAACAAGGGGCCATCTCAGCATTTGCTCAATGGATCAGGGAAACTGGACAAAAACCTGATCGAGATGGGGGTCATTGACCCGGAAGCTGAAGTACATTACTTGTTACAGGTGTATTAAATATTTTTTAAAAATGTATACAATGCAAACGTAAACTAATCCATTATATGTCTTTGTTATGTTACAATAAACATTATTTTTCTTCTTCACGATCAGTATAGTCTCTAATTGTATAGAAACAGTTTTGCAGCAGAAAAAATTTTACTTTTAACTTAAATTTGTGTACCGACTTTAATTGTTTTATGTCGTCTGGCAATGCGTTGTAAAGTAACGTACATGTATTGTATGTTGATTTCTTGTACTGAGCTGTTGATACTGACACTTGATGCACGTGATTTCTACGGCGTGTGTTGTAATTATAAATATCAATATTGCATGAAAATATGTTCCCTCCGTTAAGTAGATCATTTTTGACAAATATTACAGATTCGTAAATAAATAGACAAGGCAATGTAAGATTCCCAGCTCAATGAAAAGAGGCATGCAGGAATCAAGTGGAAGGCATTTTTTCATTATTCGAATAATTTTCTTTTTCAATCTGAAGGTCTGAATACTACAGGATGAACTTCCCCAGAATATTATGTCATATCTCAGGCGGGAATGCACATTTGCAAAATAAACGCAACGAGCTGCATGAAGGCTGACAGAATTTGAAAGAATTCTGAATGTGTAGCACAATGAACTTAATTTAGTGTTTAATTCTGTTATATGTACATTCCATTTGAGGTTTGATTGAATTGAAAGACCTAAAAATTTTGTTGCAACATCAGCTAATTGCATATTGTTCATTTTCAATGGAACATGCGATTTCCGATTTGAGATGCAAAAATGCATTGAAACAGTTTTTCTTTCGTTAACAATTAATTTGTTATTATTAAATCAATTTGAAACTTCTGAAATTGTACTATTTACTGCTTCTTTTTTGCAAAGAACATTCGTGTCATCAGCAAACAGAACCGTTCTTCCATTTTTAATAGACGAGGGCATATCGCTTACATATAACAGAAAGAGAATAGGACCTAAGATGGAACCTTGCGGGACCCCATGCTCAATTAGCAAAGAATTGGAAACATAAGTATGTAATGTCCTTTCGTGCCAGTATGGTATTTCTACTCTTTGAGTTCGATGTTTAAGGTACGAAGTTATCCAATCTAGGGCAATACCACGAATTCCATACGAAGGTAATTTTGAGAGCAAGATCTTATGGTCAATAACGTCAAAAGCTTTCGAAAGATCTAAGAATATTCCAATGGGTACTTCATTTTGGTCTATTGATGAAGCAATATCTTTGAGAAAAGAAAAAATGGCAGTTTCCGTAGATGTTGATTTTCTAAAACCGTGTTGTGAGACTGAAAACACTTTGTTTTTCCTGAGAAAAGTTTCCATTCGTAAGTAGAAAAGCCTTTCTAATATTTTTGAGAAAACTGACAAAAGAGAAATTGGCCGGTAATTTTGAATATCATTTTTGTTCCCTTTTTTAAAAAGTGGCTTATTTTTTGCTGTTTTCAAAATATCTGGAAATATTCCTGTACATAAAGAAGCATTGAAAATGTGAGTTAACGGATGTATAAAGGCAGGTGCACAGGTTTTTAATAAACAATTCGTAAATTCATCTAAATCAGATGAATATTTATTTTTTAGTTTACTGACTATTCTGAGGATTTCGTTGGGAGAAGTTTCGGAAATAAACATCGTATCGGAAATTTTTTGGGAAGTGTAAGATGTTGAATTTTGTGGTTTTGGTCCCTTCGTGAGATCAGACGCCATTATAGAAAAGTGTTTGTTGAAGAGATTGGCAACTTTTTCCGGATTACTCGTTTCTCTTTCATTATCCTTTAAAATAAAATTTTCTACAAGGCATCCAGATGATGTGGTTGTATTTTTTACGATATCCCACATTGTTTTAGTTTTGTTACTAGCGCTCAAAATGTCCTGACTATTTTTCATTATTTTTGCCTGAACTATTACTTTTCTTTAACTTCTTTTGTATTCTCGGAAGTATATATGGAAACCGGGTGATACGTTATGATGTTTAGAAATAAAGTAAAACGTACGTTTGTTTTTACACGATGTTCTAATTCCTTGTGTGATCCAAGTATTACTTTTGCTTGAAATGTTTAATTTTCTCTTTTTAAGAGGAAAGCACGCGTTAAAATGAATTGTAAGCTTGGAGAAAAATAAATTATAATTTTCATTTGTGTCAACAGCGTTATAAACTGCGTCCCATGATTCCTTCATCGAGTAGTCCGTAAATAATTTTATATTAACTTTAGTGAATGCTCTGCTCATGCGTGTATTATTTATTGTGTCAGTGTTTATGTTCTTAGTAATTGTAAGAATTTGTGCATCGTGGTCACTGTATCCTAGATTATTCGTTATTATTTCATATGTAGTTGTGGTTTTGTTAATTATAATTTGATCTAATGCTTTTTGTGATTTAAGCGTGTTCCTTGTAGGTACATTCACTGTAATATCTAAAGTAAAAGAATGAAGTAAATTGAGAAACTGCTCCTTTTCGTGAGATTTGCTCAGAAAATCAATATTTAAATCTCCACATACAACAATGGATTTAAAAGAAAGCTTACTAATTTTGTTCAGAATTATCTCTAGATTTTCCAAGAAAGTGAAATAATCTGAAGCTCGCTTTGTTGGAGGTCTGTAAATGCAAAGTAAGATAATTTTGAGCGTAGTAAGATGTACTACTGTTGTTTCAAAAACTTTTTCAACTGCATATAAATTGAATTCTGACAAGAAGGTAGAATCAATATAATTTCTTATGTAAATACACGAACCTCCGTAAGCAGGGCCCTTATTTGATTCCCTCGCTCTACAATACGATCCTGCAAGGTAAAAGCTAGGAATTTGGAGTGTGTTTATATCATTTTGAGACAACCAATGTTTTGTAAAGCAAAAAACATCTATTTGTCTTAGATCACTTTGTAATGCTGCCTCGATAAATTCAATTTTATTTGAAAGAGATTGCACATTATGATGCATTATTCGAATCTTTTGCATATACCTACACGGATGTTTTTCTGCTGCATCAGACTGTAGTTGCTATTTATTTATTTCATTTTTATCTCGAGTGCCTGGTCGAAGGAAGTATCGTGTCCCAGCAGTGACAAGAGGTGAGGAAGGAGGGGTGACAGATGTAGAGGAATGAATAGTGGGAGAGATAATACACGGATTAGGTTCAGGGGATAAGGTAATTGGGTCCAAAGCGGTCTCAGAGGATGGAAGAGAACTAGGAGATGTGGGTGGAAATGGGTCTTGGGCAGGGCACTACCAAGTTTGTGAAATGATGTGTTTTGCAAGCTCACTACCGAGTACATGTTGTCCGACAAGGTTCAGGTGAAGACCATGTCGGGTGAAGTGTTTTTCTGAGAGAAAGTTTAGATCAAACAATTTAACATGTGTGCCTCTCAGATGCAGTTTCAATTGGTTGTTTGCGTGACTAATTTCTTTGCATAGGGTTGGTTTGTTGTACCAGAAGGGCACAGTCGAGACTACAATGTTCGTGTTTTGGGTGGCACGTTGTTATTTGTCAACATGTTGTTCAGGCGTAAAGTGACCACCCAAATAATGTCATTCTGCCCTCCTATGATGATGACTGTATCCCGTTTGGTGAGGGTTTTTGTGTGCGTGTCCAACTCACTGGTCATGTCGGCAAACCTCCCGTTAGGTTTAAACACACACATGGCAGGGAAATTGGTTGGGAGTTTCTCACTGAGCAGGGAGGAGATTTGTTGCCCATGGCTATCTGCTAAAATGAGTACCTTTTTGATGGGCTCAGTGGGAATGTCCTTGTTTTCTTGTGAGCCAGTTTGCGCAACTCTACGTGTCTTTGTTACTTTGCGCTTGCTAGCCAGTTTGGGTTGGTTTGTGAATGGACGTGTCGATCATGGGTGGGGGTGGTGAGGATTGGGAAGGCAAGGAAACTCATTGTAGTAGTCTAATACAGAAAATCTGTTTTGAGTTGTGATTGGTGGTGGTGATTGTGTTTTTGCTTCCGCGAATGGACGGTTGGAGGTTTTTGCGGTGTTGCCTATTGTTGTCCAACCGTCTGTTTTTGAACGACCTCTTCGAGCCTTCGGATATGTTCATCTAAATTACTGTTGATGTGTGTGAAGGCTTTCAGAAGATCGGCTTTGAGAGTGTAGAGAGTAGAAAGTGTATAGCGCTTAGTAGCTATGTCAAGTGCGTGGTAAATAGAATGCGTGTCAAGTGCGTGGTAAATATGAACATAAGTAAATAGATAATTCAGAATACTACAAAAAAACTACTCCCTACATTATCTTTTTAATTTAATTGTATTAACTTATTTAAATTACGTTACGTATTTATTTAATAATAACGGTGATCTGATTCTAATTAGTATTTAAATGTGATTAATTATATTCAAAAAGCGTTCAGTGTGTTTAATATAATAGATTGAAGCTGCAAACTAATAAATACAATTAAATTACTATACTTTACCTATTGAAAGGCCACGAAATTCACCACTTCGACAGATTTAAATATAAAGTTCAAGTCTTTCCGTTACTATGGTAGACGAAACTTTGAACTTTTATGTTTTCACAATTTTCACAACACTTTCACTAATAGTTTAAAACTTTTCGCAAATTTCTATTAATTTACAGAGAAAAATTAATATTAATAGTCTTTACACTGTTCAAATAAACGTTTGTCCGTTACGCCGTCTTTTAAACCAAATATTTGGATTACTTCTTTTTCACTGCTTCGGACAACATAAATCTCTTTCAACTTATCTGTAACAAGTAAACAAGTAAAGAAGACAGTTTAACAGCAAAAGTCACCTGAAATAAGTAGAAAAGTAGCTGAAAATTAGTAAAATATTGGAGCACAGCCAGAGCACATCAGTCACGTAAGCAAGCCAGCCAACCAATCACAATATAGTTCACAATGACTTCACAAAATTCTTTCAGTATTGTGAAGTCAGTACTGAATCAGATCACTTAGATGGTTGGGAAGAAAGCAATTGCAAGATTCATCTATAAAAAGCTCATGATGGTAACATTCAACATATGAGTGTATATTTTTGTACTTTGTATTGGGTATAGTTAGCAAAGAAGAAATAATACGAAACTTTCTTTACAGGGAAAGTTCTTTCAGAAAAAGGAATTTGGGAGAATATTAGAGGCAATTATGATACATTCTTTTTTCAAGGATCTTAACCTTCTTTGTTCAGAATTTTAAAAGAATTTTGTTTGGAAAATCGAAGTAAGTATATTGTTTATAGGGGAAAAGATAATGTAAATTATCCAGGAGAATCATTTTGTTAGCCTTATTAGTAGTAATAATAATATCAATAGTAAAAATAATAACAATAATATCTGTCAAAGAGAATTGCTTCAAACAATGTATGACAAGGTTCTTTGCTCTAGCAATTCATATTAAATAAATCATATGCAGATTTACATTGCTTTGAACATACAATTACTGATTACATACTTTGATACTTTCACACTCCCATGGAAATATATTTAGGATTTTAAATGTGGGGCAGTATTTACTATGTAAACCTATCTTATGTTATACATTACACTATGCAATACTTTTGTATAGTATTAATGTAATTATATAACTATTATATTTATTGAATTTTTTTGATATTTTACAGTCATGACTGACCCAAAGAAAGGAGTGTATGTAGTACACAATGAGACCAAAGATTTATGAAGCCTGGCCAGAAAGCCCATGAGCAGATTTGTAATGTTGGTATCATAAGTAAAATAAGACCAATGCTGCTAACGTTCTGTGCAAAAAGTGAACATTTTAAAAATATTTATTGTCAGGATACATGGTAAATGTTGTATATTATTATTCTTGCATTTTAATTTTCATCTTTTCATATTCACCTTCATATATTGTATTAAAATGATTTAAGCAGTTATCATATAATTTTTTTACAAGTGTTAAAAGTAATTAACCACAGGTGTATAGTTGATAAATTGCTGGGAACTGAAGGGCAGACAGTTTCAAGGCTTACTCCCTAATACAGTTTCAACTGAAAATGGGCATGGCCTAACTCCGCAGAAAATAATCCTCTTCTTCAGGTAAGCGGTGCGGACTCCGTCACATCCTTTCACCTTTCGAAGTCCGAACTGCGCAGAAAATAATCTCCATACCAGGTAAATGGTTCGGACACCGCAAGAAGGACCGGCACTCAGTCTTTCGTTCTCTTCCTGTGAGCATCGAGAAGAATAAAAGGAAGTGAAATTCATTTACAGCCAGTGCGGCAAGAAACGTCTCGTGCAAGATGACTATCAATTTTATAGAGATACAGCGACGATTAACGGAGTGCGGTGGCGATGCGTATACTAATCTTGCAAAGCAAAAATCTTTTTAAGTGATCTATTTTTCGAAGTGAAATTTCTCACAATCACAACGGCGACAGCAAGATACCAAGACAAACGGTGAGCAATGCGCTGAAGAGGATCCTACGGAAAGACCATGATGTAAATGGCCATTTTATATAGAAATATGAAATAGTATTGCTTTCCTGTTTCCCCGTGTGGGCATCGAAAGTTTCGCTGATATCTCTTATTTCTGGTCAGTTTGACCATTTCCCTTTGTACCTGCGAGCTTTCTGCGGAGTTTCCCTGATGGGCGCTAATCCCCTACTTCTGCGCAGTTCGACCATTTCTTTTTGATTACCTGGCTTTGTACCTAAGACCTTTCTGCGGAGTTCGCCCATATCGCTGAAAATATGTGACCTCAGTCAAAGTGATTCTTCAATAAGAATGTTCTTAGAAAATCTTGCTACAGAATGGAAAAGGCCAGAAGTCTTTGGAAGTAGTTTTTTTAAACAGGTATCTTAATTATCTAAATTCATTGACACATTTAACACAAGGAAAATGAGGTTCAATATCTTAAATTTAATAAAGCGTTATGAATACATTATTTAATTTTTTAAGGTGTCAATTTTGGACAAATTGGAAAAATGCAGTGGAGTATTCCGAGAAAATTATGGTTGTGTATAGAAAGAAGGATGGGGTAGATTGTGAAAACAAATTTATTGTACATCTGATCAGGGACAGTGTAGATGAAGATTTCACAAAAAACTTAACTGTAAAATCACTTGTTTGTAATTATTGTGAAATAAATTTACTTGGGAAAAAAATAAATAGTGTTTTAACTCTTCTTCCTTAGTTTTCACTGTTGAATGTTGAGATGAAATATATTATCGTAATTATGAAATGGAGACAAATAAAATTTAAGAAATACTCTGATTTCAATTTTTTAAAATTTCCTTTCATTAATTCTACATTCTTATCAATCACACAGGCCGACGTCAGTTTAGTTACAAAAAGGAAAACCACTAATTCCGATTAATTTCAGGATGCTGTATTCGAAATTGACAGCCGTTTTTCTAGATTAGCTCGTATTTTTGTGTAACGCGTAGTTGCCAGATTTTACCATTTTGGCTTCAGTTGTCATCAAAGTAACCATTTCCACAATGTTCCTAGAGTGAGAAATAAATAGTATTTTACTCAGTTGGTGAAATTCAGGAGATTTTTGCTATATATATATATATATATATATATATGTAATATATATATGTAATATATATATATATGTAATATATATATATGTAATATATATATATGTAATATATATATATGTAATATATATATATATGTAATATATATATATGTAATATATATATATATATATGTAATATATATATATGTAATATATATATGTAATATATATATATACACACATATATACATGTGCAACAATGAAACGGAGGGAGAGAAATTCGCGATGATTGAAAACCTTGACACTTGTGTTCCTTCCCCTTCTATTGCTTGTTTTCAAGTGTTTTTTTTTACACACTGAATGTAGCCGCCTCGTCTATGTGGCACCAATGGGCGGCACGATGACGCGGACGAGCAAATATATAAAGTAGGAAATGTCGTTGTTGCGAGGCTCAGTCTTACTCTTACGAGTATGTATTGCAGTAAGTAATCTCTGAAGTATGAAAATGTTTGTCGTGGGAATCGACTTACGAAGTTTTACTCAGTAACTTCAGTTATTGTCCCGTATTTTCGGAAATTTTTTACAGTGATCATACAGTGATTTCATGTTTTTTCTGTGGTTCTAAGTTTTGCTTTCCTGCGCAAAATGTCAAGTTCTTCCCGCAGAGGTTGTAAAAACTCACCGGGCTGATTTTGTTACATCTATGGCGTGTTATGGTTAAGTCTCAGATTAGATCGATGAATGATGTCGTCAGGGAATTATATTATTTTTATTTTGACTGTAAAATTCAGGATCAGGATGAAAGCTGGGCTGAAGACCTGGCTTACAGGATCCAAGAAAAGGATGCCTTTTGCTGTTCCGATGATATGGGGAGAAACCCGGAATCACTATGGCGTTTTGTTTCTGTATGACGAATACAGCAGGCAGTAACAAGAACACACAGTGTGCCATCGAATATTCAATCTTGCAATCCGCGATCAGACCAGTGCCTCATGGAGAAAATTTACCTGCACCTACTCCTCCGAACTATTGGGAAACTATCGATATTGCAGCACCTACAGGAACCGATGAGGACACTAACTCAATATCTGCAGATGAAGATCTGAGAGATAGTCCCTTCCACTTAAAAGATGAGACTTATTTCATCCTTCAACATGAATTGACCGATTTAGCGAAGAGACTTACAACTTTCGAAAGAGAAAGGTTAATTCTTGGGTGCTAGACTCAAAGAATGGAATTTACTGGCTCCCGGAACTACTTAACACTCAGCACAGGAAAAGGAACGAGCCTTTTTCAGAATATTACAGAATGGAAGATTTCCTTTGCGTATGTACGGACATCAATGGCCTGATGAATGAGTTAGGAATCCAACGTAATCCATCTGATTGGTGTCTTTTCATAGATTCATCTAAGTACAGTCTGAAAGCAGTTTGCTTCATAATGGAAATAAGCTGCCTGTGACAGACTCTGTTCCAATGAATGATACGAGGATCTCGCACTCATTTTAAATCAAAATCAAATACAAAGATCATGGTTGGCAAATTTGTGGACATGTAAAAGTATTTGCAATAATGTAATGTCCAATGTCTGGACCAGACAAACGTCTGGAAGGTGGATTTACAAAGCACTTTCGTTTTTTGTGTCTTTGGGACTCAAGAGCTACAGGAAAAATTTCTTATAAAAGGAGTGGCCCCCAGAGAGCCATTTATGCCCGGTACCAACAATATCAAGTATAAGCCTCTGATCGATCCAGGCAATGTACTGCTTCCAACTCTGCACACTAAGTTGGACCTCATGAATTTCTTACAGGGATAGACAAAGAAGCTGAAGGATTTAAGTATCTTAGACAGTGTTTTCCGAAACTAAGTGGTCTGTATACATCTGTGAACATTATACCTTATAAACTATTCTGAGTATGTAAATGCTAAAGTATAGTGCTAGTAAACTAACTAGATATATAGTTTTTTAATTGTTTAGATTTAATAAATTAATTTATAGAATTTTAAAAATTGATTTTAACACAAGTGCCAAAACGAAATTGATTCCCTTTTTGCAATAAAAAAAACACACTCTCCGGTACTTTCAAGATAGCTCATTATGCCTATTATGGTAAATTTGGCAACTACGCGTTACACAAAAATACGAGCTAATCCAGTAAAACGGCTATCATATTCGTATTCAGTGACCCAAAATTGGTCAGAATCAGTGAGTTTTGTTTCTGTAACTTTTTAAAGTTTAAAAATGTCGGCCAGTGTCATTAACAATCTTTGTAAGAATGTAAATTATTAATTTATTCCTCTAAAGCTTTCTAATTATATTTGCATTTTCAAATGAAGTAAAACATTAAACTTCTCATATTTCAACATTATGAGTTTCAGAAGAAAATTATCAAAATAATTGATCCAAATGATAATTATTTCAGGGTTTCAAATCATTCAGTTAAAATTAACATTATAATGAGAGAAGTTCCTGATGACAGATTTCTCGAATTGCGTATGTTTGAATGTAGCGCCGATGTCTTTTAGACGCCGATCATCTAGCAGACGCTTGTTGCCACAATTTACTAACTATTGGAAAAGTTCTTTGGAGGAAAAAGGGTACATTAGATGTCCTCTTCGAGGTTGTAACTACATTTGTCTAAACTTTGGAGAGATGACAAAACATTATTATCAGTGCAAAGGGGTTAGTATCTAAAAGTTACAGATAATTATGTTCATTTGTTTTTAATTGCTTTCAAGATCAGGTTTTCATCCTCTTCATCATAGCAGGATTGTTGTGACCCCTGAATTTAGATATATGAATGATGTCTCTGGCACCAGAAATAGAGAGAAACAGAAATAACGTGATGAATTTAGATCACCATTTTATTTACTTGTGGGCGAGTGCAGAGAAAGTCTAACTCTTTAGGCCTGAGTTTTGTTACTCCATTAACATGTCAATAACCACTTTCAGGACCTAAAATTACAGAATTTGAGAAGCCAATATTTTAGTTTACCATTATCAACTTAACACACATGTAGAATTTTTTACTGTGTTTTAGTAATTAATGTTTATACTCCTTCAGAAATGCTTATGTATGATACACTTCCATAATTTTATGCCTGTATTGAAAATCTTGTACCCTCAAGAATTGGAATTGTGAAATAATTTTGACAAAGTAACTTTAACCCTCAAACAACTCCACTATCAAAAAAATTGTTTTAGGTATTCCTCTACCTGTCTTCGCTATTGCAATTAGTTCTGTTTCTGATTTGATATTGTGATATTGTTGGTAATTAATTGACTTTTATTTGTAAAGGATATAACTAATGCAAATTTGCTGCTCCACTAATCAAGAAAGTAAAATAATTAATTTTCTCACACGAATTAATTCAATAATTAATTTTAATTTATTAGTTTCACAAACCATATTAATATTAAATGATTTAAGTGAGCAAGTTGTTTTTCAATTCCCAAATATCTGAAAGAATTACAAATATTTAAGGAAATTACTTAAGCAAATAATTTCAACTATTGATTTTTCAAATCAAGTTGGAAGAGGAGGGAGTTAATAAATCTGTACCAGAGGAATATCTCAAAAAACAATTTTTGCCAATAATGGTTGCACTACCTTTCAATGTTTTATGTACAGAAATTACTTAAATAACAGAACTGTGAAATAATGAATTCCTGTTGTTCATTATATGACAAGTCTAATTATATTGAAATTATAAATCATCTGTCTCAAGGTTGATTTGATTTATTTTGAAGTTTTCCTTATTTATTTATTTATTTACGACAAAAACAGTTAAAAACTGCGTATGACGAGCTATGGGGAGAAGTGTATGTATTTGTATTATGTATTTTGTATTTGTATTATGTATTTGATTACATTCCATATTTCCTTGTGTTATGTCTTATATATGTCAGAAGTGCTCCAAAATATTTCTAATCCTGAGGAAACGTTTACTTTTGTAAATGCAAGTTTTAGCAATTATTGATTCAGATCATTTTAAAAGTGAAAGATTATTTTAAATTTTTAATGTTGTAGGAAAAAAACTGCCTGTTCTTGTTATTTCTTTATTTATTCACTTTATGTTATCATTAAAATATTGAAGTTGAACTAGTAAGAAAGCAGCAAATCATTGATTAAAGTAATTTTAATCTTTTAAGTTGACTTTCATATTTTTTATAAAACTTTTTTTAAAAATATTTTTTATTGTGGGCCTTAAAAAAATGTGTGCAGATAAATCTCTTTCCGCACACGTCATATACAGTTTTTACTGTTTTTGACAAATAAATAAATAAAAGTCTAGCTTCATGTACATTTTCGAAGTTGGCAAGGCCGAATGGCCGCCATATTGAAAATTCCAGGGACCAAAGCAAGCTGAAATCCCGTATACCTCTAGTCTCGCGGCCCCACTCAGGTCGTTAGCCTAATGTGTAGACAGTGAGCAGGCTATGCTAAGCTCTTGGTTGACGGTTCAACCCGGCAACCCACCACTTGGGCCCCTGGCGCGTCGACCTTAAGGTACGATTGGGTGAAGGATACCCTTCGGGGTACTCTGGAATCCAATTATAGAAGTTCGGCGGACAAATGACCAACCGTCAGGTTGCCTTGGTTGCGGTTAGTCCCAGATCGAGAGCCTGAAGGTGCAGGTAGTGGGGAGACGGGATGGGGGCTCCGAGCCGCCCGGATCTTCGTTCGGGTGGCCCCCAGTTGGGCCCTTGGCTTCGTCGTGGCAGTGGCCCAATACTCTGGGCAAAGAGGAGGGACTTGGTGTCCCGGCGCATGTGAGTGGCGCGTTGTCATACAGGCAACATTGACTCCGGTACTAGCTCGGATATCAAGTAGCTCTGAGCTGGCAGGGCGGCCTTAGACCCAGGCATTGTATGGGGAGGTGGCCGCGACGGCTAACAGCGTTCCGGCGGGATCCGGATGTTGGTCGGAAGGGGTCCTTGTACACCCGACGAGGGTGCGGATAGAGGCTAACGCCTAGGTGCCCACCCTGGGGCTTCGGCCCCCTAATAAAGTACAAGTGCTGGGGTAATAAAAGCACGCATACACATATACGTGCAGGGAATTTCGCCCTGAGGAATGTTGCAGAATGGCGGCCAAGACGTTGGCCCCTGTGTCGAGGACGCGGAGTCTCCCGGCAAGCTAAGTAGCTACTAATTTTTATCTCGACCACGGACATCCTAGATCCAAGAACTCCATAAATCAGCCTCTGAAAGAATCTAGACAAGGTATTGCGATGAGCCGTAGGGCCCATTCGCGCGGCCTGACTCCTCCTCCTGTCACGCGCATTAGCCACCAGGCCCAGAGCGTCGCCAACCCCCGCACAACGCACAGCTGATGCACGCCCGCGCCTTTCCTCTCCCCCCCCCACAACTCACAATAGATCACGCTAACCCTCGGGAGGATCCCGGACGGAGAACGACCCTCCCTGTACCACCGCTCATCACGCTTTGTCTGCAGAAAAGCACCGGAACAAGACATTTTAGAACCTTCACGGCTCCCGTCCCGTAATCCAGCATAACTATAAAAATCTCAAACTGACAGAACAAGGTGTCGCTTTATCTTGTCACTGGAGCGTGCGCCGTGTGTGCATACAATAAAAGCAGCCAATTAGCAAACAACTAGGGAAGAGGTTGTTAAACGCCTATCCGCTTCCGAATTCCGTGGAAAGTTCCAGAACTTTCAAAAGAAGCCAATAAGATGCGAAATTCCGATCACGTGATGAGATCATGCGTAAATCCAATGAGTTGGGAGACAGGAAAGTAAGCGGAGGAAAAGACGAAAACTTGGAGAATATTGCAGTTTAGTAAGAGATGTTTCGGTAAAAGCATTATTAAGAGACGCCCGTCGGCGAGATTTGTCAGTGCCGGCAGACTCTGGAATTTCGACCGCCCGCAATCACCATTGAGTTTGAATTAATTCCATTCAACGGGCGGGACGTGTCGTAGTAAAAAAAAACTCACGGTAGTGCTCAGCCAAGTAACAGTGGCTGATATGCGATGGGGTGTCGTGTGACGGCCCCATTTGCAAACGATTGGTGACTCAATTCGTAAAATGAAGGCCGTGGGCGGCCGGACTCCTGGGCGAGTGACACGCAGACTACTGTTCCCACTAGCCACGACGTCATCTGACGCGGCGAAGCTTCGCTGAGGACGCAACGAGCAGAGGCGCCGACCAGACTGCAGGTGTGTGTAATTCACGAACCGAGGGACCGAAGGCTAGCCAACTAGTATGTTTATGTAAATTCATCAAAAGGACTTGGCCCAAAATCAGAGTACTAATTAATGTAGGATGAAGTGGCACTTACGGTAAACTCTCAATTCCTGTAAATTATAGGCAATAAAAGTGTTCTCGCCATTCAGGCGATCAACATTTTAAACACAATTCGGCCTACAGTTTTTTGTGTTTTCTTCTCTGTAGAAAACATACACAACATTCATGCATGCTCTCATTAATAGAGTGCCCACCCCTGTGATTCTCATTGCCGGCCAGGCGACAGGTGAGTGGCGCTTGGCGCCCCTCAAATAAATTCAGCGCGCTCACCTGACACCTGCTCACTGACACTCTCCCGAGACATTGTTTCCCTCCAACACGTGTATTCCCTCACAGTATATAAACCAACCTAATCATTACTCCCGAAACTATCACCGCCCATCAACGACTGACCTCTAGACTCCTTGAACTAAAAATAAGCCTTACTCTTAAACAACTTTTCTTCTCGACCCCATCTCTGATCCATTAACATAAAGAAACCCCTGAAACCCGTAAAAACATCGTCCTAAAAGGCATCCCTCCAAAACAACCTCACCTGATTCCTCCAGGAAATCCATGACCAAAAGTTTACCTGCTTCCAAATCACAGAAATGAATCCTGACAAGTGTTAGCACATTTTGGTCGGCGCGGACAAGTTCTTGCGACTTCCGCCCACCTGGGCACTCTTTGTGGTACTCCCGCCAAATTATGGGAGTTCCATGCTACACCAGTGTGTTATGGGGGCGCCAACTCCAAAGTTCGCGCGTCCCACTTAAAAAAATTAATTAATTAATCAAGCAATCAATTAATGAATGAATTAAGACATTAATTGATCATTGTTTCCCCGCGCCTCTATGCATGGGGCGGTTCTACCGCCGCCCGGCCAGGTTGCAACCAGCTACCCTCGCCGCCGACACCGATGACGTCACCGCCGCTGCCACCACCACAACCTCCGCCGTCGCCGCCCGTATCTCCCCCCGCCTCCGTCCGCCCCTCCTCCGGCTGGCCGCCCTCTGCGCCCCGCCCTGTGTCAAAACTCGGGGCGGGCCAGAGCCGGGCGGTTAGCGGGAGAGAACGCTGGTGGAGTTTTGGGCCAAAGCGGAAGGGGCTATGGTGGACTTGGGCGTGAAGCATTCACGTCGGTGAAAGGCATTTCTTGCTATCTGCATTGAGATCCTCTACTAGACAGCTGTGTAATTAGGAGGAGCTGTGGTGCTGTGAGAGTGGTCTGGTTTGGAAAATCCAGCCATGTGTGCCTCGTAAACTTTCAATACATTCTGCAATGTTACATTAATCTGGTTTTTGTTGCTGTGTTAGTCAGGTAGCATCGCTTAGTCAGTGTGTGCCTTTCATTTTGCGTTTTCACAGCATTGCAAGAGTTTTTGTGAAATTGTTAAAGTTTTTTTGTATTCTTTGACACAAGAGCACGACCAATTTAGGTCTAGACGTATTAGAAGTGCCAAAAAGGACATGGAGCACATCAAAAACAAACTTCGCTACCTTTCCGTCCACTACGATTCCATTGGATTGTAAAGAACTTCCAATGGAATTCCAAGATTCATCAATTGCCAGTTACTACACCAGATCTTACCGCCATGGAATCGCCTCCTGAAGTTACTGTGCTCAAACCCATCCCAACGAAAAGTGTCCACTCCCTAGGTAGTACATTCAATCCCAAATGTATTAACTGCAATCAAGATCACCCCGTGGTACCCAAATGCACCCCGCTCTCCTTTGAAAACAAAGATAAATTAACTTTCAAAGCTTGCAATCTCTTACAACTCTTATCATCCGCAATAATACTCGCAACCTTCAACCAAACCACTTCCCATCCCTTCCCAAATAGAGCACACGCTAACATCCTCGTAACAACACCGCCACCATCAACAAACTTCCAATCTTTTATTGCTTACGATCTAAAATAACTTTTCACCCTAATTAAATCCTGTGACCTCTCTAAACTTCCACAAACTATCGAGGAAATGATTCAAATCTTTAAATCTTCACATAACGCCCTTTCCAATTTAATCTCCGCTGTCATTAAGCTCTGTGAACTTTTCTAAAATGGATTCTTCTCCCCCTAATCTTATGCATCTGGAACTCCAGCGGTAGTTCAGTACTAGCCTTGAAACCATCCATTAAACAATTTCTGTCAGATCAGCCTTCTCCTCAGCCAAGAAACCTTCCTCAAACCGGACTTTTTATTTATTTATTTATTTACGTCAAAAACAGTTAAAAACTGCGTATGACGAGCTATGGGGAGAAGTGAGTTTTGTGCACGTTTTCATAATTCTGTGGTCTCTATCCTAAACCATATTCTAGTCGAATTTTGAATACAGAAAAGAGAGTTTTTTTTCGAGTTTTGTTGACAAAATATTCGCTCCTATATAATAAAATATATTTTCAAAGGTAAATTAGCTATAAATTTCTGCCCTGAACTCTCATGTTCTTCATGAAAGAATAATACTTTTTGCTGCGATAATATGAAAAACGATAATTTGAATAACTATATTTCCCACTGAAATTCAGAAGACGTGCACAAATAATGAAGTTACATTTATGTCCAGAAGCAAAACTAGGGACTATCTCAGCATTTGCTCAAGGATCAGGGAAACTGGACGAAAAACCTGATCGAGAGGGGGGCCATCAACCCAGAAACTGTGGTACAATACTTGTTACAGGTTCTTTAGAATTATACAGTCCAAATGATAAATAATTACATTAACTATCATTGTTAAAATTAATTCTACTTTCCTTTTTGATGCTCGGTATAGTCTCGAATTGTATAGAAACAGTTATGCAGCAGAAAAGATTTTACGTGGGACTTAAACTTTTTTATTGAATTTAATCGTTTAATGTCTTCTGGCAGTGTTGTAGAGTAATGTACATGAATTGTATGTGAATTTTTTGTAGTGAGCTGTTGATACTGCCACCTGGTGAATATGATTACTACGTCGTGTGTTATACTTATAGACATCGGCGTTTGCTGAAAATATATTTCCTCCCTTAAGTAAGTCATTTTTGACAAAAACTACTGATTCGTAAATCAGGAGACAAGGTAATGGTAAAATTCCTAGATTAATAAAGAGTGACTTACAAGAATCACGTGGGTTGGATTTGCTTATTATTCGTACAATTCTTTTTTGTAATCTGAAAATCTGTGAGCTATAAGATGTGTTTCCCCAAAATATTATGCCATATCTCAGGCGGGAGTGAACATTGGCAAAATATACACAACGAGCTGTATGAAGGCTGACGGAATTTGAAAGAATTCTGAACGCGTAGCATAATGAACTTAATTTTGTGTTCAATTCATTTAATTGGGCATTCCATTTAAGGTTTGACTGAATTGATAGACCTAAAAATTTTGTTACATTAACATCAGTCAATGGCACACCGTTCATTTTCAATGGAGTACAGAATTTTTTATTTGATATGGAAAACTGCATTGAATCAGTTTTATTTTCATTTACTTTTAATTTGTTATTACGGAACCAATTTGAAACGTCTGATATTGTACTATTTACGGTTTCTTTGTTGCAAAGAATATTTGTATCATCCGCAAAGAGAACTGTTCTTCCGTTTCGAATCGCTAAGGGCATGTCATTTACGTATAATAGGAAGAGAATAGGGCCTAAAATCGATCCTTGCGGGACTCCACGTGCAATTGGCAAAGAACCGGAAAGGTGTGTACATAAAGTTCCATCATTCCAGTAAGGTATTTCTACTCTCTGAGATCGTTGTTTAAGGTACGAACATAGCCAATCTAGAGCAATACCACGGATTGTAGGTAATTTTGAAAGTAAAATGTTATGATCAATGGCGTCAAAAGCTTTTGAACGATCTAAAAATATTCCAATAGTTGCTTCGTTTTGATCCAATGATGAGGCAACATCCTTAAGAAAAGAAAAAATGGCTGTTTCCGTAGATTTTAATTTCCGGAATCCATGTTGGCAATTTGAAAACGCGTCATGTTTATTGAGAAAGGTTTCCATTCGCACATAAAAAAGTCTCTCTAATATTTTTGAAAAAACTGATAAAAAAGAAATTGGCCGATAATTTTGAACTTCATTTTTGTTGCCTTTTTTGAAGAGCGGCTTAATCTTAGCTGTTTTAAAAATATCTGGAAAAAATCCGGTGCATAAGGATGCATTAAATATGTGAGTTAACGGGTGTATAATGGCTGGCGCGCACGTCTTTAACAAACAATTCGGAAACTCATCTAAACCGGCCGAATATTTATTTTTTAATTTACCGATTATTTTGAGAATTTCATAGGAAGAGGTTTCGGAAACGAACATAGTGTCTAAGATTTTTTGGGAAACGTCAGATGTTGAATTTTGTGGCTGAAAACCCTTAGTGAGATCGACAGCAATTCTCGAAAAATATTGGTTAAAGAGACTAGCCACTGTTGCCGGATCGTTCACATCTCTATCGTTATCTTTTAAAACAACATTCTCTACAAGGTTTCTAGTTGGTTTGGTCGCATTTTTTACTATATCCCACATTGATTTAGTTTTGTTATTTGAGTTCAAAATATCCTGATCGTGTTTCATGATTTTAGCCTGCCTTATGACTTTTCTTAACAATGATTTGTATTTTTTAAAGTACAGGAGGAAATCTTGAGATACGTTATGATGGTTAGAAATGAAAGAAAGAACTCGTTTGTTTTTACATGATGTTCTAATCCCTTGTGTTATCCAATCCTTGTGTTGTTTTTGCGTGAAATATTTAATTTTCTTTTCTGAAGAGGAAAGCAAGTGTTAAAATGAAATGAAAGCGTTGAAAAAAAAAGAATAATATTTATCGTTTGTATCAATAGTATTATAAACCGCGTCCCATGACTCCTGCAGCAAGTAATCAATGAATAATTTTATTTTACTTTTAGAAAACACTCTACTCATACGTGTATTATTTATTGTGTCATTGTTCGCATTTCGTACAATGGTAAGAATTTGTGCATCGTGGTCACTGTATCCTAAATCTTTTGTTTCAATTTCATGTCGAGTAGTGGTTTTGTTAATTATAATTTGATCGATTGCCTTCTTTGAATTTACTGTGATCCGTGTAGGTACTTTTATTGTAATATCTAAATTGAAGGAATTAATTAAGTTAAGAAACTGCTCTTTCTCGCAAGATTCGACCAGAAAAATCAATGTTAAAATCTCCACATACAACAATGGATTCAAAAGAGCGATTGATGACTTTGATTAGTGTTATCTCTAGTTTTTCTAAGAACAAAATGTAATCTGCAGCTCTCTTTGTTGGAGGCCTGTAGATGCAAAGCAATATCATTTTTAGCACAGGAAGATGTACGACAGAAATTTCAAAACATTTTCAACGGAATACTCATTGAATTCCGTCAAGGACATAGAATCAATATTATTTTTAACGTAAATACAAGAACCTCCATATGCAGGACTTTTATGAGATTCTCTTTTTCTACAATAATAGCCTGCGAGGTAAAAGTTTGGAATTTGGAAAATGCTAAGTTCATTAGGAGATAACCAATGTTCTGTAAAGCAAAGAACATCCATTTGATTTAAATCGCTTAACTTACCCTTTTTTTTCCAAACTATGAAACCTAAAGATCCGACCGGTCTACTCAGGGAGGTAGTGACGCAATCTAATACCAACGCTATTCCCCAAACCCCTATATCTCTTCCACCCACGACAACCATAGAATTAACTATCATCCAAATTTCCTCTCCTGAATCCCGAATCAACTTTGCCTCAGTCTACAAACATGCCAAAACGTGACTAGATTCGGATGATCTTTCACTTCTCCTTGAACCCCATTCCACTCTATAGGGCAGACAAGCAACGCCCGAAGTGACATCTGGTGGCGAAAGTTATAAGTTGTCCGGTGACCGCAGCTGTATTCCACCGTAAGTCATATATGTTGGAGTGCAAGTATTCGAGTAAATTGATGCATAGAAAGAAAAACTTGAATGAGTAAATCCGCGAATAAAAAGAAGAGGAAAGGCGGAAGAAATTGTTGTGTCCATCATTGAGCAAAATTAAAAAATCTCAATTTGGAATTTTATTGTTTTCGAAATCGCGAGTGGGAAAGAGAGCATTAATGACACATGTGGACAAAATAATGTACATGGCCTGTGTTCTAGCAAATAAAGAACCGCTTCTACGTCATAAGTAATTTAATTAAATTTTATTATGTTTAGGTGATAACATTGTAAAGAAATGTGTAATCTAAAGAAAACACTCTTATATAGAGTATCATGTAAACTTCGTTAAAACAAATGGTCCTTAAATTAGGCAGGTACAACGATTTTTGAGATTCATAATTTAGCTTCAGGAGCTGGAATAAAACAAGTAAAATAGAAATTTTCAATTTTGGGAATAATAGATTAAAATTCTTCATCCCGGTGAAAAAGAATATGAACTTGATCGACTGATGAATAGACAAAAAAAAGACAAATGTGTATTGCAAGTATGTGCATAGATACTTGAAGCCGAGTATAATGACCATGAGAAACTTTTATCTTTAAATCACCGTTTTCATTAAATTCCAAATATGGAAAAGATACAATTTATTTCTTCCGTGTCCACTACTGCACCATGTTTACATGAGTAAGGGCCAGCGGCGTAGCTTCAGCTGGTGTCATCTGGGGCAAAGCTAATGGTGTCACCCCCCCCCATAAATTAAGTATAAAAATATCTATTGCTGCATAGATTGTACATTATTTTATTAAAAATACAAACATATTTGCACATAATAGTTATTTATAGTATATTGAAAATTCTATGAAATTAAGAATAATTGCAATATAATTTTTAAATAAATAGTTTACAATTAAACATAACTTATCAACAAATGTTATTTATAAAACCTGTTTACGAGATTTTAGGGCAGCAAACATATTTATAATTTCATTAAAAACTATCTTATTGCGATGTCATTTTCTATTGACAATAGAGCCAAATCAGATAGTCTTGATTAATATATAAAATTTTTAAGTAAATGATTTAAATTCTAAGTATAATTCCAACTATAAAATATTTTTATTAGTGTCATCCCTAAAATGGTGTCACCCGGGGCGCACCGCCCCCCTTGCCCTCCCCTAGATACACCACTGGTAAGGGCACTTGGTTTCCAACAATTCAAATCCTTGACCATTCTTAATTATCCCGTCAGGACTGCAGGCTAACTATGGCTGCTTAAAAGAAATTATAAGACCCGTCTTATTCCCATCATGGACTACCTTTACACTATATACATGAACACTTATACTAGTTTCTGCCATTTATTTGAACTTTTCTGTTGGAATATTCCGACATCAACAGGTTGAAAACTGCAAGTAATAGTTATTAGCATTATGTCTAATATAATATATATTAATAATATGTATGATTCGAGAATTCTGTGCGATATACCTATTTTCACTGTACACGCGGCAATACTCACTTCTACTTTGATCACCGAATTATTGCGGATTGCTGCCGCTAGAGCGCAGTGTCGTCGGAAAAAATTCAACTTGCCTGCCCCATGAGTATGCGATGTGGGATTTTGAGTCGAGTGCTTTTCTTGCGAATGTAGGAAATAACAGCGTTCGTTATGAGCGTAGAGCCTTAACTTAAGACTGCAAAGACACTGCGGAGACTTACACTGCAAAGACCAACACTAGGTGTCCAAACAACCAACGCTTCTGGACGAATACGAGTACTACACGACTACTTAGAAATCATTCTTTTTGCTCCTTCTGAACCCACACACCTCTTTCAAGACACCCCTCATGACTTCCTTAATATCATTCTCCATTCTCACGTAACTGTCACTGCTCCGTATGTAAGATATGAACTAACTTATGACCACCTTCCTGTCATCTTCTCTACACTAAATACAGCATATCCCACCCAAAATCTCTACCCAATTATTTATTCCAATGCATCCTAATTTAAAAGACACCTCTAAAAATGCATTCTTCTATTTCCTTAACCACCACGAATGAAATACACTCAGCCATCTCACACTTTAACTACCATATTAAAAAACTTTCAACAGATCTTCAAACTTTACCTCCAGCCTTCGTCTTACCTTACCACCTGACATTTTACTGCTACTGATACAAAAGCGAAAAGCTATAAAACTTTACTACAGAACGCCACCACAAACTGACAAAAACAGCATTGAAAAGACAACTTCATGACAGATTGCGTCTCGTTGATTAAACCAAGTGAAACGACCTGTTACAAGACGCTGACGCAAACAACCCCAAACGACTTCATTCCTTAATCCAATCCATCTGTGCCAAAAACCTACACCTATTCCCTCTCCGCACATCTGACAACTCCCTTGTACATACGATACTCAGAAAATAACAGATACCTTCGACAACGCACTTGCAATCCTTTGACCTCCACCAACACCCGAAAACTAGATTCTGCTATTCTCTCATTCTTACGAACCCCATCTTTACCGTCAGATGGACAGACTACCTGTACTGTTACCAACGATGGCACCACCAACGCTATTAAATGACTGCTCCTCAAAAGCTTCTCACCCTGACAAAGTACATCCTACACACCTCAAAACCTAAGCCGAAACACCCTTATCTAACCTTCTTCTTCAATTCCTGCCTTCAGACTGCTTTCTTTCCTAATCCCCATCATTATGATCCCCAAACCCCTTAAGATCCCCAAACCCCCTAGACAACTCACAAATTATCAACCCACCAGTCTTCTTCTTATCCCTGGAAAACTATTTTAAAAAATCCTTCTGAAATTCAAAATCTTACCTGGGACCCAAATTCGCTTCTCCGAATTTTGTTTCCGTTCTGAAAGATTCTTTACTCTTAAAACCCTTCACCTCACCATAAACATAGCCAGAGAACTTCACAAAAACGCCAAACCCCAGCCCCTGTCACTGACCTACTTTTCTCTTTCACTGACCTTGCCTTAGGCATTGTTGGCAAAAGAATATTTCTTTTCCAATTTCAATACCTCCCTACTTTTGCTCTCTATTATCAACTACCTATCCTACAGTACCTTCAAAACAAAATACCTCTCATACTCCCTCTCCCATTCCATTTCTGCTGGACTTCCACAAAGTGCAGTCCTCTCCTTCTCTCCTTTCTTTCTATCTAAACAGTATTTCTTCTCGTCATACCATTCAAGTATTTCTATACGCAGACGACTATGCTCTCCTCTTACCCCATCCTACACCCCAATATTCCATTAATGAACTACAATGTGCAGCCCATGCAATATTCCACTGGTTTCAAGAAAATTTTATCCACATCAACCCAAATATCAAGCAATCCTCTTCACCTGGCGATACTTTCCACTCCCATACCCAACCATCACCATAAACAGCATCCCTATAATCATCCCCAGAAATCAATATCTTTGCCTCACATTTCATTTTAAATTAACCTGGACATTCACTTAACATTAATACCTCTAAGCCAATCAGTGAATAACTGTCTTTGAACCCATTATCCCTCATCTTTCACTTTCCATAACTAGTGGTGCTACAGAATGACACAGACTTTCCCGTATTAGTTTTCTATTTCTTTGGATCTCCGCTAGCTATTTGGAATTGCCATACACTCTTGCCAGCTGCCATCTATCACCGCCAAAAGTACATTTTTTTGTCATTTTCTTAATTTTTCGGTTTCCTCTTGATAGAACGGAAATATTAATTTTAGAATATTAAAGAATACAAAAACCTAGTCATAAATGGCAATTTTCTTTTAAAAATTATGTGCCGATTTAAAGAAAATTGCGTTTTAGCGCTACTAAAAATGCGAAATTTGAAGTTCATTTTCACAGAAAATTTTTGAGTTTTCAAAATACTTTATTTGAAGTTATTTGAAGCACTTACACTAACAAATATAATAATTTTTACAAATTACTGGTAATGTGCATATAAAAGATGTGAGAGATCTTTCAAAAAAATGACATTTATGTAATTTTTGAAAAAACAAAAAATAACTCAAAATAAACTTTACGTTATATTAAAGAGTGTAATTAGCACTATCCGTTACAAAAGCTGGAAGAAACAATATGCAGCCATATATGAGAAAATGGTGTTTAAGCGTTTCTGAATATGTGGAATTTTGAGCTTCTTTTCACAGAAAACTGTTGTGTTTTCGAGAAACTTTACGTGACATTATTTAAAGCACATATAAATATAATAATGTGGAAAATTCGCCGATAATTTAAATATTAACGTGCGAGACAAGTAAAAAAATTACATTTTTCCGATTTTTGAAAAAACAAAAGAATAGAGCAATATGGCGTTTCGTCATCTCATAAAATACATTAGGCAGTATTCTTACCAAAAGTTTAAAGAAAAAATTTGGAGCTGTTTTCGAGAAAATCTTGTTTTTGTAATTTTTTAAAATTACACATGTTGCACGTAATATTACGCGAAAAATACTAAAATTTTCAAAAAATGCATACGACCTTTATGAAAGAACTCAATATGCAAAACAAATTTTATTTGAAGAAAAAATCTCTATCTTCAAATTTGTAGTTGGAGAAAGACGCCGAAAAAAATTCAAACTTTCACAATTTTCAAAAATTCACAGTTATACGTGAAAATCGGACCTATGCCATGTTAATAAGTGTATTTTACTCTATTCATTCAAGAAATTTAAAGAAAAAATTTGGAGCCGTTTTTGAGAAAATTTTGAAAATCCCCGGGGGGCTTCATATAAAGTACTTCCAAATTTTTAAGAATCGTTTTCAAAATCTCAAAGCTTCGACTAGAACCCGATCGACCGGGGAATGTCCATTTTGGAAGAAATCGTACGTATGGTTTAGGCGCTAGCAGTGTTCACAGACGGACAGACAGACGGACGGACAGACAGACAGACAGACGTTTTCCTTTCAATTGGATTTTTGGTATCAAGGACCTAGAAAACAGGGTTTCTGACTACATCACGTGTTAGGGGATTTTTTTTTCTTAATTTAGCAACTGTTTTTATCCACTTTTTCGTTATCACGGCCCGGCAATGCATTTTTTTCCCCCGAAAATTGGCCATTTTTTCGCGCAGCATTATCGCCATAACTTTCCCTATACTACGTATATCACACCGTGTATACGTACGTATACGGGAAAGTAAAAAACAAGTATTCCTCTACTATACCTACATCAGATTTGTCTTTACTTATGCCTATTCCACATGGTCTACTATCCATAACTCTTCCTACAAAAACTTCAATACCATTGAAAACCATGTTATCAGCCTTATCTTCCACCCAACTCCCTGTGCCAACTACACTACAACACCCTCCCAACCCTCCTAACACAACCTTCCTTCACTCTCACAACACTCTTCCATACGTCCCACAATACGGTGGATCAGTTTGTCAAAAACTCTATCTACCCACCTTATTCATGCTCACCGCCTTCTCCTTAAACAACGACTGCAAGAAACACTCATTAGATATCCTTAAACGTCTTCCACCCCCAACTTAACCACACATACAGACAATATGGCACACCAACAAGACTGAAGATAACTAAGACACCAGCCACCTTTCAAATGCCGTCTTAAATTCTGAATAAAATAACCTCCCTATCTTTCTCCAAACTTCTTTCCTTTCCTTCAAACCCCTTTTACAAACCACAAAATAACCCAAGAAATTCCGAAAAAGATCCTAGTCCTACCAACCCCAGCTTCTCTGGGAAACTGGAGGCAGCTGGCCGCGTTTAAGTTGGCGTTTAATTAACAAGGGCTGGAGAGTACGTCGGTGCAGGTCGTTTAGCAACCAACATATGAGCGTACAGCTACGAATGACAGCAATCCTGATAGCGCTGACAGCCCAATGCAAATGACCAAAAATTATAATAATTATCAATATTAAATATAATATTATTCAATTCGTTTTAACATGTATTACTCGTTATTTTCCTTGTCTTAACATGATCCATTCGTTTTCACACAAGAAAATTCTTTCAAATATTCTGATAACTACATGTTTCGAAAACAATGCGTATGAATGGATTTAAAGATTTAATACTGAGAAATATATTGCTCTGAGAAAGAAATCCTAGCTGCAATACAAAGGACGAAATACCGGTTTTAAAAAAGATGTAAACCCTTTCAACATTAAAATAAAAATATACCAAAAATAGTTATGTTTAAATAAAAGTCCATTCCCTTATATAAATATCTATTTTTTAGAATACATTTTATTAAAAATGTCTATTGTCAAAGTTATAGTTTTATACGCTGTTTGCAAATTCCGAAAATACAGAGTTTCGATAATGAGTCCTGCGATGTGTTTGTAAACGTGCTGTATTCGAGAAAAAATAATCGAAAAAATGTTAGCCTTTTTGAGAAATTTTTTAAAACTTTCATGCAAAATCACGCGAAAACTACCTAATTTTCGAAATGTTTTACAAAATCTAATTTAAAGGTCTATCTTTGGAGAATATATTTCATTAAGAGTAAAACCTCTATCTTCGGTATTGTAGTTATAGAAAGACATAAAAAAATATTTAATTCTGCAAATTTCGAAATATCAGAGAGGGGAATGAAATTAAGACCTGCACAATTTTTTAAACCTCATTTGCTCGGCGCGAGAAAAATAATTAATTCAATAATTCGGGCTCCTTCTCTGAATAACTGAGTGCACGAACATCTAAGATTGGGATTGGTCTATACCGCCGCTAATGTTAGGCCTACTCGGTAAATTGTCCCATTCTTTTTTTTAAAGACAGTTTTGTTTCGAAGGATTCAAGGACATCGTGTAACACATTTTCATGGTGTTCCGAGTATGTACTCTGGAATTAATGTGGAGAGTACTTGGACCATTTCACTTTTGCAGTGTCCTCGCCTTAGTAAATCTTTAATTTCCTTAGAGACTGCACTAGTACGAGTATTGTGCGGGAAAACGAACATGGAATCCAGGGAAACGAATTCACGAAAATAAAGGGAGCACCCCACTAAAACCTTAATCCTGTTCTCACGTGACTGATTTTAATGCAAAGCTAAGCTCTTGGTACTATTCTGTAATTTTGGATTCATTATATCTTCTAATATCACGACTCCAGGATCACCGTAATGTCACATTTATGGATTTTGTGCAATAATGAGTGTTACGATATTATCATTCGAATATTTGACCTGAATCGCTCGACTCACTTAACTGGATTTCGTCTGAGAATAATAATGTTACGCGCAGACCGGTGATTTTTGGCCTAGTGTCTTCAGGTACTCACAATGAAAGAAAACACAAAATAAGATAATGTATAATTTTTTGCACAAGTTAGGATTGTCTGAGATTCTTAAACTCGGTTGAGAATGATTCCATATTATTTTTGTATTTTAAGGGTAATCCTGTTGCCTCCTTTCAATTAGTATTCTTGAGCCTTGGATCTGGTAGAAAAAGCGGCATTTGAGCGGAAGTGAAGCCTCCCTCTAGATGCTCACGAACTGTACCTTAAAGGAAAGAAATAATAACCTTAGTTATTTCCACTTTCAATTAAAAAATCATAAAATCTAAGCACTATACCAAACTCGATACTGAAGGAAATAATGTCAGGAAAACTGAACTCTACGTGATAGTCAAGGAAAATTTAATGGAAATGTGTAATAATCTCTATTTGTTGGTCACCTGAAATGTTTTGAAAATTTCCATATTTCTTTCATCCATATTGAATTTTCGTTATTTTCACGAACATTTGTCTAGAGAGAAAATATATAGGCTTAAAGGGTGAGTAATGTTTTATTTTTGAAATATTTCTGGAGATTCCCCTTTGATATTCGCATTATTGCCGTATACCCAGAAGCATTCCAACTAGACGTGTGTGGGATTGCCTTCGAAGACGGTCATCTTGAACGGAGAACGGTTGTCATCTTGTTGCAAAGCATGCCTTATGCCCACTTCTCTGGCCAAGTCTTTTGGATGGCGCGACGCAATCCGAGTTGAATTTCCAGGAAAAGAGTACTGTAATGGAAGTTCTCGTTTTGATACATGCATTCAATGAAGGTAATTCCCAAAACACTGCGGTCATACATCTATCGGCCGAGAAGGCGAAGTTTGAACTTCAAAGTAGTGGTTCTAGAAGACCTTCCGCGTTTATGGGAAAACGAGATTAATTGGATAAAGTGTGTATAATATTATAGATTTAAATTACTCATGTACGCAAAAAAATGAGAAAAAAATAGAGCAAAGCATTATAGTACGTATTTACTAGTTACTAAACTCGGGATTTTTATATCATGTATCTGATTTTCATTTTGCAAATGATGAAAATAACCTATTTTTTGCTCAGAAGTAGGTGCTCCTTATTAATTCCATGCATCATAAAAACATTATTCTAATTATGAATAACGAATATTTTCAAAGTTTCGAAGGATTCAGTATGAGATTGGGCCATCCCCAGTTGAGAAAAAAACGTTTTTCGTGCCTGTCGGGATTCTCGATTCCAGGTCCAATATCCAAGATAACCACAATAATTTACGCAGTACACACCCACACGTTCAATGCGATTTTTCATAATCCGAAAATTGTTATCCAATGGCAAGTTTCAAAGACGCGAGAAATGATGTTAAGTAGTGTGCGTCACACACGCGGGTTTTGCGGGTTGCATACCTTCCTTTCCCTGACCAAGGGTATCATCGTTAACAGCCACATACGCGTAATCTCATAAATAGAAAGTGTGCCGGCAGGGTGGAATAGAGACATGTTATACACTTTTAGACAAAACATTCCTAATATAGTAATTATGGAAATATTGTGAATGCGTTTTATAGTACAAAAACAGATGAATGTGTCCGCTTTTAATAGCATCAATTACAATTTCTTTCCTGAGAGACGATTGGTTGACGTCTGCGCGACGACGATAGAATCACCTTTCCTAACAATTTGGCCACTAGTTCAGGATCCCGAGGCTGGGTTTAGGGCCTGGAATCTGATATTTGGATCTGCTAGAGCTCTTGAGAAGAGAAACAATATCCCAGAAATTATTGTGAGATAGTCTCTTACAAAAAAGGGTCTCGGCCCCGTGGATGAGATCGCTAAGAAAGTATTGCCGTAGTGACTTGGACCGTGGGATCGCGGGTTCGAGTCCCGTCTCGGGCATGGTTGTATGTGTTCGTCCTTTCACCCCCTATCATCACCATATCGTTTCATCCTCGTACCATAACGTTACATCCAATAGTGATCGCTAATGACCAAATAGTTGGTACGACCTTAAATAACAAAAACAAAACAAAAAAGGGTGAACAGGACGGAACATACGTCGATAGTGTAAAATGTTGGGCGTAATAGTTCCGCGTAGGTTGCCTGACGGAGCCCTGATCGGCAGCCGCCGCAGCCACCCCCGCAGTCGCCCCAGACGGCGCCGCCACCATCAAACGCCGCTGTCGCCCACCGCCGCCCGCAGGTCGCCTCCCTGGCCAACAACACCTCGCCCCAACGTCGACAAGCGTCGGAATTAACACCTTGCGCGCGGCGCGCCCAATGGCCGGCGGCGGCCGGCGCCCACGTGACCCGCGGCCGGCCAACGCCGGCGCGAGGCGCGGCCGCCGAAATCCAAGCCGGCGCGTCGGCCGGCGCTTGGGCTAATTTTACCCCTCGCTGTTCTGTTCTTCCCCCTCCCCGCCTCCGCCGCCAACGCCGACGCCGGCCGCGGCGCCCTTGCCATGCAATGTAAACGGTGAATTACCCCGCATTTTTAGTTCCTCCAGGCAGGAAGGCGGGCGAGAGCGGACTTCGGGGTCACGACCGACGGCGGACGCAGGTAAGGGCCGAGCGTCGCGGCGCCGCGTGCCGGCTGTCATGCGACGCGTCTCTGGCGGCGGCCGTTTCGGACGCCCCGCGCCGCGGCGATGTGCAACATCTCGTTAGGTGTCGTCGCGGCGCCGGCCGGCCGCCGGCGTGCCGATCGCGTGGGCCTGACGCTCTGCTGACGCTGCTGAATAGCTCATTAGTCTTGTTAGGGTTGCCGACCAGCAAAGGTCACTATTGTTTGTTGGACATTCGAAGTGTGTAGGCTTGTTGTTGGGAAATTTACTTCTGTTGATGTTGGGCAGTGATATGAGAAGTGTTACTCATGTATTGTGTTGTGTTGTGGCCTGCTCGTTTGCAATGTGTTTCGCCAGTATTTTATAACCGGTATAAATATCTTACTTTACAGTACTTCAAATTCATCTTGATTCAAGTGAGCCAAATTCGTTTAATTACAAAGTCCAAACGTGCCATCGTTACTAATGATGATAAAACTCACCCATTGTTTCGTAATAAAAAATAAGGAGAATGTCTGAGATTTTATTTTGTAATAAATAATCTTGAATTTGCCCTGGTCCTTGAGCATATAGGAATCATTGGAAAGTCATCAGCACTTGTAATTGATTTTCGATTAAGAAGATACAGCATGTCTTTGAAATAATTTTCACAGATTTTCCTTTGAATATTAATTTGATGTTTAGGTGTACTTCAAACTTACTTGTTTCTGAATAGATAAAACGCGTGTCCCTTATATTAAATTAATATTACTCTTATCAAGGCGGAAAGTTTTATTTCAATTATGTCAAAGTAAAACCAGGTTTCGCTATGTTGAATGTAAAGATTTAATTTATAATAATAATAAGGTTGAATAATAATAATAATAATAATAATAATAATGATAATAATAAAGTGTAATAGATAAAATGAATGTAAATTTAATAATTAAATTATTAACTTTTAATTTTATTACGCGCAGAGCTTAGCACTCCCTTCTTAATGCACTAGAGAAATGTTTAAATAATTTGGATTTGGACGTTTGGATTTGAAATAATTGCATTAAATATATAAAATGAAGAAACAATTTAGGATGTCTTCAAAGATATAGACACGACTGACAAGAGGCACGAGATAGGAATATAACGTTGAAATATGTTTTTGACATTTTCAAATTCACATTGGTTACCTTCAGAATTAACATTATGCAATTAATAAAAAAATCATTAATAAACATCGTACTAAAACTCTAATGTTAAAATTAATTGCAGGAAAGACAAAGATGTCTCTTCTGAGCCTCATTTCAATACATCAAGTTCCTCAACGTCTTTTGTGACATTGCACCCTTCTACTAGTCGCGCTCCATTTGCATTGAGGAAATTTTCAGTTTTTGTTTTTTCTTCCCCTAACAGTTTCGATATTGCTAGTACCGCGGGATAAATTGTGTAAATCTGTTCTTTTCTGCTTGTTCCTCCGTTTGTGAATTAAAAGCGGAGCATTCAAAAACAAGAAGGCGATGTGACAGCTGTTTCATAAAGTTTAGTTACATAGGGAGAAAATCACATCTCTTTTTGAACACGAGCCTTCACACGAACCATGCTTTCAATTTAATGCAATCCCTTGGTTAAGAATCGCCTACATTTACTAAACATTTCCTTCTTGTTTTTCTTCTGCTTATGCTATACCTCGCGAGATTTGAGATATAATCTGCTGCATCGCTGGGAAAGAGAATTTCAAAAAGAATTGGTACGATATTTTATTAAAAAAGAACACAAGCTTGCATTTCCACGTTAATCTTTACTTCTCCACTTAATCGTTAATCTTAATCGTTGCCATACATTTTAATATGCATAGGAATGATTTAATGAAAAGAATAATATAGCAAATAGTTTATTTTAAAGAAGAGCACATGCATTTTCAAACAAATTCTAAATAATATCCAAATTTTTATTTTATTTCATTACTAGAGCAGAAAACTTAAAATACGTGGTAGAAGTGCAATATGTATTTAAATTAATCATTAAAATCATTTAGAAATTCTTTAAACTGATTTCAAGTACAATTTTGCAAAATAATTTCCGCCCAGCTTTCAATCAAATCGAGCGAAATTATTCCTCAAATAACTTAATATAATTTTATAAAAAACGACACCATATTGTTTTTGTTTAAACGTTTGGTACAGATAGGAAACAATACTCTTAATCATACAATACAACTGCGTTTGTCATTAAAATCCATCAATTTTCAAAAAATACACAAAGTATACATGACCGTTTTCAGGGGGTAAAGAAAGACATTGCAAAGAAGGGAAAACATTTTTCATTTTCTACCGAAGTAACTGAAAAGTTAAAAATATAAATTAAATTTAAGTGAAGGTAAAACTGTCTTCAAAATGTAAAGAAAGCACTTAAAAAAATTTGAACATAAATTCATTCGATTCGGCAATGACTTTCATGAACATTTTGTGGTGTATATTTGATGAACGGAATGTTCGGCTATTACTATTTTTTATTTTTTTTTGTCATTTAAAGTTTTACTTCTTATTTTAACCTTAAGTACATCACACTTGCAACATGTGTCGACCTGGGGATGTCGAAATGAGAGCTAAAAATGTTGAAAGAGTATCTTTCTATAAAAACCTCACGGTAGCATTCTATACAATTATTAATTTGTTACAAAATCACAGGTCCTTTACACGTGTTGGGTCTCAAACAAACGTGGAATTCAAGGTATCATATTGACAAAGACAAAAAAATTGTACGTGATCCATGTAAAATGATAGATGCGCTTATCCTTGAAAGTCACGACTGTATAAATAACTCAATATAGTCAAAATGTGGGCTTGTGCTGTTTCTCAAACAAGCTGTTGAAATATCCCCTTCCCGATTTCTTTGTAAACCAGAAGTTTCCTAATGTACCACATAGGATTTTCATGATCAAGTCTATACTACAATTTCACTTCCCTTTCAAGTCCCTTCGGGTCGCCCGTTCCGGGGCCCCGACTTTTCCTTTCCGCGTTGCCGACGCGTGGAGTTTACAAGTGGAAGCAAACATCCGGCTGCAGATCAAAGGGTGCCAACAATCTCCGTCAGTCAGCACGTCGCCCCCGGCGGTAACAGCCCCCTCTCTCACCCCCTCCCATCTCCGCCTCCTCCCGCACCCCGCCCCATCTCGTCAGCGCCCTACTCCCTCGCCCAGCTGAGAAGGGCCTCAAGGTTGCTCCTCCATTCACGGAAGGAAAATGTTTCTTCAGTGCATCCGGTCGTACAGGCATCGCTGCCCCAGTAGAAAACGTTTCCTGTTGCTACATGGAGTAGCAATGTTCTTGGATACCATGTTCTTGAACTTGTTCACGAATATCAGAGAAACTCTTGTAAATTTTTCTTATTCACAATTTTTTCTTGTCTATCCACATTGCTATCAATGACCTTTCATGATCAATTCTTTGTACAAAAGAAATGCACTCATTCGGTTGAAATACCGACAACTAATGCTAACTCGCGCAGTTCTGTACGTCTATCGGATAAAACATTTTTAAGTTCTTAATCGAATTATCTGGCGTGATAATTGTTCTTGAACATCCAGGTCATGGTGGGTCTTCAATTATTGTGTGTCAGAGCGCTTAAACTCGTTCGTCTTAGATGAGCGGCTCCGTATGAAGGGCACGAGCCATTCAATGAAGGGGAATTCATTTCATGAATTTCCTTTGATGTTTTCTCTTCAAACAACACCAACTTAATCACATCTTAAATTTCAATTTTGTCGATTTTCAATTGACTCTCAGTAAGTTTGAATTTGAACTACTGATAAACAATGGAGTATCGCCGGATTATCATGTAATTTCACAATACGTAGAATTTTATTAGGGGCTGAAATCATACAGTTTTTGTGCAGAAAAATTGTTTTAGGCATTAATTTCTTTTGAAAAGTTTGTACTTAGATTTAGAAGAGTAACTGAGAAACACTACCAGAATATTTTTGATATAACGGGATTGCCTGCCTATTTTAATAACCTATTTATACATTAATTTTGGGACAGTTTTTGCACGATTTGCTATTTTTTACAATACATGCAATAATCTGTACAATTAATCTGTTAATTCTGAAATTCGAAGGTTGAATATTTAGAGGATAATTGAATGGTGTATTTCAGAAACAACATAAGTCAGGTTTTTTCCCATTTTGACTTTTTAGTGCAATCATATTCTCTGTTTGTAAATGCATCGTATCAGACAGATATAACGTATGTCAAGTAATTCTAGAAGTAGTTTTTGAAGAGCACGTAAATGGGAATTAATGCAGTCAGGTGCAGACTGGTGCTCTTTCTGCATTAAAGTGTGAGAAGCGGCTTCTCTTTGGAGTTCAAACAGCTGATCGATTTTAAGTTTACAGGACGGTGTAATTGCAGTGTGCATTGACGCAAAATTTGAACCTTCCTATAATACCAGTCCAAAACTTGCGCCGACAGTAAATACTTGTGTCCATTAACTGAAGGATGACTTTGCCACATTCTTCGTATCATGAAGGAATGGGGCTTAAAGAGTTTAGTGAGATGGCGAAATTTACTATGGAATATCTAAGTACCTCAATGTCCAACTTCGAAAATTTCCAAATGTGTTTATATGGCTGTGGAAATAAAAATAAAAATCACACAGTGTGGAAGATCATGTTAGCCCGTGTTTCTATGTGTTTGACCCTTCATGTAAAGTACCCTCAAAAATCAAAATATCCGGTTGAAACTCGCAAAACCTCGAGTTCGTTCAGATCAATCGAGGAATATTAATTTTGGAGTAAATCGGCTGAACTGTTAAGGCGCTAGTGTTGACCACAGACGGTCAGATGGACAGACAGACGTCTTGCCCTCAATCGGTAACAAGGCCCTTCAAAACATGGATTCTGTGTACACCACATGTTAGAGGAAGTAATTTAATATTTATAGGAACAGGATTTATCCGCTTTTGCGTTACCAGGGCCCGTCAATAACAAAGCTGTCCAAAATTCGCCGTTTTCCGGCACAATTACGAAACTTTCTCTTCTTACAAAGGAAGTGCGACAATGTAAAAATCGATTGATAACATCAAAAAGATAACGGACTAGTAGTGCATTCCCAACGAGGAAGAAGTGGGTGCGTTCTCTGCAGAATTACAAAACTAAGCGTGAATCATAATTACGGAAATAATTAGTTAAATGTAACAATTTCTTGTAACTAAGGTGTTCATTCAAATATATTTCATTCACAAATATTTCAGATAGAGAAGTATTTAATGAATGACAATACTGTTCTTGTCCCGGTATGGTTTATTTCAGGAACAACATAAGTCAACCATGTTTGTTAGTAAAAAAGGAAAAAAAATGAATTTAACTTTTGATGAATGAGACAATAATTCTACATAATACGCGGAAAACAACTTCTAAGAAAATTGACACAATGTTTCTGACAAATATAGCCGCATTAGGTTTGTTGTCCTTACTGAAAAGTTACTTGTCAGTAACTTACGTTGTTTCTGAAATAAGCCATTAATTTAATATCCCTTCTAAGGGTTTGTGACCACTACATGTTCTAAAATATGCAAATGAAATAGAAAAATACTTCAAATTGATATACAAGAGTCTACATTTATCAGTGCATTGAGAATATAACTGAGTAACTTTAAACCACAATATTAATCAAAACTATTTTTCCTCCTGCTTTTTAAAGCGATGCAATTACCATTATTACAAACATAGGTTACATCATTACAACAATAGATTTAATAATAATTTCCGAATATTTTTATATAGAAATAAATTAATACATGGATTATTTGCCAATGCAGAGTGGAGACAGATCGCTTTATGAAACAAGTTTATTTTTAAAAAATGGTATCTAAACTCAAAATATCTAACTGTATAATTATATTCCAATTGTTTAATGGAAAAATAAAGGTGTACATTATATAAGTTTATCCAAATATTTTCTAATTTACCTCTATATATTCTACTACAAGGGTATAATATTCACATTCAACTCTTTCAATAGTGATCGGAATAAAAAGCAATGAAAATATCTCCTTTATTTATAAACACTAAAAAAAGGCAACTGAATATAACCACTAACAATCTGGTTGCCATCTCCATGTCATCTGGCCGCTACCTAGTGCCTCCTCTCACAGGAGGAAGTGAAAAACATCTTAAAAACGAAAGCGAAACGCCAAGGACCGCGATGGCAGGCAACCGAAAAATATAAATACTCCATGCTCCGCCGTGTTGGGCTGCGCGACCAGACGCCACGCCCACACACGCGGCACTCACTGGGCCGAAATGGGCCAAACCGCAATAAATACTATATTAAAAAATGGAAAATAACAAATAAAGAGGAAAATTTAGAACATACACCACAATTATGTAAGAATATTTCCCCTAAAATTGTTCATTTTTGGAGCTTATTGTTGTAATAGTGAACGCTTTACGAAATTAACCTCTTAATTATAGGTGGAACAACAATGTAAATGTGGAAAACACTTCTTTGAATTATGCCAACATTTTTTGTTACGGAAACTAAAGGTGAACGGTAAAGTGCAACAAAAAACACTATTCTTGTATTACAACTTTCTTTTATTGGGTCATGGAAATGTGGTTACAGAACAATCGAAAAATGATTTCCAGAAGACACTGTGTTTCTTAAACTATATCTAGTAGGGTACAAATTAAAATAGTCAACTCAAAAGGGGAAAAATGTAAAAATCAAAAGGAGTCTTAAAATATCGATCTATACATTTGTATACATCGATATTTTCGATATATTCGATTTGTATACATGGAAAAAATCTATACATTTGTAAAGTTTGTGAAACGCAGAATCCGAGAAACGTTATCATTACAAAACGAGTACGAAAAGAAAAATGACCGATTGCAGCCATCTTTTGGTGCATGCCAGTGAAATATGGGGAAGTACGTTAACTTGCTACTCCATCAATGCCAAAATTAAACAAATGTAACTAGGAAAAACCTTCCCGTGTAACAAGACTGCAAAACACACCTGAAAACTGAAAAAAATAAAATAACAAGAATGGAAGTCAGCTAACATTCATTCCCAGCAATACACAATAAAACATAAGGAGGGAAAAAAGTGTCTGTCCATCTTCCTTGCGCCAAATCTTCAAGAAACGATGAATTAGAGAAAAATATTGCTTCCAACTGCCATTCGGTTATTTCTCACATTAATATAGGTGTTGAAAGCAAATAGAAATCCTAAGAAAAGTTATAAAAACAATTACTTTATGTTATTTGTATTATTTTTTAATGGCTTGGAGTGACGCTCCCGTTGGCATTTTGATAATTAAGGGAAGGATACTCCGTAAGTTCTCAATAAAAATCACTCTAAACATAAAACAGTTATCTGGCTCTGTCATTCTCGGGCACAGGCAGTTACTTGAACAGGCACCACTATAAAGGCTTCAAAAACTTGTTTGTTTCACCAAAAAATTATGTTTAATTATCTTCAATCTGATGAATCGAGTAGTAACGCTTGTGTTTCACCGGAATGGCAGAACAGGATCCATTTGAAAATTAAGCAAATTGATTTGTTTTGTTGAGAGGAATAAAATGAGCAATTGATCACCGCTATAGGCATTTTAGACGTTCTAACTGTGTAAAGCTCGCCAAAACACGTATCTTCAAAAACATTTGAGAATGTTCTGGAAATCCTGAAAAAATAGTCAATGCCATTCGATAATTTGCATGGCTTGACGTTCACTGCACTTTTTTATCCGAATAGTGGACAGAAACTGAACCGCATGGAATAAGAATGGTGAACCGTGAGTAATGGACGGAGACACAAGCTACCATATTATCTTATAGGATTATTATTTTTGCAGGTTTTCAAATCAAAATGCACTTTTGGAGAGAGAGAGAGAAAGAGAGAGAGAAGGAAAGGGAAAGAGGAAGAGATATACATTTTTTATCGGCGGCGAAAACTACTTTGGACATTAGTCGCGCATATGTAGTGAATGATCGTAGGAGGTGACAGTAATCTCCCTCTACAACTGACAAGTGAGATTCCCCGCCGATCTACTAGCAGGTTTGCGAGTTTCCTCTTCGAACTATTTCCTCTTCCTGGGCACCACTTCAGCTGTGGCGCAATAAGCTTCCGAATAGTCTCCCTACACCTGAGGTAGTGTGGTGCATATAAGTGTAAATGTGTGTAAGTAAGGGGTGATGATAGGGCAAGGAAGAAGAAAGAAAATTCGTACGCAGTCCGTGGCATGTTTACAGGTATTAAAGTACTGCTGTGGCATTCGCGTGTTATTGATCGGAGAAACCACGAAAAACTACCGATCAGAGCAGCCGGCAACTAGAATTTCCCAGACAGTGACTGAACTCAACCAAGGTGGGTGAGGGCATCAAATGATGACACTGCTGTGCCTCAGACCGGTAGATCCTAGGTTCGAGTCCTGACGGCAGCAGAATTTTCGACACTAGTTTGTTAGCTAGGTCGAATTCAGTCGCTGTCTGGAGGAGAATTCTATCGACCGGCTGAATCTCTGATCAACACCAGGCAAATGCCGGAGCAGTACCCTAAAAACGGGCCACGCTCGATCTGTCCTTCCTCTTCCATCACCTATCCTTACCCCTTACTTAAACACACCTTCACTAACATGCACCACACTTCCACACATGCCGGGAGACCGGTCGGAAGCTTTGCGCTTGTCCCCGCTGGGGTTGTACCCAGCTGGTGGGAGATACCTGGTTGGGCAAAACCCCGCTAGCCGACGATGGGTCGGCGCCGGATCTCGCCATCCAACGGGGGAAAATCATCGCCACCTCCCGAGGGAAAATATGCACTACACTTACGGACCAATGACCTTAGCCGTTGGCGCGCCCGGAATCACTAACAATGAATCGAGAAAATCATGCACTCGCGGACTAATGACCTTAGCCGTTGAGGCGCCTGCAATCACTGACAATCAATCAATCAATCAATCGCTCTAGCTGTGCGGTGGTGCGGGCGCTTTGGGGCGGACTCGGCCCACTGCGCGGCGCGCCCCTTGCGTCGGGGGGGGGGCGGGGCGGCGCGCGGCGCGAGGCGTGCTGTCCCCGGAGCGGCCCCCGCCGGCCAAGCACCCCGCGCGCGCCCTGGCGAGAACGTCCCGGTCAGGGCGAAAATAACCCTCGCTTCGCCGCTCCCCCCCATCTGTTCTTACATAAATTCCAGCGGAATTCTCTACGCTTAATATAACGTCATCTAGATGCGACGCGCGGACTGGGCTCTCGGCGACGCGGCGCGGCGCGGGCCGAGCCGAAGAGGAGAGGACGGCCTGCGGCGGGGGAAGTGTGGGTGCTGGGCGAGAGGAAATTTGTCGCTGTCCGTCACTTGGACTCGCGGCAAGATTAACTCGGCTGAGTGAGAACCTAATCTCTCACATATTTCTTTAAGAGATGGCTTAGTCGCAGCGTTACTGCAGAGTCGCTGACGGGAGGGTCTCAGTGTTTGAGAGCCGACGTTAGCGGATTTTCAGCACTAGCTAGAGAGCTGAATGGACTTCAACCACTCTCTGCAGAAAAATTCTAGCGTTCGGCTGTTGTGCTATACAGTTTTCCGTGGTTTCTGCGATTAATACCTGGCGAATACCGGAGTACAACCCTAACGACGGACCGCGATCTTCTCTTCCTCAATCTTTTTTCCTCTTCTCTACACACATACATATGTACATACACAGATATGCACTACAATACCACATATATTGGAAAACCAGTAAGGAGATTAGGGGTTGTCCCGGCAGGAGTTGTGCCCCGCAGGGGGAGAGCCATAAGCCGACTTACAGGCCGGCGCCGGATGTTTCGTTCCAGCGGGGGAGGGACTAATGACCATATCAAGGGTCACTACATTGACAGGACTAATGACCAGATTAGTTGACGCGCCAGAAATCACTAAATAATAAATCAATCTTTCAATAAATGCAAAAATCTAGACATAAAATCCTTTGACTCGTGTAGTAATAAAAAAAAATTCCTGGCGATGCAATATCCTAACGGCAATAATTCTCAAACTCCGTTTATCTCCAACCGAATAATGACTAAATAGATACAAATCAATATATAAATCTTATTCCGAAAGGCTCACATATTTATGAAGGCTTTTCTGTTACATGTAAAATGCACATGCAGACTGCACGGAATTCAGCAGTCTGAAAAAAATCAGTACTGAAAGAGAGTTTGGGCTATTTAGTAACAGCATGACGGGACATGGAAATTTACGAAGTAGGAAAAGAAATTCATCTTACTGGGCATCATACAAAAGAGCACAGTTAATTATCAGATTGCCGATGCCAAATGTTAGTTTAATTGGACCTATGATACGGTAGGAATAACCAACGCGCCTGTTTGGATCTTGGCTTTGGCGATGATTGATGTAACAATCATTATAATAAGTTATGAACAAACTGACAGACAATTCATTACAAATTTCATTTTTAGTTAGCCAGAAGTGTAGACAGGTTAATTATTATCACGCCATTGTAAAGATAATCTTTTCGGTTCTATTGTTTCCTATTTCATTGATTCCTGTACGTTGCACTCTACACACATATATATGTACACTACGCAGCAGAAAAAAACTAGAGGAGATCGTGTAATGGAAATTAATATCATAAATGCCGTCGAACGCTCAAAGGAAACGCTCAAAAAAGGAATAAGAAGCCGGTTTCATTTTACACGAGATTTCCGAGAGTTCACACGTAGGATAAATTAGTTATCTTCAAATAATGATATCTACTCGATACTAAGGAAAATGGATCTAGCTACGTTATGTTTTATATTCAAAGGAATACAGGTTCATTTGCATCTCACACAGATGTTTTTACGATGTTAATCAATCACCTCATTAAGTGTGTAAGTAGCTTCCTACTGTCAAAGGAAGTTTGAGTTATCAGTCAATGGATATTGGACTTTAACTAGGAAAACTGCGACCGCGAATATAATGTTTCATTTTATCTCTTTATGTTTTATAAATGCATTTTATGATCCTGTTTGAGTGGCAATAAAAATGATTTATTTCGGAGAGCTAACCCTCCCACATCTGGTCGTAAACACAGTCTTCGAGAACCCATATATCTGCGAAAATGTTATATATCTTGCAGTGTGGGCCAAATGTTCTGCTTCCCAAGTTTAACATCAACTGTCAGAAAGAAGCGCGAATCTATGTTACAATAAATGTTATTAAAACTGTCTTAATGCAATGAAAAAACATGTGAATGCGCGGCATGCCGAAAAGTTTCCTTTTCCTAAAGTAATAACTTAACAATTACTAAGATTTTTTTAAAAAAATGCATGACATCATTTAAAGTTCTACAATTGAATGAAGTTGCGCAGAAAACATCCAAGTCACAAGAATCAATAGGATGAAAATTGACTGGGAAAGTTGGAACAATCTTAAAATTTCGAACAGCAAGGTTGCACGTCGAAAATTATGATTATATATAACCACATACCACATACACATAATTATGTATATGTGGTATGTGGCAGTAGAAAAGGTAGAAAACTTCTACATATTAATATGTCCTGTCATGTCAAAAATACAAAACGAAAAAAGATTGTTTATTGTCATTCAGTATTAAGTCTCAAAGACCAATGAAATCAGGGAGCATTGTGGAACAAAAAACCCAGTTCATTGTGAATCCAGAGTTAAACATCTTTCTGAAAATGTAATGGAAATGTTTTATATTTACCAAGATCTGTACATGTAGGGAAATATGGCAAAGGAATTATACTTTCACTTTATCTTAAAAAGTAATGCACCGCTTATAAATATAATCTCTGATTTTTTTTTGAAAGGACACATGTGTCAAAAGATTGCTGGGCATAGCGTTTGAATATTTTCACAAATCTTTGTGTTTAAAAACACTCTTCAAACTTAAGAAAACTTACTATAATAGTTTCGCTAAAGACTTTTCGTCCTACATTCACATGTTTTCTCTGGCAGGAAATGTCTAATTCTTTCAATAGATCGAGTGCAACTCACACAATGAAATAATGAACAAATGACCGCTGATAAAAGTTCTTTCTATTAATTTTATGACTTTATTAGAATATAGTGTTTATACTACAAACCAGTAACAGTAGCAAACGTTGAAACATCTACTACCTTTCATTTAAAGCAAAAATCACGAAATTTGGTTGAGTGGAGAGCTCAACCTTCTTTCTAAACGAAAATCACTAGTATTTTAAATGTGAAGATTTTTTGCATTTTTCCTAAATGTCAGAGCTTTTAATAAAAATTGGAACTATACCATACTTACATATGGACTTTCTTCTACACGAGAAAAAATTTTCAATATTTTTCTCGAAAAAGAATTTTTGCTCAAAAGCTTCTAATTTAACAGAGTAATTCGTGACACATCCATCCTTAGCTTTTCGGGTACAAAATTGTTTGTATCTCCTGTCCACTTGCACCAGTCTTGACTATCTTTAGAACAGCAATAATACAGTAGTGTTAAAAAATGCAACACCTTGCTGATAGTTGTAATCTGCAATATAATCCTGAAAATACACCACCTGATTTACAAAAATTGAGTTATGAAGGTAATGAAATCGGAAACATCCTTTAATAACATAAAATATATGATTACCAATTTCTACTGATTTTTTCTCAAAATGTGAAAAATCTGTAAAACACCGAAAATAAAGAATGATCGTTTTCTTTAGGTAATGAGGTTTCATTGAGGACTACTGTATCCTTAATTCTGACGTGTGTGTAGAATTACAACTCAAATTACAGATTACACTACCGAAAATTCGAGATAGTATTGTTGAGGTGATTTCACCTTTCTTTCCTTCACATTAGAATAGGGAGGAAAAGTAATAAATAAGTGAAATTAAGTAGCATTTACTGTGGATGCACTGAATATTTGGAGTCATTAAGAATGGCATTTCACACGTTTCTAATTTATGTAAAACTGTTCTCTCATAATGTGACGAAATCAGTCTTCATATGTGGGGTTTGAAGCAGCCTTCAAATAAATGTTATGGGAAAAAATGAAACATCATCGCCTCCTCGACTAAATTAAATATGTATGATAAAAACGATATCTTAATTGCGTCCTAGACAAGTTTCTTGTAGAATAACAGAAGAATTTTTGGCCAGTGTAAATCTGTAAAAGTGCGTCATAGTGCCAACATGGAAAAATGGCTCTAGGTTATTTTAAATATATTCTTCAGAACAGTAAGTGAAGTAAGTAATTTATTATTGTTATTGATCATTTAAAGTGTCTAACTAACGCTATTATTCGATTTATGTAATAAATATTGAAGCAGAAAGCATCCTGTCTCAGCTGTATGTACATCGCCCCAAAAATAAAGCTTCCTTGAAAAAAATTCTTAAATAAAACTTGACCGTATCCACACTTAAGCTGAGGATGTTGCAAGGTCAAGTTTAAGGTTATTAGGTGTTTGAAATGAATCAATCATGTTCTCTAGAGTTTTAATGAAATAATCCAAAGTGACTAAACATACTATGTAAAAAAATTGCTGAAAAGCAACGCAGTTTTCACTAGATTTTTACCTATAAAAATACGAAAGCAAGTACAAATTATTCGAATTGCATTAGAAAATTTTACACGCGTTACAATGATGCTTGATCATGTCGAAATTCAAATACACAGGTTGTAACGTCATTGTTACATCTCTTCTAAACAAGGTGGATTACACATGACCAACGCAATCCACCAAGATCCTGCCTTGTAGTTGCAACTGACTCATGACTCCCAATTCGTCTCGAGGTTCCCAAAACAAATGAGTCAAGAGGAGAGCTTTGAGGCACAGCGCGCTGGCGGCAGGGACAGAGGCAGTGACGGCACTGACAATTTGGGGAATTTTTATTCGACAAGTGGGAAAGAGGTTCTCAACGCTGTCAATCCTGTTAATGTATCTACAGTAAATCAATGGTATTTATTTTCTTTGTATCTTTAAAATTACAATTTCATTCTCCCTTTTATTTAGTTATCACTAAAATATGGAAAAGAAAGTAAAATATTCAATGCAAAAGAGGGCCAGAAACGTACTTGGTCCATTTCTTGTTTTAGGCTGCGCAAACCTTTGATTACGTGTAAATTAAAAATGATATAATTGGTTCATTTCGAACGTCTTACATGACTTCAACAAGTCCTTGCCAATTGAATTAATATTTAATAAAAAGTTTTAACTTCATACTTGTTCCAAATTAACCTCTTAGATGTTTATTTCGAAATTTTACTGTGTACGTCAATCTCACTAATCCAGTTGTGGCGGATTACTTGTAATGTAGCATTTAGTTTTACAGCTTACATACAAATCAATTTAATATTTTAGTTTTGATTACCGAATTTTCAGTATGTCCTTGAAATACAACCTTAATTAAACAATGTTGTAGTTTGGATGAAACTATTATATTAGTAACTTTAGTATGTTACTGAGTAACAATGCTTTTTAATAATTAAATTTGTTCAAAGAATTGTTCGGGAATAGGGGCGGGAAAAGAATCGGGGCGATCAATTCTTTGAACAAATTTAATGCATTTATTTTCAGTGATCGGAAATATTACAAAGTTTGGAAATCTAGAAAATAATGCTTCAATGAATAATTTCAAAACAAAACAATATATTTAAACTGATGATTCAAGGGCAAGTCGTAGGTTAGGAAGTGTTAAAAAAAATATGTTCTCTTTGTGCTCAATACTAAACACGCAACATGTCAATTCTCAGTACAGTTTTCATTATCAAGTACCTGTTCAGATTATTGATGTGACGAACATTCACAGATAGGGTAGATAAGCGAAATTATTTGTTGGAAGACGGATAAACATTTTCAAGGAGACCTTTTGTATCCCTATCAGTGATGAGAGATTGATATAATCGTAAATCCAAAACTTATCTAAAGAGTTAGCGAGAATGGGTAGATGATGGGAGGTGGCAGAGACCGTGAACAAAGGTGAAAAGGCTATTGGGAGAAAGCTGAAGGAAATTAACAGGCTGTGATAGTGATGACGGGATGGTGTCTGCCGATGACGAAGTGACGTCTATTAAACACGTGGAGAAACAAATAGATGGTGAATGAAGCGGAAGAGAAAACGAGTAGGTGTGTGTGTGTGTGTGTGTGTGTGTGTGTGTGAAGGAGATCCACGAGGTCATGCGTGAAACCCCCTCTTGAACAGAAGCTGAACAGGAAACACGAACTAACGGGTTTGATGTCAGATGCAGGTGGCACAGTGTGTTCGCGATATTTTGTATTTAAATATATTTATGGATGTATCATTATATATCAGCAGTATTTGAGAATAAACGTTCAAAAATCTAACAAAACTAAGCCCATAGTCGTGCTATTTGAATAGAATGCCTGTCTCACACTGTCGGTACAATTTGGAATCTAATCTCTCTGATTGCAACTAGCACTAATTCTGTCTGCGACGTGCTGTCTATTATATGAAAACGTAGGGAATTTAAAATCATTTGTTATATTATAATTATTCCTCTGTAATACACATCTTCATTGCACTAATAATCCGCATTCCTCGAGAACCACGTGACCGGCGAATTGCGCAGAGCGGGCGTCACCAGCAACGAGGACCGAACCGCGACGGGCGGCGCGGCGGGGCGGGGCGGAGGGGCGGGGCGGGGCGGAGCGTGGGTACAATGCTGGCAAGCGGCGCGGGTGCGGCGACGGCAGCGGGCGAAAATAGTCGCGTGACGCGCGCGGGTGCGCGCGTGTGATTCAGCGCGCGGCGGCCCACGCGGGCCAGGTGCGATCCGCGATGGAGACGCCCTATTGTCCCGACGCGACGCGCGGCGCCCGGGGCGAACGGCGGAGACGGCGCCGCGTCGAACGTGAGGCACTGGCGGTGCCTTTCTTTCATTCACCGGCCGCCCCCGCCCCCGCCCCCGCCCCCGGGACGCGATAGGGCCACTGGCGGCGTCTGCCTCGAGGTGGCTGTTGGCGCATGTGGAAGGGAAGATACGAGACTAATCACTTGACACGAAAACAAACTCTGTTAGCGTGCGGTTAGCGCTAACACGTTGCATCAGCAGCATCACGGTTAACTAGTATTGATTTACGCTCGAATTGCTCGTTAGGCACAATTGTGTGGGATTTACTTTCCGAGGTGTTCCAAATTATCATAATTAAATATTATTACAAATTATTCCACGTGTTCCAAATTATCATAATGAAAATTTACACGTTGCTCTCAAATGCGAGGTTCTTAATGCAAGAGCAACAAAGCCGTTTACCTTCAGATAAATTATGCTTTTCAATAACGCTCTATCTAGTGCCAGTTTGCCAATTCCAGTTCACTTTCAATCTAAACTTATCGAGAAATGCAATTATTTTCCTCATATTTTTGTAGATTCTTTTTAGTACCAAAGTTATTTCCAAAATATAGATTAACAACGAAGAGATATACGTCATAATTTGAACTTGTAAAATGGCCGATAATGGATGAGATAATGGTTCGCTCTACTCAATGTGTTTCCTGTAGCTTTGTAGATAAGCCAAAGATATCAGCATGTGTAAAACTGACAAGTTTCAAACCTGTGCGCACTTCACACAGTGTAATGTTTAACCTGGTCTCATTATCCTTTCATTTTGCTACATGGGAGCCAGGTAAAGAAAATAATGGGAATAATAATATTCTGTTTGGTTATACTTTATTGACCTGGAAACTTGCCATACATATCAAATTCGATATTCTGAATGATGTATAGAAGGAAAGAAATTTTACTTCCAAAATAAAATTCAACACAGTAAATATTTAAAGCATTCAATTTGATACAATTTTATCTATTGAATAATTGACTTAACAATTGAAAAGTTCAAGTTGATAATGATTATCAGAATTAATATTGTTTCTTACAAAATAAATCTATGATAAAGGCCAATATTAGCGGTGAAGTTTCCATGAATACTGACACCTTGAAAATACCTGAACTAGGATCTCAAAACTCCCGTGATGAAAACACGTGTTTTTAAAAACTATGAGAGCGTTCTATAACATCGCCAATATTAAACAGACTGCACATCTGATCCACTCTTCACTTACCGTGATTTGTTTGCCTCTAAGAGGTTTGATGGAGTAATTAAATTTGTTCATTATCTGGTGTATGTTTACACGTAGGAATTTGCATGAAATTAATCATTTTAGCATGGGCGTAGCCAGGTTTTTCATTAGGGGGGGGCAAACAACATTAATACGAAAATATATCAATTATATATCAATACGATATATAATTTATGTAATTCGATATATAATATTAAAAATATATCAATTCGATATCGATATAGATGTACACTCGTACATCTATTGATGTAACATCGACTTGCCATAGATGTATACTTCGTATTGAGTTGCCTTAGGAATATCATTTAAGGACAATATTAATAAACTATGAAGACATTTTTTTAAAAAAAAATTATATATTCAATTACACTAGTTTATTAATGATATAAAGAAAATACACATTATAAAATATATTGGAAGACTATATAAAACAACTAACGAACTGTCAAACTAAAACAAGTTTGCGTGGATTTTTTGCAAATCTCTCAAATATTTCTTTGAGATATTTCTCTTCTTTTCCTATTACGAATTCCCTATGTACACTCATTAAACATAAACCGTTTAGTCGATTTTCTGTCATTGTTGATCTTAACCAAGACTTTACTCTGCGTAAAGTACTGAATGATCGCTCTACAGTACAAGTGGTGCACGGTAGAGCAAGAGAAATGAGTAGCGCTTTTTTTGTTTCGGGATAAAAAATGTCGGCCTCTTTAACTAAATCTGCCATTTTAATATCTTGTAATTGTTCTTCACTCAAATTTCTTTTGCTCCACGTGGAATACCATAATTCAGTTTCGGAATTCAATCGTTGTAAATTGTAGAATAATTCAAATTCTTTAGATTTTTTTTCGAAATCATCAATTGTCATCTTCATCATATTTTGAGGATGAAGAATCAACAATGAAAACGCAGCTGAATGATCTTCTGAAAAACGACGTTCCAAAGATGATACGAGAGAATCTAAATAAGGAATTATTAAAGATCTTCTCCAGTATTCTTCGTTATTGGATGCTGGAGGATTTGAACGATGCTTTTGTTTATCGACAATTCTAGGTAGTAATAGTTCCAGTCCACATTTTTCGGCTATGCTCTTTGCATTTTCCATGAGTACTCTTGTAATCTGCTCAGGATCATTACGATGACTTTTTATTACTCCAAGAATTCTTCGGATATGCTCTGAACATTGCAACAAGTCCAAAGCTTTGGACTGCAGAGCATTCACCACCGGTTCCAATATCGCAGAATATTTTGCAATTAAAGCCACAGCAACAACAAACTTACCTGTAGTTGTAGTTGCATGAAGTTGGAATGCCGTTTTCCTAGTTTGATTGTTTCCTATGAGTGATAATTTTTGCAGAGCTGATATTATATCAGTAAAATGATTGTTAAAAACAGAAATACTTTTGTACTTTTGAGACCAACGAGTTTCGCAAAACATAGGAATATTCGGGATATAGTTTCGTCTTAATACAGACTCTCGAAAAAATGCAATAATGTCTTTGACTGTAGAGATAGTATTTCGTATTTCTGGTACATTATTCAAGTCATTAACTACAAGATTTAATTTGTGCGATGCACAATGAAAAAACTTAGCTTGTTTATACTTTTTTTGTAATATGCTTTGTACTCCGTTTTCATTGCCAGCCATAGCTGCACATCCATCATAACCTTGACCTACACATTTTTCCGGATCAAGTCCTTCCTTTTCCAAAAATGTGTCTATTGCTGTTGCAATTGTATGAGCATCGAGAGCTTTAAGTTCAACGAAGCCAACAAATTCTTCCCGAATTTTCATCTGTTTTTCATCAAAAAATCTTAAACCAATTGACAATTGCTCTTTCCCCGATATATCAGCTGTCTCATCCGCTAGTACACTAAATGCGTATGCTTTTTTTGCGTCTTCTATTATATCATCTTTAATGACAGCCCCGCACAAACTAATAATTTCATTTTGTATTTGAGGAGACATATATGTTGCATTTTTTTTATTTGCAATAGGACGGTGATCGGTGTTGATTTAATCTTATCTCAAAATCTGTAGAATTCAAAAACATTGTACATTTTGAGCGAGTGTGATTCATGCTGGGCTGAATGGCTGATAAAATTGAATACGAAAACTCCAACGCTTCATTTTTACCTAATAACTTAAAAATAAATTAAGATTAATTAAAAATGATTACATTTTTAGTTAGATATTTTTTCTTTACTGTATATATATTAAAATTCTATCATATAACATATTTTACTTAAGTAAACCAAATCTTTTTCTTCATATATAAATATAATAAAATCATACAATTTTTGATTGATGTTTTATACAAATTTTATAAATTTCTGAAGTTTTAGGGGGGGGCAACTGCCCCCCCCTGCCCCCCCTGGCTACGCCCATGCATTTTAGTAAGAATGAACAGTAAATATCAGTTCCTCCAGTAAAGTCGGCTTTCAGAATCCCAAATTCTGCATTATTCGTTGGAATTTTTAACCTCAGCATATGAAATTATTTGGTAACTTGAGCTTTTCATTTTCCTCTTCATTTTGAAAATATTGAAGGCCCATGAAATAAGTTTTGATATTAACGTCACATGTGATGCTGTTAACTAACTTTGCTGTTTAAAGATATTTGTTTTAAAACTATATTGCTAACATACGTTTGTCAGCTTGAGCGCACTTAGGAATAAAAAAATTCAACCATAATAAAAAATCGAGAAAACTGAAGATTAGGAGCCGTCGAATATTTTTTTTGTAATAAAGACCTAGATATTATCCATTCATATGATTGCTTCCCAAATAAACTTGTAGCGTGCGACGAGCACAAGGTATCCCAAACGTTTCTTGTGAGGTTAGTGAAAATGTTTTCACAATATCTGCACATTCATAATTTTAAGAAATGGATGGGAAAGAAGGAACGTAAACTCGTGGATACGCCATATCCTGCCAACCCCTTTTTTATTTTGAGAATCTCAAAACTAAAACCCAAAGACCAAGACACCAGTCCCAAGCGATAGATAACGCCCAACGCCGTTTTACACAGGAGGCAGATTGAAGGAGGCAACACCGATAATTCACTCCCCCAAGACCGTTGGATGTTTCCTGCTCGATAAGTTTTAATTTGTCCCTATGAGGGAAACATACGTATACAAGTTGCCTCATTAACGATTCGTGTATAACATACTCGTGTATAACATACGTAACTCTAGGTGCCTCATTTACGATTTTTATAGTTTAATATGTTCAATTCAAGAAATTTGCAAAAGGAAATCTGAGGGTAAACATACGAATTGGTTCAGTTCCATTGCCACTTTCGAGGTATGAGTGAGAGGTCACATGTAGGAACAGTCCAAAGCAACGTGTGTGCATATTGTAATGATCCTCAATATCTCTTTGAATATTTCATTTAACATCCTCATAAATCTGTGGATATTTAATAGCGGCTAGCACGTACACATGACTAATATCAATATTAATACTTATATTTTGATTCTTTTAAGTAAAATAAATATAGGCTATTCTTTCTCTGCTACTGTTGCGCTGCTCTGCTCAAGCCTCTATTTAAGAATCAGTTTCATTTACTATCAGTATTATTTTATTTCTGACTAACATTAATAATACTTACTGACCAAATATTTCGACATGTGTTTATCGACATGCAACAAATTGTACGGATCAGCGATTCCTTGAAATTTTCTGCAGCTGAAAGAATTCTTTGATTGATTGCAAGCTTCTATTGATTGGTCAGCCTTCCTTCACATAAATAAAGTTTTCATATCACTATTTTGGGAATGTTATTAAATAATTATAGTCTATAATTCTTATTGAATTATTAACCACGCGCAAATAAGCCACCATAACGTAATATTATTCATCAAATTCACAGTTAGTAAAAAGAAAAGACGCCAGTTCCATCTATACACACCTCTTATTTTGTTTAATTTCTGGACGCCCCCTCTGGAAAAAAATTGAAATTCGCTCTCTGTACCGCAAACCGTCGCGCATGTGTGCACCCACTGCTCGCATCGTCCGCGAGAGCGCGTGGCAGCCTCCAAATAGCAGCGCGGCCGCCCGGGAACGCGGAGAATGCATCGCATCTGCGTCAGCACCGAACAAAGGACGAGCACCTCTCCCCCTCCCCTCCCCTCCTCCTCGCGCCACTACTTCTCTTCGGAGAAATAAAAACGCCGTTAAATGTAACCGTAACGCGACTTGGGCCTTTTGTTCCGAAGCGGACGCCGCCTGAATCGTCGCGTTTGTTGCCTCTTGGCGACTCGGTTACGTGAAAATTTGGCACGGAGAATAATTGCGGCCGGCCTACACCCGTTGGCGAGGGTAAAATTAGGTGTGGGAAAATAGAAAGAAAAAAGTTACCGACGAAGGATTAAAAACATGTCGTGAATTAAAGGTGTCACGTGTTATGTTTTTCGATGCGGTTGATATAAGAATCTAGCAATAGGAATTCATTTTAAAGTCTATCTCTTTAATGGTTCGCAGAGTCGCTGATGATACTCCCCACTAACAGTTGAAAGGTTTGAAAGACTTGAGAACTGATATCCGGATGTGGGTGTGGAAAACAGCCAGTGGGCTGGTATGCTGTCTAAATAGAATTGAAATTCTCATGTTATCTTCAGTAATATGACACCCTAGAAAAACCGTTCTATCGTATTCAGTGAGATACAATGATTCTCGAAAATGAAAACAAAAGTGGGTGAAGTAAGTTCAAAGTGTACATTAATTTTTTTATTGATGACGAATTAGATTCGATAATCTGACTTGACATTTATGGTAGTTTTCATATAATTTTACCCGCTCATTTGGCAGTTTCGGAGTATTACAATTGGTTTGTATATCATGTAATCTTGATTAATTAGTTATTGTGATAAGTGACAATCGACATGATTACAATGAGCTTCAGTATCGAGGTGTCATTTTGTAAGATCTCCAACTTTCTGAACCTTTTAATTTCCTGGAGCGCTCTTTGAGTCTGTCGCTAATTATAACTTATAAATGAAAATGAAAAAGACTGGCAATGAAGGCAGAAGGGGGTGAGAAGTGAATCAAGTCGATTTAGAGTCACGCTAATTTAAAAAGCTAAGATGTCAGAAATATATTTGGGGCCAGAAAGCCGAGGAGGAGATATCGGATTTAGAATATTCTACGACAGTTGTTGATTAAAATTGAAATTTGATCGAGCCCTAGATAACATCAAGAAATCAAGAAATGTCTCCTAAATTACAAATGAATCGGAAGGAAATGATTCGTCAATGTAAACACAACATTAAAATGCAATTGGTAGTCGCACAGTGGCATAGTTTCAGTTGGTGTAACCTGGGGCAAAACTAATGGTATCACCCCTTCCCATCAATTAAATAAAAAAATATTACTGAATAGTTTATTCATTTAATAGAAATACACGTACATTTGCACTTTCATTTATTTATAATATATTAAAAAACTGGATGTAATTCAGAATAATTGAAATATAATTTATAAATAATCTAAAAACCCCTTATTGCTTGTAGTTCTGCGTTTTCGTTTACGTTATTTCTTTGTTTGCTTTCTTAGTATCTATGATTTAAATGAATACCTATTAAATTAATATATTATTTATATGATTATCAAATACATCATTAAAAGTATATAATATCACTACACAATTTTATAATTGGTGTCACCCCTAAAATGGTGTCATCCGGGACGGACCGCGCCCCTGGCCCTCCCCTTTGTGTTACTGTATTCGCAAGATCTTTTCACCTCTCCAGCTGATGCCACCCACGGAAATGCACCGCCCTTCCCGCTCTCCTTGAAGCTCCGGCTCAAGTTAAAGCGAATGTGTCGCTCCTTGGGCCACAGACGAATTGTGCCGAAGGGCGCAGGAAGGCGCAGGAGGTCGGTACGCCTTAAGGCTGCTCTACAATAGCCCGCGAACGGGAACGGCAACGCGAACGCGAACGTAAAGAAAGTTGAAAGGCGGACATCTCAGGCAGGCGTTCACAACACGACGGGAACGCGAAGCTTGACGGGAACGGGAACGCGAAAGATGGTCAACATTTATCTCGCCCCGGGAACGGGAAGTCTCTCGACCAATAAGAGTACAGCAAATGGAGGCGAAGCTTTCCAGCTGATCGACCGCGCGGCCTGCGCGCGAAACTGGTCTGGAGCGGTGTTGAGGTTACAGTGTGAATTTCCGAAGTTAGGGTTTGAGGAGGATTTAGTTAGCCGTCTTTGAATTGTTTTAGTTCTTTTTAGTGATTTCAGTATTTTTCGTTTTCTATTCATATTAATACATAGAATTACAATTTCCCACAAAATAATTTTTTTATGTTTCGTTTAAGTACATTGGAGTTTTTTGTTTATTGATTAAATGTTCGTTAGTTGTATTTTGCATAAGTTCTTCGTAGTTTTTGCATTTTTTCATTCTGATTAATTATTTTTTTAATTAATATTCTTTCGTTATAGTATTCATTATTCATACTACCACACGTAAAAAACCGCAGCAAAAACCGCAGCGCAAGAGTAGCACAGCTAGAAGTGCTTTGGTTTCGGTGACTCTTTCCTGAAGTACTCGTTTTTGCCGCTACAGGTTCATAGCGCTATTCCTCTTCCCGTTGGCGTTTATTGTGAAGCGCACGTACCTCGCGTTTCCCGTTCCCGTCCTCGCCTTCGCGTTGCCGTTCCCGTTCGCGGGCTATTGTAGATCAGCCTTTAGGGCCGCTCGGCGTCGTTCGCAGGCACGTTCACGACCGTACCCTCACCCCCGAGGCTAAATACACGCACCGATTCACAAGCATCGACGTGACGCCCTGTCCCGAAGCACGTGGCCGCTCGCAGGGCTTCGGAGACGGCGCGTCTGGGGCAATTCAAACCCTTCAGGTCGATTTCCCTGTAAAGAAGCTTGCCAAAGGTAGCTTAGTTTCACTGCACTCTAGGAGATTAAAATAAAGTAAAATTTCATACTATCCTCAGAAAAGTGTCTAGTCAACATGTTCCATGTCGATAAAATACTACGTTATTTCAGGAAATAGAAACAGACTGTTCTTTAGGAGAAATCTTATTGATTTATAATTCCCTTTAGGATGACGCGATGTATTTCTAAATTCTATGACTGTCCTAGCAAGTCCACATCAAAATCTGTCCGGAGTTCCGTAGAAATTGTAAACGTCTGTGACACACAAGTGGTTCACGGATGTAGTAAAACCATTGAGTGATACGTTTTGTGAACCACATATGTCTCACAGGACAGTGACCGTGTTTACAGCTAAGCATGCATTTTTTAATATCATTTTTTTTAAATAGCAATCTGCCAACAATGGTTTTATATAGGATGATACATCATATGCAGTTTGCATATCGAAACCCTTTCATTAGTTTTTTGTTTCCGAATTTTTACTCCATTAAATTGAAATTTATTTCGAAGCATTGTGAAGGTGTTGGATTAATTCAGAATGACAGAGGGTTTTCTAATGTAATTGCGTTCGGGATCTGATTGGGACCATGCTGTGTACTATTATTAATAAAAAAGACGCCCATGAAAGCAAGCATAATTTTGACATTAAGTATTATATTACAGTATTGGTACAATTCTGTTATTAAAATAATAATGGACTTTTACCGACTCGAAAGAGAGTTATTTGAAGAAAAACGGATTCACTTATTTTGTCTTTCAATATAAAGGACAGCGAAAATGTTAGAAATAATTGAAATTTATTGTTTTTATGTAAAAGTTAAATATCAATAACAAAAATACACAAGTAGAAAGATTCTTCCTAAATCTTCTCTCTAGCTACATATTCTCTTCATGTATTTTATGGTTAATTTCTCTCTTGAAGGAGCATTCAATATTTCTAGCAGTTATTTCATCAGATGTCGTGCGACAAATTCAAACATAAAAATCCCCATTTTGGCCATGTCTCTCCCATATTTTAAATATAATTATTACATTTTTATATTTTCTCTCTAAAACGTGTTTTGGAGACACATTTATGTCTATTCTACCACAATATCTTCAAATGAGATGTTTTTGTAGTTTACGTACCCTTTCAGTGACTTTCCTATCCCCGCTACCGTAACGCCGTCATTCAATTTCGTAACAAAATAGTCAACTCCTTTTCCAAGAGCATAGACGTATTCTTGAATGACCCTTATTGAACAACGAATTGCCTCTTTTACGTAACGGATGCGATCTGGCTGACTTTGGTGAAAAATCGTTGAAAGACCCACTGCCGTCTTCGGTGGAATCCTCGTCTGCCAGCTGGCCAGACATGCCCTGGCGGCATCCCGCAGCGTTTGAGCCTGGCTTCTCTCTCCCAGATATTTATAATCATACGAGACAAGAGCCACAATATTTATAGGCGTTACATGACGCAGGTACAGAGGTTCCGCGATTTTCTTCGAGGTTTCTGTGGTGGAACGGAATGTGCAGGGACAGAGACTGCAATGAGTCGCTACGATTGTGTTCGGACATTGTTTAATCTACGACACTAGGGTTCTGCAATTTACTCTCTGAGAAGTAGGCTTCATAAAATTATCTAATATTCCGTTGAAAAATAATGACCACTTGCTTTTGGCGACTGGTAAATATCTGATTTTAGACCTCTTTGTCATATCTACAAGTATTTAAAAATTACGCAAGTCGGCAAAAGAAATAGAAATAGTCATTTCAAACTCGTATGAGCTATATGAAAAAAAAATTGGAACTCTATATCAATCGTTTTCGTTACTCTATTTTGAGAAATATTTCGTCGCACTATTTTAAGTGAATTTCACATTTTAAAGAAATTACCAGTCGATTATTGGAGCTTAAATTGCATTTAAAATGCTTTAGATGCAAAAGAATTAAGCTTGCGTTTGTCGCGATATGGCATTCCGGCTCTCGCGGCACGCTGCCGCGACGACACGCCGTCGTGGTGTTTTCTCTTTTTTCGGAAAATCTATCACGTTTGTCTGCAAAACTACGAAACGCTCAAACGTGTGATTCGTTTATTATCTCAGCATTCCATAATTGTATGCAGTACAAGACGATGACTTTAAGAATGTGTTTTAAAATATGTCATGTTTAATTGAGCAACTTACTTTGTCACAAACTCGAGTCTCGCTGGACTACAAAAACAACTCTTCTCGGAGTGCTCGTAACTTCTTGAAATTTGCATCTGAACTCTTAAAGAAAACTCAAGAAGCGCTTGTGAACAGATCAAGCTGCGAGTCGACTTGGAACAACCTTTGTTCATAACAGGGCGCGAGGGAACAGTGTTTATTTCCCTAACAGATCCTCATAAATCTTGAGATTTCCGGAATAACCTGCTGCTATTTGCTTTCTCAAAAGCCATCATTCGCCTCGTAATCACTACAGCAGTAAAGCAGAAGGAACAGCGCCACGTCGCGTCGAAGCGAGAAGTCGTGCGCCGTTCTGCCTCAGGCCGTTGATACCACGACGCAACCTTTGAAGCCACGACGCGATGTCTGCAGGCCCACTAACGGAAGCGTTCTCTTTCAGTGGGACAATGTGAGTCAGCCGTTTAGGGCAGGTGACAGAGATATTACCCGCATGAAAAGTACGTGATTTATTCGGTATAAAATCTACAATTCAACTGCCAATCTCCCTAGTATATTTTGCATTAAACTAAATTGCAGAGATGAATAGAACTGCACATTACCCCAGTATATAGATAATCCAAAATTTCAGGTGCACAACTTGATACTGGTATCCGGAAGGATAGAGTGTTATTGTTCTTCATTCGATGAACGCAAGAGTCCAAGTTCGGTCTCTCACTTTTTGGCATTTCTTCCTATAAAAATATGAGCATCAAACAAAGATATTTACGATAGGTTAACCTTCCAGAAGATTCCAGTTTAGTACATTATTGTACAGACATAGATATTGTAGGTATATTTTATTTCCTGGTGAATCATTTACTCTTCAGATTAATACGCTGTTTCTTCTATTATTAACGCAAAATCAAACAAGATAAAAAGTTAATAAAATATATTGCAGAGTTTGTCAACAATGAAAGATTTTTTATTGTTTTAATGAGATGTTATTCAAGACTATATGTAAAATTACTTTTAGTCTTGAACAAATTTTTCGAGTAGAGAAACGAAACGTACAGCAGTGAAATTATTATTTTTATTTAATTTTCTCAACAAAAGCTAGAAAATGCTAAATCTTCATTTTATGATGCTAAAGAATGCTATAGCCGCGTTCTCAAAATGCGAATTTTTAAAAATTTAAAGTGCTAAATTCTACCATCACTATTTATCATATTCGAGAATCATTTGCTTGGAGATTGGACGACGATCAAAACGCGAGCAGCGCGTAGCAACAGCGGAACTGAGCGGTCGAGAGGAGGAGCCGGGTATCATCCCAGCAATGTCCTATTAGCCCAGAGAGACATGACTCACAACACACGGCAGGGATGAAGTTTGAACATTTCCTGAATCAATCGCAGATCATCGGGCCGTTCTTAAATACTTTTTATACACAGAAAATTGATTTCATTTACGAAAATGACAATTCTCTATTACATTATTCCTTGTTCGTTAAGTAGAAAATATCTGACGGCTTAGAGCACAATGGGTGTAAGTACCCTAAATGTGGTATTGGGAAAATTGAGTTTAAAGTTGTATAACTATAGAAAACCCTTTGAAAGGCATTTTCTTTACGTCGCTAGAACGCGGAAACTGTTTGAGCTATTGGAATACCATTTGCTCACGAAATAAAACAGAGCTTTCACTTTACACATCTTCTCGTAACTCGACATTTACCAAAAAATCACCTATACCACTTATGCTCGTGACCCTGATCAGCCGTACTTAGCGAGGTTCATGTGTATTATCATTCGAGAATCATGTGCTTAGAGACTGGAAGACGATGTAAACGCCAGCACCGCGTAGCAACAGCGGAACTGAGCGTTGGAGAGGCGGAGGCGGGCGCCACGCGGGGCCCCGCTGGCATTGGGCGCGCTCTCGCACATCGTAAAGCAGGGGACGGCCTTCGCCCGCGCTTTACGGCCGCGCCCCGCCCCGCCCCGCCCCGCCCCGCCCCGCCCCGCCGGCGAAAGCGTCCGCAGCCTCCGCCCCCGCCTTCTCCGCTGCCACGCGTGGGTGGGTGGCGCGCTGGGCGAGCGGGGGCGGCCGAAGCGGTTTCTCTCAAGAGCCTCTCGATGGCGCTGACGGCGCCGTCTCGGAAGCTTCCCAGACGCAGACGTCCCGAGTGGCGGATCTCATCGCCACACGCTGTCACCCACACAGCGAGGCGTAAATGCAACAACATTGAGATAGCTCCTTGGTGTCCGTGCTATTTTTGGGAGTTGTTGTCAGTCCCTCCGATGCAACCAGTTCGAATTTCTTTGCGAATTTAGTCAGACCAGAAATAAGTGTATAAAATAGATTTGTTTACACGTGACACAATTTGATAATACGTAATAGTGCATACAATACATCAATATATATTAATGACAGAAATCTGCATTGATACAAAATTACTGAATGTTGGGAAATGAGAGACATAATTTATCGAATCGAATACAGATGTCGAAAAATGACTTGTCTTAATACAGAAAATGTCAGTGATATACTCGTAATACCATAAAAATTAAATGTACTTTCTGGAGAAGAAAAATACAGTAAAAAATAACGAAAAGTACAATCTACCAATACAAATACTGGTAAGGAAATAAAATGAGCAGACGAGTACAATATAGATATAGTTACTTGTTCTAATAACATGTTGAAAAGACCACTTTCTTTTTCAGAAATTACATTTTGCAAAGTTCAAATCCCAATACGGACTGACTGAAGTTTAAACCTCGACTTCATGGGTGATAGATGATTCCGCTAGACGCTACTAACCCCAGAGTACCACACAAAAGCAAAAGAGAAGTATGATAATTCAGTAAAACAAAACCAATAATAGGCGACAGGAAGCGCGCGAGTGCTACTGCCCCACTGCCTGGCGACACCACACGCGCCGCGCGGAGAAGCGATCAGATTCGTTAGCAGCTTGCGGCATCCCGCTTACGAATCTTGTATGTTATTGGGCGAGTAAAAACGGGGCTTCTGAGAGTGGGAATGGAAGAGGCATTGAATACCTTTTTACGATACTTTGAGACATTCGACAACGCTGAATGAAGTATAGCGGAGCACAAACAATGGAGAAGACTATAGAGAAATTTCTATAGAAATTTCTCTATATCCTTCTCCTTTGTTTGTGCTCCGCTACACTTTATTCTGCGTTTATTATAATGAATAATGTACAAGATAACAATTGAAAATGATTGATTTATTAAGGACAACATACAGATATTGAAATTTTCAGTTCGGGCAGTTAATGTATTTCGCTGTATCTCCATATTAATAAAATCAATAATTGTGGAGAAATTTATTCCATTTTGACATTATCGAATGCAGTGAACCTCTGATATAGTGAACCAAATATGTTAGTCCTCAGAAGTTGACTGTATAACTCTCCTTTCAAAATTCAAAACACGTGTTAGTCAAAAGATTGGCGAAAAGATATTTCTTGAGACAAAATATCCTAGTTACAATCGCAATGCTAATGCAACAGAAATCTAATTTAATGCAGCACCATTGTTTTCGAGAGGATACAACATCCCTCACTGTGGGTTTCGTCAATTCTTTTGGAAGAGAAAATCTTATCCTAGTCCGACGCGAGAGACTTGAATGACTTCTTTTTGTGCTTCTGAGACATTGCAGACTTTGGACAGCGACAACTTCTTAATGCATTCCAGTTTATTTGTGCTTCCTACTGGTAAACTACAGAATCATCATAAATACTATTAATGAACCTACCTTGCATACCAACTTACGATAGACATCGTAAAGGGGTATCTATTGGCTGAGAGTATTAACAGGCAATGAAACAAACTTGCCAATCCCAGTGTGAAATGTACAGTACACAGTACATATGTTTCGGAACGAGTATGTTTCGAACTTTGAAGTTGAACGTTTTACCTATTTTTCTTCCATTTTAACTTCAGGGCAACTTGACCTATTACGCATTACATTCACTTCATGCAAGCTAACAAGCATAACAACTACACAACGTCGTACAACAGGAATTTTGAACTGGTATTCTCTGCTGGTACTATCAGAAGACATTGATAATATAAAGATGAAAGGTAATTGGGTATTGGTGGCAGGTGATTATCATAAAAGCGTTCATTCATCAACGACTTAGAAAGCAAATACGAATTGTGACCATAGCCAAGCCACAATAAATAGTGTAGAGAGCATTCCACTCACATGCCATTCCTATTTTACCAAACATTTAGAGTGAAATATCTTCTCAAGATTATAAAATTTTATTTCACATTCAGTGTTTGTGTAAAATTCAAAACGCAACAGCCACCCTAACCAGTCTTAACAAATGCCAATCTATTTCGCAACCAAAGAGGAGCAGTCGCGGAGGAGTGGTGGCCCGTGGGGACGGCGCCCCTTTGAGACGAGATCCTCGTCGCCGAGTGACGGCTGCAGCCAAACCCCTCCCCCAGGCCGGGTCCGGCGGAGCGCGGCGGGGCGCGGCGGGGCGGAGCGGGGTGGAGCGGGGCGGAGCGGGGTGGGGCGGAGTGGGGCGGGGCGGAGTATGGCGAGACGTGGCGGGGCACGGGGACCGCGGCGGGGGGCGGCGGGGGCGGCGGGGGTGGCGGGGGTGGCGGGGTGGCGGGGAGTGGCGGGGGTGGCGAGGGAGCGGGGTGCGGCGGGGACGCGTCCGACGTCCAATAAGCGCCGAAATAACCCCGGTGGAACAACCTCGCGACCTTGCCAAGCTCACCAATATCGAAGTTGGTGACGAGTGTCAAACGGAGCGCTGAACCGGAACCACATCATTAACCGCAAAGAAATAACACTGTCATGTGTGCCAAGTTTTGAAAGTTCTTGAGAGCTTGTAATAACAAAGAATACGCACAAGTATCATCTGTTTATTAAGCATATTGTAAGCTTATTCAGCACTGCTGTGGATATCGCATTTCAGAATGGCAATTAGAAATTGATATGAGAATTTCTGTGGTTCACGAGGTTACAGGTCGGCAGGAAGTACAGTTTGACGATGTACTTCAGATATATCGAAAAAGCACAGTACTACAAGAATAAGAAAACAATAGAACACCATGATGTGATGATACATTTTATCAGATCGTAAAAATGTTATTCACAGATTAGCAAATGATAAAAATAATTAACAAAAATTATTAATGATAATAATTAATAATAATAGGTTTGGGTGATTCCTTAAATGACGCTCTAACTGGTTGAGAAATTGTCAAATACTATTTATTTATTTATTTGTCAAAAACAGTAAAAACTGTATATGACGTGTGGGGAAAGAAATTTATCTGCGCACATTTTCTTGAGGGCCAGAATAATAAAAAAAAGTAAAATATAGAACAATAAATTAAAGCAATCAAAAGCAAGATAAGTAAGTAAACAATGTGCACAATAACGTCATGTAAGGCTATTTATACGTATTTGCGTAAATACTCCGCGTCATAACGCGTTTGATAAAAGAACAAAATGATAAGTTGAACAGGAGTTTGCGAAATTAGAGTAGTTTTTCATCAACATTAATTTGAAGATACGTATCAAATGAATGTGTGCCAATTCCTTTGTTACACTGCTCTTACAATATTTATTATTTTTAATCCCTTACTTCGTTAAAATTAAAATTTTGAGCCGTTTCGAATTTACCTAATATTTTCTTTTATAAACAGAAAAATTTGCCTCCAGAAAAAGGCAGTAATGACTTAAAGTGCTCTCAAGATATCTTAAAACAATAAGTTAGGTGAAGTATGAGGTGAAAAATGCGAACGCCGTATATAAACAGTATCTTCTATGAAATGATAAAGTTTTAGCTATACCATGTGTCATTTTGCAAATCATATTAAATGACATACATCATCAAAGATATGAAGTGTTTTTGTTATGTTGAGACACAAAGTTAATATATCTAGAATTAATATATCTAAAAAAGAATTAATATATAAAATACCAAATAGGATAGGCCTATTCCGCAGCTTGTGAATAGCTTCATACAGCGAGTTTAACACACCACGAAACAATACTTCATTTGTCACAAATATTGGTAAAAATTATAAGGCCAGGTATGATCATCATGGCCTATTGCATATTACTGAAATATAATTCTTGTATAGTAATGATGTACTCGTTATCTTATAACATCTAAACAGCATGCTACCCAAGTTGTTGACCGACATTCACGAAGGCATCTCCCTTTGATCTATCTATACATTCTAATTTAGAATGAGACGGGGCATGAGTGCAGAGTGCAAGACCTTAATAAATTTAGCACAAGCCGAAACGAAGGTGGCAGAAGCCAATTAATATTTTCAAGACCTACATTCTTGCGTTATTTTAACCGAGTGCCAATTTAAGATCTGCTGTGACGGTTGTAGTTTAGTGAGATGTGATATTTCTCAGAATTAATAAAATGGTGCTATAAAATTTTGAGAATTAGTTAAAATTAATGCAGTTAGTATTAATACTAAACTTTAGATTATGATGTATGTATTTAGCATTTTGGGTCCATTATCCGATTTTGCCAGCTAGGTAATGGTGTCCCCATGACTGTGCCTAGTTTAATTCCAATACGTTCCCAATATACTCCCCAATACGCTTGGGGAGTAAGAGGGACACGTGACAAACATGACGTATTTCCTTCACTGTAATCAGGAAACTCCGCTTGCCTAATATTTCCTTCGTCACACCGCTACAGAAATTGCGATGATTTTAAAGAAAAGCTACAACTATTTTTGCCCCGACCGGGAATCGAACCCATGATTATGAGTTGCCTATGAGCCATACTACTTTAACTATACCAAATTCAATTCACTACAAAACAATTATAAAGTCAGAACAATTTTCAGATGTAACAAATGATATTACTGATACTAAGCGTCGTAATAATTATTGATTTTTATTTCTTTAGAGGAAGTAATGTACTACACATAGGAAGAAGAATTACCCACTGTTTTATATCGGGGTCCTAAAATACCAATTCTTCTATCCAAAAATCGCTATTTTCCCTGGAGCATTAAAGAACATTCTCTATACCACGTATGTAGTATGCGAAAAAGTAAAAACTGTGAGCTCTGTACATTGGATGAATGGATGGCAGGTGATTGAAGAATGAGACCCTGTACGCAGTGAGCGACGACAAGTTCCTCATATTGCAAAGCGACTTGAGTCTAAGGTCTGTTCTGCCTCACAAGTCACGATTCCGCCCTAGAAGGTCGCGGCCCTTGAGAAAGCCAGCGTGGCGGCGAGCGTGACGGTGAGCGTGGGCTCGGGAGGCTCGACCCTGGCGCGAACCCAGGGCCCCGGTCACACGCACGCGACGTGCCGGCGACCGCGGTGGGCGACGGGGTGACGCACGAGCAGGCAGGCGCAAAACTTCCACACCTCGCTTTGCGTGTCCGCAGAGGCAGCGATGGCGGCGCAGGCAGGCACCCGCAAGGGCCAGGTGCTGGTCAACAAGCAGTTCAACTCCCCGATCAAGATGTACTCCGCGGAGAACGTGGCGGAGGTGCTGAACAAGCAGACGCAGGTGCTGGAGAACGGCGCCGTGGGGTGAGTGCCGACGCGCGCCGTGCGCGGGGCGCGCCCTCGCCGCCGCCAGCGACCCTGGCGGGCCAAGGAGCAATCCTTGCATGTCGGTTCGTCACCCTTGACAGGACGTGCTACTCCACAGGACGTCATCTCCCGAAGGAATGTTAACGAGTGTCCTACTTTCTTAGGAGGACGAGCTAGAGTTCTAGAGAAATATTAATAATGAACTACGTAAATTGAAACATTGAAACATTGTGTTTTTCTCATATTTCTGGTCGCTAAATAGTATTTACACGTACATAAATGGCAGCGTGAAACTTTGTAATGGCAGCGTGAATTTTTTCCGAAGGAAATTGAAAATTGTATTTTGAATGAAAAAGTATCCCTCTGTACTAAATATCGTGCATTTATAAACTCCAATATTCCTCGATTATTGTTTTTCGGAATAATTGTTTCACTAAATATGTTATTATGGCCATTATCTGTTTACTTTCCTTATTTTTATGATGAGTTCATTTGTGTTTTCTTGCCGCAGATATTTTCCGTTTAGGACTTTAACGTTTTAAAAATCTTGTACATTTTTTATTTAGGGTCTGGAAAAATTCCCATTAGATACAATTTTCACCTATCTGTTAAATGGGCAAACAATACGAACAAAATTTTGCGAACGTGTACAGAACTCTATATCTGAGGGTTGTATTTTATGGAATTATCTCTTTTCAAAGGTTAAGACACGAGGTACATCATTTCGGTCCACATATACCATTAATAACAACAATAATAATAATGCAGATTACATATATCTTTTGAATTTGTTACCGTACAACCGTAAACTATGTTTGAAGAAACTACATGCAAGGATTATGTAAGAATTGTAGGAAACCTTCTTCTTTTCAGATATATTTCTTCTTACTACATGTCATCCATACAAAAATTCATTAAAATATTGGAAACCCTTCGACAAATTCAAAGTAGATAGAGAAATAGAAGTATCAGAACGTATACAAATTTAGTATTTAACATGATCAAATGACCATGAAAACTTCGATTTAAAGACTAAAAATAACAGTTTTAATTGTTTAAATTTATCGTAGATATAACAATATCTAATAATACTCAGTTCAAAAAGATATTGCATACATTGAATTCTCTGCTGGATGCCATGTAGACGGAGGACTTAACAGGTTCATCTTCGAAGAAGACATCTCTGAAGATACATCACACCTCCACTTCGTCGTTCGACCATTCAGAATCGATTCATCCCATGGGCGAAAAGAGTAGGGAGCAGGGAGACCGCAATCCACCAACTAGAAAGAAAACTAAATAATACATAAAAGCATGTGCATTTCAAATAAATTAATCCTAATTCTTCTAAAGATATTTTTACTTTTTTTCCCCTGACAGAAGGGTAACTTTCTGAATCCGAATCTTTCCTAGTTTCAACAACTAATTTACTCGTCCATTATTGTTAAATTCTAGTTTTCGTGACTTATTTTTATCTGTTGTTAGTTTTATTTTATACAATTTCGTCGTTCGTCGGAATTTTTTATATATTGGTAGTTTTTATGTTTTTAATATCCTGTTTGGCTTTGTAATTTGCATGGTTATTTTTATGCGGTTTTATATACTTTTCTTGCTTACATTTGACAAGATTATAGAACTTTATCTTCTATTCTTCTCACTTTAATCTTTATTTCCTGCCAAACACCATTAGTATCTGTAAATCATACTGGATCTCTCTTACTAAACAGTTTGTGTTTCTAAAATGCAAACAAAAACCAATTATTGGGCATGTATATTAAACACTGAAATCCTACTATTTTAAGTTTCGCAAATCAAATTGTAAATCAGACCATTGGCAAATATATTTTTTCTAAAATCTATAAAGTTATTATTTCCAGAATTGTTTTGCAGAAATTTAATCCTGTTTGATTTGTGAAGGTTTTTTGTTCATTTACTTTAGAAAGCCTCTTGCACATTATTTTTTTGAAATAGGATACCTCAGATGTTTGCAGTTGATGCTGAGATTTGTGATTAACGCGATAAAAAAGAATACAATAATATATGCAGGTATAACATTGCCCACAATACACAGGTATGTTTTTTTCCTTTATGAACATACTGGAAAAACTAATGAGAAATACATGAATATTCTGATGAACGAGTCAAATTTGAAGGATTACGCAACTCATGATTGCAAATACTTGTTGTTGCCAAACGTGATGACACCACATTGCGTCTGTTACTAGGAGCTGATAGATTATTGGTTTCGAGGTTTGTTTTCTTACTTCTGTGATATAAAAACCTTGTGACGAGAAATGCGCAATATAATTCTCAGGAAAGTACTTCGATCTATTTCTTCATCCATCGATACGCATTAATCAAATCACGTTCGAATAGTAATGACGTTGCATATTTCTAAAATGGAAAGGGCAAGAAGTCTCCTAAATTATTGTGTATGCCATTATTTTGCTGGATTGCATCACCCATTCTGATAGAATTTCTTTCATTTTTTATCAGAACTTTCTCACACTTACTATGAAAAAAATAACGTAGGAAAGTAGGATGCTGGCAAATCGGAGAGGGAGATAGTGTGTAGGGTTTTATAACAACTCACCCTCTCTGTTCGAAGTTTTTTATTGAGTAAATGAATGTGCGAGAAAAAAATACTGGTTCTTATTCTCTTCATTAGTAAGTAAGCAATAAAAGGAATATTCCAAGAATGTTTCCAGAGTTTAAAACCCCTTCCTCAATTTATTTTTTTAATTCAAATAATATTATTTTTAGTTGAAAATATACCGACCGAGATCGTAATTTATATGCAATGAAATTACAATATTTCGAATTTGAAGGGAAAAAATAAAAGTACCTATTCTCGAATTTCAAGTCACTGAGGGTAATAAATTCAACATTAGAGATTTACGACGAAATGGGTAGAACTACGAGTACTTTCCACTATTTTCTTCGTTAATGCACATAATGGACGCCTTGCAAAAAACAGTGTTGGAAGAAAGTTCGTAAAAAGAAGGAATTCTCACAAAACTCGTTTTTTATCCTCAAGGTGAGAAAACGAAGCAAGCTGAGACGAATGTATGGAAAACTGGGTGCGTGTCAGCACCCTTGTAAACAGATTAGGTGGGCAGGGAAACATGAGAACGTAGAGAACACTGATGAGAAAAGATGAAAAACAACTATCCTTGTTTCGAGTTTCAATCTTGGAAAGAAATAACATAGCAGAGGCAAGTTGGAACGTCCAGAAAAGTGGAATAAAATAAAAGGTATAATAGAGGATTATTTCATAACATATTCGGCTTTTGACGGTCAATTATTATACAAAGAGTAAGAAGATTATGCATAAGGTCATGTAAATATGAAAAATTCTAGGTATCAAAAAATTCTAATTATTGCGGTTTATGTAACGGGGGTTTCATGGGCGACCTGTAAACTATTTTCGGGGGAATATCAATTTCGTGCCGAACTCTCTAAAACAATTATTATTTATAAAATAAAAAAGTAGCTTTCAGAATGTTTATTTTAAGTTGCTTTATTCTATGAATGAGTGCAAGGAAAATAGAAAAGATATTATTAATTGTATTTACTCTCCTCATTAATCTGTTCATCAAATTACGGGCTTTTTGCCTTCCACTCGAAACAGTGAGTGAATTTATCATGTTTCTGAGCATGTCAACTACTTCCGTGAGTGCAGTACATTATCGGGAGTTGGCAGTGTTGCTTCCTACGGGAACGTGAGATCGGGCATTGACCTACATGTGGACTTGCGGGTTTTCCCCCCTCCAGAAATCTCCCTCAGTCAGGACAGACCCCAAGCTTCTGGTTGATCTTCTGACATGTGCGGTAGTGTTGTCCATGAAAGTGTATATGTGTAAGGGGTGACAGGACAAGGGAGAGGAAGGAAAGATTGCGCGCGGTTCGTGGTCTGTTTGTTAGGGTACTGCTCCAGCATTCTCCTGGTGCTGATCGGAGAAACCATGAAAACGTATCGATCAGAGCATCCGGCCGTTGGTATTATCCTCCAGACACCGGCTAAATTCAACTCAGCTACGAGCTAGTATCGAAAATTCGCCCCCGTGACGACTCGCACCAGGGGACAACGAGGATAACAATGCTGCAGAGGCAAAGTTGTTTCTCCTAAGCTATTGCAGGCGTTGTTCGCAGCTTGTGAACAGCTAAGCCGGCGAGCACCTGGCAACAGCGTGCAACCCGATCGGCCGCGCCCCGCTTTGGCCGCGCGGATGGCCGGGGCTCCGCGACGGAGGCGCGTGGCTCGCAGCGCGCCCCCGCGGCGGGGCGGGGCGGCGCGTGGGCGGCGCGAGGGCAAACAAAGAGAGCGCCTATTCCGAGCGCCCGCACTCCTCCGCGGCCTTGCACCTCGCGACGAGACGCGATGCGATGCGCCCGCGCCCGCGCCGCAGGCAGCCACCGCGTGCGGTAGCTCATCGACAACACCGTTGCATCTGCAGCATCTTCCGCTGGGAGCGGTTGGGCTTCAGACTCGATTGTCCACACTATGCTTGGATTTTTATTTCTTGGCGCGTGGGGTTTTGTCCTCACGATGGGAAATCTCACGGTATTTCGCATCTTTCTCAGTCGTCCCGCCAAAACTCGCCTGATCGCGACTGTTTCGAGCAGTGCTGGCGATCATGCCTAGCGGCACGGCTGAGAGCGACGCGAAATTCCCTGAGACATGCGATCGTGAAGACAAGACCCCACGCGCCAAGAAATAAAAACCCACGTATAGCTGCATAACCGGGCCGAATTCAGCCGCTGTCTGGAGGAGAATTCTAGCGGCTGAGAGCTCTGATGTTTTCTGTAGTACCTGTGGTCAATACCAGGCAGATGCCGGAGAAGTAACAATGGAGCTAAGCAGCACCCGTTATCTTTCATTCTCAACCTTCTCCCCTCCTCTCCCCGTACACCACACTTACTCTTATATACATACACTACCACTCATGTCGGGAGCATAGAACGTGTCCCCGATTAGGGTAGTGCCCCTCTGGGGAAGACACCTGGAAGGGAAACTTTCCCGCATGGCGACATGTAGGTCCGTGCGGGAACTCACGTTTTGGTGAGAGAGAAACACTACCTCCATGGCTATAACACGCTGTACATTTAAGGGATTAATTGCGTCCGGAATCGTGAGAGAAAAGGGTACAGGCGGTGGAAAGTAGTGGACGCGGCGGGGAGGAGGCAGAGGAAGACGATCAAGGGCGAGTGAAAAGATGCAGGTGAAGTGTATTCATGATATAGTTGTATTATTTGAAACATCTTCAGCAACGATGCTAACATGAAATACATTAAGCAAAACAGAATTCAGATGTTCAAAACATATGGCTTTATTAATGTGCTAATTAAGAAATATTATTTCATTCTAGAATTATTCTAATCGTTCTCACAAACAACACAATATTGTTAACAGACAAGAAGAAGAAGAGTAATCACTATAGCTTTAAATTCATTTTAAAATATCATCAATGTATGCAATACACAATACAATGTATTCAACAGTTTTTTAAAAATTGTTAACTTAACAGTTCAAGGCTTCATTTCACGTGGTACCTAGACCTAAATGTAAGAACCAAAACGTGTTACACAAAATGTAGCTGGCAAAGAATATGAATATATAATATACCTACAAGGTAATGACCTCTGAAACAAAAATAAATGTGGTACGTAAAACGGCTACTTGGTTGAATGGCTACTTTTAGAAAATTTCAAAGCAAAAACTAAAAGTTAATGTATTAAATGTAAAAACACGAAAGCAGATATTTTATATTACAAATAATCTTTGAAATAGACGCTGTCTTTAAAATATATTACTACAGCGTGTATTTTTGTGATACTACAAACGATGCACCTCTAAGCAAACAAGAGGTTAAACATAGTTCTTGTAGGTGGTCTGAGTTAAGTGAGGCGCGACAAACGTGACCTACTTGCCCAAAATAATCAGTGGAGGCGCGTAGGCAGTTCTCCAGCTCTAATTAGGCCCAAAACGAATTGTATACTTTTTTCAAGATGTAAACAAATTGTAGGAACATGAGTATCATAAAAGTGATAATCATTGTGTTCCTTTTCTTACAATCTTCCAATCTACCTAAGAATATGCTAATATCTTTGAAAACCCCTCGAGTTAAACGTAATAGTGGGAACAGGATTTATGGATAATTTATATAAAAACTAAATGACAGCAAATAAAAAATATTTTTACAATCAATAAAAAAGGGCACAAACGCAGAGGCAAGTGAAAGGTGTCAAAAGAAGTAGATATCCTCAGTGAACACAAAGCCTAGGAGGCCAAGGCTCGGCGATAGGCTCTCAAAAAACGTACGTGCCTTCTGTCAAGTCGGCCCACAAACGCGCGCTCCAGTCGTAGTGGTGGACACGAGATAAGAGGGTTGAATTAGAGCGCCAAGAGAAAATATTGCAGTCGTTGCCTCCAAATGCCAACTACTTCGAGGAGTAGGCCATAGAAATTCAGGAAAATGAATAATGTTTTTAGCATTACTCGAATTGTTTAATTCAATTGAACATTCACTAATTCTTTTTTAGAACAATAATGTGTAACACTGAAATTGTGAATAATTTTTCACCACCTCTGAGCCTTTTTCTTCCGAAAATGTAAGGCCCTCTGGCGATTTGTACCGCAATATTTTTCGCTTTTAAGTTCCGTCTTAATGACATGAGTACGAATAGGTAAGCCGACTTCGCAGGAGGACAGACACATTTTTGACATAGCCCAGCGCCGACACTCCACATTTTGAACCTATGGTTCATTAGTAACATAGGCTTTCCTTCAGCCTCTCTTCAGTCTCTTTGCGTTCACTTTTTCACACCTCTTTCTGTAAAAATGAAATTAAATCATTTCTTGAAAAACACAATTCGCTTAAATATCATGCGGAGGTTAGAGTTGTTGAATAGATTATATTTTTTCAAGTTTATTATTATTATTTCACTACACGACTAAAGATGTTATGAGTCGGCTGAATATAAAATCTACTCCAGGTTGCAACCAGCTACCTAAAGAGTAGATCTAGGGACTATCGGTGCCTCTACAATACTTTGCGCAAAATGTGGGCTGTTTCAAATAAAGCTATTTCTTGCACTTCCCAGTCCTTTGAATTACCTGGGAGTTTAGACAAGTTCTTACTCAAATTTTGCAGAACAAATCCCAGAACTCCGATAACTATCGGGACGATCTGTGCTTTTACGCCCCACATTCGGCTGATCTCGATTTCCAAACTCTTTATTATTTTTACTTTTATTATTATTATTATTATTATTATTATTATTATTATTATTATTATTATTAATTGAAGGTGTCTTTAGCTGGTTTTCTGTGATGCTGCCCAGTTTTCGATTCCCGGTCGGGGCAAAAATAGAGCTGTAGCTTTCTAATACAAGTCGACTGAGTTTCTACAGCTGTGAGATCAAAGAAATCTTAGACAGGCCAAATAAGCGTGGTACGGTGCTGGGAATACGTCATGCTCGTCACACGTCTCCTTTCCCCCTAGGCGTGGATAATCCTCATAAATGAAAACAGTTCAGGCTTGGGAACACCGCTAGCTGGTTGAAGTCAGATTATTTCGACCTCCAATGCCAAATACAAACCTACATTATTATTTTTTAATGGGATTATCGTCCATCTAGGACCACGCTACACGTTATCCTCGGAAGCACAGTCATAATCTTCCCAGAGAGACTAATTTGAGGACAGATTCATTTTGAGGATAAGATTTTTTAGCTATATCCCCTGATTGAACAAGGTGAACCTTGAATTACGAATTAAGAGGTGATAGGATCATGATGAATGAAAGAACAATTACAAATACGTCCGTGCCTATGCAGGGTTCCAACCGGCAACCTCCTCAGCACAGCCGATGGCTGCCGCAACCGTCTGTGTCACGGGGGCCGACTCTTTATTGTTATTGTTGTTATTATTATTGTTATTGATGAAATGATTGGCATGTGGGTGTGCAAGTGCAGTGGAGTGGTGGATGGTGCACGAAGGTGTGGCGTGGTGTTGTGGGCAACAGTCACGAGCTGCCCAGAATAATCGGCGTGGGCGCTGGGGCGTGGGTGCGAGCGGCGCGGGCCCTCTAACGAGCCACGTGGGCAAACAGCGCGCGTAAATTATAGAACGCGGTGTTTTTCGGCGTGGCGTCGCGTCGCCTCGCGCCGCCCCGCGTCGTGTCGCCCGCCGCTGACTTGTTTGCCGGGGACTAAATTTAATTCGGGCCGTGAGAGGCCCTCGAGCACGCCCATCGCGGCCGCTGGTGAGTGCTTCTCGGTGCACTCACGGCCACCTCAAAACTAGGTCGCTTTTGAATGCTTCTCAAGCACCCTACCGTCTACGTCGCACCAATCCTAATTAACATAAGTTACCATTTTTCTAACAGTTTTACATAATTTATTTTCTTAGTAAACCTCTACGCTTGGGCAAATACACCATTCCCCCATCCGGCGTTTACTAGTTATGAGGGGAAAGACCGAGTGAGGTGGCTCAGGGCATCCAGTGATGCCACTGCAGTGCCTCTGACCGAGAGGTCAGGGAGTTCGATTCCCGACGGTGGCAGGATTTTCGACACTAGCCAGTTAGCTAGGTCGATTCCTGTCGCTGTCTGGAAGAGAATTCTGTCGGCCGACTTCTCTGATCGGTAGTTTTCTATGGTTTCTCCGATCAGGCGAATACCGGAGCGGAACCCAACCAAACGGGCAACGGATCGCGCGCGATCTTTCCTTTTTATTTCTTGTCCTATCCTCACCCCCTTATTTACACACATACACTAACCTGTTCTACGTTACCACACATGCCAGGAGACCGGTCGGGGGCTTAGCGCTTCTCCTGGCTGGGACGGTGCCCCGCTGGTGGGAGATACCTGGTCGGGGAAAACCGCTAGCCGACGGTAGATGGGCGCCGAATCTCACCATCCAGCAGGGAAAGATCACTGTCACTTCCCGAGAAAATGACCTAAAATGAAAATATGCACTACAATTACGATACTAATGCCCTTAGCTGTTGACTCACCCGGAAGCACTAATCATGCAATCAAAATCAATGAGGGGAAAGCACGGGACGTATTCCCTTATGGCTTCTCCGTCCAAATTATGGAGAGGACGAAAACAGCAGGGAAAGTAAATGAAATGGAATATTACGTACGGTCCATCACTCATTGTATTCCATGTAACCCATTGTTGCTCCAGTATTCACCTAGAAAACCACTAGTCAAAGCAGACAGCGCATGAACTCAAGCCTGTAAGTGTCTAATGTTCAACATACTATAGATCGCTTGTACCTGCGGCAGTTCGCTGGTCTTTTTGGGAGCCAGAGAACGGATGAAGATTCAATTTGTCGCGGTTGAAGCGCTAGTTCTCGACATAACGTTACCATCCTACCGGTTTAACAAGAGTCAAAATGCACACACATCCCCCAATTTTGGCCACAACCAATCGTATATTGATGGCCATATTAAAATCATCTACAATAAGTATGCAAATTACGTGGAAAGAAATAGGAAGTGTATATGCCACTGCTACTGTACGAATCTGGCTAATTCGTGAATTAGATGGCTCATATCCATGTTATTCAAAATGGCAGAAAAAAGACCGCGGCATAGAAATAACTCCGATGCATATTTCTGACTTTAATCGGATAAAATTAATATTGCCCAACATGAGTTGACGAGGTTAGTACGCTGCAATGACGAAGACTAGTAGATATCAGGTGAAAAACAGGAGTCAGACTGCTGTTGGAAATTTTCTGAGGTGAGTGAGAGACAAGGGATGTAGTTCCAACCGTAAATTTCTATTTACACAACACCTACTACCTAACCTACCCTAACATCACTATGTTCTTCAGTTGTCACTTCGTCTCGCATTTTCGAGTTGGCCTCGTGTCTCCGGAATCCGTCCTTCGCGACTTAAATAAAACACTTTGCATGTACAACGCTTAATTTACAACGCATCCCAAAAATACTTATCGCAAACACACAAGGCGCCTCACACTCGTAGAATCACCGCACATTTAGCCAGCGCCCTAAGGCTAAAGTCAACATTAGTTTAATGGAGTCAGAAATGATTCGTTCATCTTTCATAGAGCTTTCTCCATCCACACCGTCTCGCTAATGGGGAATTTACAGGCTCCTTTAAAATTTGCGGAATTTAGACCTCTAGTCGTAACGTAAATCATTGAATTAGCCATCAAATACGTGTGAAAACTAGTTGACTAGTACGTCTGGGGAGACATCGGTAAATTTTAATGCTTTAAAAAATGTCATTTCTTATTTTCTTTCAATTATTTCGAATATTTACTCGCGTTTTTGGATGTTTACACAAGGCTACAATGCATGTACTTAAAAATTTTTAAAGTTAGTATTTAAAAATGAAAAGTACAGAAAATATTGGTTTTGTCATATTTAAACTTCTTACTTTCCCGTATACATACGTATTTACGGAGAAATATATACATAGTGTAGGGAAAGTTATGTAATGCTGCGCAAAAAACGGGGGATTTGCGGCAGAAAAAAAATTCGTTGTCGGGCCCAGATAACGAAAAAGTGGATAAATCTAGTTGCTAAATTAAGAAAAAATCCCCTAACAGGTGTTGTAAGTCCTTGATACCGAAAAACCAACTGAAAGCAAAACGCCCATCCGTCCGTCTGTGTGTCTGTCCGTTTCCGCCTGATGTGTGTGAACAACACTAGCGCCTAAACATTTTTTTTTCAAATTGAAGAAACCCTTGTCCATCTGGCCTGAGTCAAAGCTCTCAGATTTTCAAAAACATTGATTATTTTTTTGGGGGGGGTACTATACCCGAAGCCCCCAGGACATTTTCAAAATTTTCTCGAAAACGGCTCCGATTTTTTTCTTTAAATTTCTTGTAAGAATAGTGTAAAATACACATATAAATGTGGCATATGTGCTATTTTAACGGTTAACTCTGAATTTTCGAAAATTGCAATTGTTTGAATTTTGTTCGGCGTCTTCCTACAACTACAAAATTGCTGATAGAGATTTTTCCTTCGAATAAAGTTTGTTCTTCATATTGAATTCTTTTTTAAGGTCGTGTACTTTTTTGAAAATTTTAGTAGCTTTCGCGCAATATTGCGTGAAATAGTGTTATTTTAAAAAATTACAAAAACTAGATTTTATAAAAAAACAGTTCCAAATTTGTTCTTCAAACTTTTGGTAGGGATAGTGCTAAATGTACTCTATGAGATGACAGAAACACCTTATTCTGTTGTTTTCACCTTATTTACACCTTGTTTACACCTTATTCTGTTCACCTATTCTGTTGTTTTCTCAAAAATTGCAAAAATGTAAGTCTTTTTTTACTTGTCTCTCACGTCGTTAATATTTACATTAGCAGCGAATTATTGAAATTATTATATTAATTAGTACATGTGCTTTAAATAATGTCAAGTAAAGTTTCTCGAAACCTCAACCGTTGCTGTGAAAACTAGCTCAAAATTCCGCATTTTTGAAATGCTCAAACGCTATTTTCTCCTAAATGGCTCCAAATATTTTTTTCAAACTTTTGGAGCTGATAGTGCTAATTGCACTCTTTAATTTGACGTTAAGTTTAATTTGAGGTATTTTTGTTTTGTTTTTCAAAAATTACACAAATGTAATTTTTTGAAAGATCTCTCACGTCTTTAATATGCACATTAGCAGCAATTTGTAAACATTATTATATTTGTGAGTGTAAGAGCTTCAAATTTTTTCATTTTTAGTTACGCTTAATCGCCATTTTCTTAAAAACAGCTACAATTTTTTAAAAGAAAATTGCCATTTAGGACGAGTGTTTTTTAATATTCTAAAATTAATATTTCCGTTCTATCATTAGGAATCCGAAAAATTAAGAAAATGTACAAAAAATGAACTTTGGGCGGCGACAGATGACAGCTGGCAAGACTATATGGCAATTTCGAGTAGCTAGCCCAGACCCAAGGAAATAGAAAACTAATATGGGAAAGTCTGTGCCATTCTGTAACACCACTAGTTATTTTTACATTTGTAAAGTTTTCCATTTTGTAGCAATCGAAACTTTCATTTCTTCACTTCGATGTGACCCAGTCTATCTCCGCTATTAAAAAATCCGAGGTTTGGGCCAAGATGCATTCTTTAACACACTAATTCACTTAGGAGTTGTAAACAAGATAAGAATAAACAATCTTGGAAGCGTGATTCAGGTGTTACTCATTTTGTATGCACCATTTTGTATTTATATACAGCCATACAAATATGGCGATTCTCCTCAGAGGTGGTTCTAAGGTGTGTTATTGCTGTCACGTTGTCCATGAAGAAGATTAGTCTTCTTCAGCAGCAGCAACAAAACTAGTATTTGAACGCTCTTTTATGTAACTGAATACAATAGTTTAATGCTGTACATATTTTGCAAAATTCACTGAAATCTGCAGAAAAATATTGATTTTACTAAAAACCATTATTAGCATTCGTACAATCATGCTGAATTGTGCTAAAACGATCAATGTTGTTTCCACCTACTTTCAAAGAATTTACAGAATGACTAAGAATTAATTTTAAAATTTCTAGTTCATGAACAGAGAGGCAAAGATAATAACTTTTGTCAACGAACATGAGGTGGCATATGACGAAGTTCACCTGTGACATTTGCCCCTGATATGAAGGCAACTCATCCTACACGGGTGTTTAGCAGGCAGTGATTTGACGCTGGCAAAGAGATTTCGCGAACCCGCCGAACACTAATGTAAGGTGAGTTGCCTGCCGATGAGGGGAAATACGCGGAACTTCATTATACAAAATTTCCCACCACAAATTTCGCTGGCAAAAAGGAATCACCTTTGACTTCTCTACAAGCTCGAGAACTTTGTAACATTTATTCTGAGACATCCTATTAATTTCCAAACATTTCCGAAATTTAATTTGGAAATATATTACCTATTTTATTCTAAAACAACATTTTTCAATGTTCTAAAACGGAAAACTTTTATTTTTCTTAAACAAATTGTACACTCGTTTGTACAACACAGTGAAGTGAATTTTAAAAGAACCATGCGTTTACGTCGAAAGTACCTAAAATATGAAGCGTGCGCAAAGTTGTAAAAACACTGGTTACGAATGATGTCTTACATATATGATGCAACATTTGCAAAATGAAACATATATGCCTTTTCATTGACATTTCCGTGAGCGGGGTTGCGGTATGTTTTCAGAGTAGAGAAAAGCTCCGATAGAAGAGATGTAAATAAACCTGACCTACATACCGGAATAAGCTCATTTAGTCGCATAGTCTCCTGCAAATAGTGTGACATACATTTTTCATTGGTGGAGGGTTTGTAGATAGAGAACTTATGAACAAAAATCACTTGTTTTTGTTTTACTGTTTAAATTAATTACACTTACAATTAATTAAAAACCATAGCAACGGTCTGGTAGGTCGTGAAGTTATGTCAATGCCATCACAACATCGTTGTTGTCAATGCCATCACAATGTTATGCCATCACAACATCGATTAAAGTTATACGCATCCACGCAAACTTTATATGAAACTATTCAAAAGGATCGGAATCAACCCAAGAAGATTCGGAATTTAATTAAAGACACAAGAAATCAGTCACAAAATAACCCGAATTACCATATAAAAGTGAAGACAAATTAGAAATGTGAGGAATAATAATTTTATTGACAAATGATATTCTTGTGGAAAATGCAATTAAATGATGCAATCATTCGCAACAAAAAATATTCTTCAAACCATCTGGCAATAATGAACAAATATATGAAATTAATTTAAATAAATAATAAAAAGAATATACATTACATATGAGAAAGTACCATTAATTTTCTCCATTTCCTAAATGATATACAGATAATTTGGTACATAAATATTGTTATACTGATAATGACGAAAGGCCGTTTGATTTTATAGATAACAATCTAGAATTATTAAATGCACAATATTATTTCGATAATCTGTAATATTACCTTGAAGCAAGTTTTGATAACAAGAAATGGTTGACAGCCTCTGTTTCGCAATAATGATATAATATCGTGACAGAATGAAACTGATTTAGTCTTCATCTCATTGCCACTGTTAGAGGAAAATGGTTTGGTATTTTGGGCATGCTCAACAAACATGTTTTCTATTGGCAAACTATAAAAAGCAGTTTTACTTTCTGAATACTTCTTATAGGAAAAGTATTGAAACGCCGCAGAATAAAATGCCAATTTCAACCAAAAACACTTTTTCCGGTTCCCTCTTAACGAAAAAGTGGAATTATTTTCTCCGGTATGTATTGCATTACTTTAACTTTCTCGTGTACATATATTGAGCAAATCAACGTTTTGGAGGTATTTTACATCGAAAAAAGGGTTTTTTCTCAAAAAGTTCGTCTGTCACGAACTCTAACGCGTTAACTGTTCACAGTATCCTTTCCAAAATAAATATTCTGATAAATGATCTGTCTCATGTTGCGGGTCCTCGAATTTGAATTAAATCTTTTAGTTTTTGAGTACTTTATTTGAAGTCCTTAAGACATTTTCAATTTTTTTTCACAAAAATGGCTCCAATTTTTTTTCTTTAATTTACTTTGCTCGAAGAGAGGAAACTTTGCTTAATAATTTGGCGTTAGCCAGAGTTTTATTAAAACAACTAAAATTTCAAAAGTTGAAGTATTTTGTGTGTCGAGAGCGATAGCCAACAACAAAGGTTACGTAACAGATAAGACTATTGATGAGCCTAGGCGTTCAAGTTAAAATCACCGCACAGATAATAATTTGTATGAATTTGAAAGACTTTAGCGGAATCAACAATATTGTAATATTACGTAACCGTTGCAATTAACACGAGAAATGACGTGTCGTTGCAGTGCCACTGCTTTTAGTCCTGAAACCCTCCAAATGACAAACGGGGCGCAGTTGGTGAGCGAGCCCAGAGGCGGAGTGCGTCACGTGCTGGCCCTTCGCCGCTCGCCCGGGGCCCAAGTGCCAGCAACACGCGCGCTGTGCACTGCCCACCGCCCTTCGCCACCCCGCCCCCCGCCCACTGCCCACTGCCCACCGCCCACCGCCGGCCTTGCGCTGCAACGGCGGGCGGGCGGGCGGTGTCCGCTGCTATTCGCAGAGCAACAATGCGGCCGCGCTGCACCAGCTGAGGAATGGCCCGCCTCGCCCGCTGTGTTTGTTTGCCTCTCCGCCCCCGCGGCGCCGCATTCTGGGCATATTCCCAGCGCACTACGCGGCCCGCGCCTGCTTCGTTTCACGGCCCGTTGCTCTGCACGCGGCTGCCGTCACCGCCGCTTTCGCCCCTGCTTCCCGGCCTTTGCAAACGCGTCGGTTCACTAGGTACTTTCTCCGTATGTGTTCTAATGAATTGTAGTTCACATTTCCTACCCTTTTGTCATCCTATCCTATTCTATGCCCTACTTGTATGGCCTTTGGTAGCGTATTCCTTCCTTAATCCTCTAGATTAATGAACGTTGCTTGATTCAAGGCAACAGCATTATATTAACTAATATAAAGAATTCACTTCGGTAGTCACATGCTATCACAGGAATGTCAAATGCATTTTTGAAACATAGATTCCACGATAATTATATTAACGACAATAATATTAATACATTTCAAGAAGCTTCCTTTCCTTATAGTATATTACAGGAGAGTTTAGTCACCGAATGGTATCAGGTGTTAGAGCATAATCTATGTTCGAAGCTCCTTCTTCGATAACAGAGATTATGCAATTAAAAAAAGGCGAAGCTTCTTCAGTACTCCTAACTACTATTCCTAAACTCCCTCTCAACATTTTATTTCAAAATTTTTGCATTTTCAATGTATTACATAACAACCCACTTGGATATTGTGATGATCTAACAGGATTACGATATCCGGCTGATTCCAGTTTTATTGCGTCATTCAGAGTTTTGCCAATTCGCGGCGCATCCACCCGTGACAATCAGACCGGTTTTATCCAGTAAAAGGCGCGAGTGTGTCGTGCGGCGAAACGTGCTTAACAAGGCGACCGTCACGGCCCATTGTGCAGCGGGGAGCGGGGCGCCGGCCGCGCGGCGCCGGCTGTTGACCGGCTGCTGCCCTTATCGCGCGAGCGCGCGGATTATCAGCGCTGCGATTGCCGCCGCGGGGCGCACTGGCGCCACTCCAGGGCTGAGTCGACCGCACGCCGGTCGACTGTGACGATGACTTTGAAGGCGTGTAATTTCAGGGTGCCATTTCGCAATGTTCGCCACAGAGGGATGTTCAAACATTTTCCCCCCCAATTTCCTACGTTCGGGATGTATGAACATTTCATAGTGTGAAAATCAGTCATGTAATATGAATTAATTGTTACACTAATGCGTTAAAATAATAATAAATACAGTATCTAGTCGTGAATTATAGGAATAATAATAATAACAATAATACGTTTTTGGGAACAGCCCACATTTTGCGCAAAGTACTGTAGAGGCGCCGACCTGGAAGGCCGAGGTAGCTAAGAGCATGAACCGATTCAGCGCTTCAGTCCGAAGGGTTTCAGGTTCAAGTCCCGCAAAGGGCATTATTGTTTGTCACTTGTCTCTCTTGTACGGGTTGTCGCGGAGGGCCTCGCGTTCTGCTGACCGTAGATTAGAGGAGCCCGCAAGTTTGTTTTTGTCTAGTGTATGTTCGAATACGCGTCCCATCGAGACGTAGCTGGAAGCTGGTTGCAGCCTGGAATAGTCTTTATGATCAACTGACTCATAACATCTTAATAGTGAATTACAGGAATAATAATTATAAATTTCCAGCAGGAGACATCCAACTCTCTAGGTGAGACGAACCCTGGTATCTCCCCCGCCACACAACATATTATTTGAGTTTAAAAAAATGTGTGTTTAATTCGGCACGCACTTCATTAATTAATTTTAATCTTTTAAAAATAAAATGCCATCTTTTGGAGTATTTTGAAGTATAAAAAAACAAAATTAATTGTGGAATTTGGCAATTGTGAAGTGCTCCCTATCTTATTGAAATTATAAACGTGTCTGCATCTTAACAAAATGCAAATTTTGGTTACGACAAATATCGCATTTGAAAAATAGGCAGGTTATAACATTGACCAGAACATATAGGACAAAATTTCGTTGCGAGATAATCTCATTTCGTTAAGATGGGGACACGTGTAGGAATGGAACACTTCATTATCCCAATCTTTCACACTCTGGTTTGTTTATTTGCACTTAAGGATTCTGGAAAAGGTATCTCGGGATTTTTTAATAATTGTAATGTTTTTTACCTTAATAAAACAGGCACTGTCTTTTTCAAAATAATCATGTCCAGGTTTGTTGACAGTGTATCATATATGAAGAAAAAGCATTTTGATAAAAAATTGTCACTTGGTACACAAACAGGTCAAGTTGTAAACATCATCACTTGTCCGGATGTAACAGTAACTGTCAGGCACAAAGTTATCATTCTTTTACCAGGTAATTGTTGAAGCTCGCGCCTGCAATTCGCAACCACGTCAATTTTAATAAGATTATCACAAATTATTTTAATGAATTTGTAATTGCGGGCGTTACGCTATTCTTTTGCAAGTCCCAGATTGCAGATTACGATTGGTCCATGTACAATATGTGAAAGAAAACGAGTATTCAACCAGTTCCCCATCATTTGATCCATTTCCTCTCATCATTTCCAAACGGTTTTCAACTCAACAGATTCAGCTTATCTGTTCACTCATGATCTACCCACAAAACGAATGCGAATGCGAATCACACCTATAGAGTCATTACAAAATTATTCTTTTCAGTTTGGACTTCGACAGGCAATGAGAATTATTTAGCGGCTATTATTTTGTCAGTTTTCTGGTGGCTAGTAATTGTAAGAAAAACAGACATACCATGCTCGGAATTACTTTTGTTTTCAAAATCGCCTCTTTATACTAAGGCACATCACAAAGGTGAATCTTAATTTTATATTTGCATAAGAGATTTAGCGACGTGTTTTTTCTCAGTAAATTAATTCCATAGAGAATTCACGCCACAACAACCTTCCAAAACTTTTTGAGATTTAGAAGGGCGTTATGAAGTGTTTTTCATGTGTTCATTAATCAATATGAATAATATGCTTTTTTAAAATAAATACTTTCCTAATTTTTACATAATTTTGAACTAATGTTGCCACACCTGCACATACTTTCTCGCATTATTTGCATCAATTGCGTAATATTGCAATATTTTATCTTGTATCCATCTAATTCTTCAGGCAGTTCTTGAAAAACCTCTTTTCCCTAAACAATGCGCTGGAGATTAAAAAATATATTTTAATTTTCGAAGAATCAAAAGTTTTAACAAAAATGAAACTTCCATAGAAATTAATGAATTAGGCGTGGCCCTTATGGCAAGTTTAAAGAAAAAATGGGGCCGATTTTGAAAAATCTTCTCTAGGTATTTCGGAAAATTGCCACGATTAGACTCAAAATTAAGAGAAAACTTCTTGAAATCTATTTTGAAAAAAATTATCTTCAAATTTTTAAATTGCAAATGCAGAGGAATAGATTGCATTAAGATAAACATTTTTAACTTCAATAATGGTAACTAGATGAACGTGTCGTCGCCGATGCTTTAAACGTTTTCAAAATATTTTCATACGTCAACAAATTCAACTAAGAAAGTTCTAAATAAAAAGAAACTTTAAACAGGTTTCTTTTTTTCTTCGGACGTAGTTCATACAAAATAATCTATTAATAATTAAAATTAAATTATAAAAAAACCAAAAAATGTGGTCGCAACACGTCTTTTCGGATATTCTTTCGGGTAATGGTCACAACTCGCCCTACAACAATGTGTTGGAGAACCGAAACCGAACCCTCCCAGAAGAGTTGTTTTGAAGTGGACAGTCTTTCAGTGTCTTACCAGGCGGTTTGTTAAAAAAAGTTTGCACATTTGCCAGCTCCTATTCTACAGCACACCATTCCATTGTTATATACTTTCATTAGAACGGAATTTTGTACTTGAAATTAAAGGTATTATACAAAAAGGGGATTATCCGATTAGCACTGTCGTATATGCTAGAGAGAATAAAACTATCCTATAAAACGATAATTATTCTATGGGGGGCGCTGATGACGAACCCTTTCATTCCAACTGATCCAATCTGCATCACATACTGTAAATTCGAATACTAAGTAAGGATATAGGGCAGATTCGAAAAAAAAACATTGTGTCATTTTCTAAAATTCAGAGGTTTTAATGAAAGTCGGACCTCTGTCATTGGCGCACCGTCCTATATTCGAACAAAAACTTGAAGAAAAAATTGAACCATATTTGAGAAAATTTCAGAAATGTCCAACAGGACATAAGGACGTCCATAGAACATTATTGAACCCACAAAAATTCAAAGATCCTTTTCAAAATCGCAGGGGCTTGGATGCCGCGAGATCGATGGGAATGTATTCGTTCTGTAGAAAATCTAAAGTATAATTTAGGAAATTGTGTTGTCCATATATTGACGAACAGATGTTTTCGTAAAAATATCGGCTCCCCCAACATGCGCATTTCGGTCAAAATCTCGACGTCGAGTTTTGGAGCATTACATAATTTCGTAATATGTACTCGTAGTACATATAAAGAAAGTATTTTAAAAGAAGAGTAAGAAGAAAAGAGTAAGAAGAAAGAGAGTAAGAAGAAAAGAAAGCATTTTATTATTTTAAGAAAGTATTTATGCGATCTTTACAAACGGATGAACCTGCTATTGAACTTCTGAAGACTTCACACAAAGTATTATTTTTTTCTTTTTACTTCCATGATTATTTTTATGTCTCACTATTTTCCATCACCCCCATTACCCACACAAAATATGGCAAAACAAGTGGGAAAGAACAATACTATCCTTTGAAAGCGAGAGTAAAAGAAGAGGCCCACGTGGTGAGGCAAAGGCATTTGCTAATCAATGGGCTCCGCATTGTTTGGCTTTCCTCAATGGAGCGGCGGCATCTGGCGGCGGCCGGCTGCGCGCGGGGCGCAGCGATCGCCAAAGGGGCGGCCGAAGGGCGTGTCCCGAGACAAATCGCCCGCACGCGCCCGGCGATTGCGCACAGCAAACGACAGCTGGACAGAACTGCACGCGCGGCGGTCACACTGTGAATCAACCACTACCGAGGAAAAGGGGATACAGTATTAATCAAGCTGATGAAAATAGCAGTCACTGGGTCTCTGTAGAAAAAAATTCGGGTCAACGTTGCTCTTGCGAGGGACATAATAAGCACATGAAATAAATCAGAATTAAGTTTAATCTATTTTTAGAATAACATAGTAAACCTCCACTTTGGATCGCGTCAGATTCATGAATTCAGCATTTCCATTACTCTTTCTTTTCAGAATATTATTTATTGCATCGAGAATGAGTTCATTTTTTCTAAGAAAGTTTAAAGCTACTACTGTTCACTATTTTTATTGACGTATTGAAATAAAATGTAGGAAATATATTTAGACATGTCCCAATTAAAAATTACTCTCAGAAATAACCTAATTGTTAACCCAAATATTGGATAGATTTACACGTACATGTTCTCGCGATTTTCAGAAAAGTGACGCGCATGTGCGCATATTTTACAGAATTTCATTGCAATTCAACTACTATATCTGTGACAGACAAGCGTGACGTATCGACCCTCACCCAGTGTCCCACAAACGAAAACGGGGTCACACTCAGAAAGGGGGAGAGGGAGGGGACCATCACAGCCGAGAATGAGGGGTGGGAGTGAAGGAAGATGTGGGCAGGGGCAGTGGGAGGAGAGGAGGGGAGACGAGAGGAGAGGGTTGGCGGGGTGTCACGCTCCACCGGAGATTTAAATAGCCGCGAAGCGTTCGCGCGACAGCCTTCCGGCGCGTCGGCCTATTTATACGGAGGCGGTCCTCGTCCCTTGCCCTTCGTCGCGCATTCTCTTCCCGGCGCGCCCGCCGCCCCGCCCCCGCGGCTTGCGGCAGACGTGCGAAGCGCCGCCCCGCCCCGCCCCGCCCCGACACGCCACGCCACGCCACGCCACGCCCACCAGTGGGCCGACACGACACAAACCACCTCTCGTAGGCAAGATCCCGTTCTTCTGTTCCTTTGCCCTTCGACTCTGTTCCTCCACTAATTACGCGGATTCTGTTTGGGGTCAGGTTTCGCCCCCACATGCTTCACACAATAGTTTACAAGTATTTCATGCACGGATGTTATTTGAAATAATTGAGAAATTAATACTATTAATTTGCTTTAGTTACTACTACGTCGTACTAAATAATAATAATATTTCCAGAAAAAAAATATTGCATATCCTCATCCTATACATAGGTGAGCATGAGAATGTTTGAAACACGTCTATCGGCTCATAATAGACAAATAAGCCAGATTATTACACAGAAACCAATTTTTCTTGATATTTAGAAGTGTACTGTAGAATCTGTTTGGGAATATTTATGATCCCAACTGTATAAAAATAAAATTACTTCGAACCAAGAAAACTTAAAAAAACTGAAAAGTTTGCATCACATGTAAAACTGGACATAAATAGCATATCTAAAAAGAGTAGTTCATGTGAATAATTTTCAGTGTTGCACAACATCAATTGCGCTCGGGGTCATAAATGAGTTCAAATAAAGTCTAAAGTTTAAAGAAGTATATTCTTGATGTTGTTGTTGGCTCAATCTCAATTTGGTAGAAAAGACTCCCTTAGCGGATATTTGTGAAAATCCAAATAAAACATAATATACAAAATTAAAGAATACATATGTTTATAGAACCTTTAATTAAATTATAAAAAATAACATATTTTACATTCACACTTTTTTAGTCTTTGGAGTTGAACATGTTTTCAGTAAAACACTTTTGAAACTTTCAACGCAACTCCTCCCATACGTGGTCTGGGGACTTTACAATATTGGAACCAAACATTCTGTGGTTAGTTTTTTATAAACTATGTTTTTCAATGAGTCGTAAATGAATGCAGTTCAAAACTGTGATATTTTATCACACACTTATCACATACGTTCACTCCGCAAAGAATTGTAAGAAGACGATCACTTACTCTGACGAAAAGGTAACGCGTTGCGAGGGAAGAGATGGATGCTGTGCAAGTCCGTTGTTCCACTTTGAATAGTATGTGCTGATATCAATACCACCCTCATTTGCCTCGCCTCCCGAACCTTCCTCTGTCTCTACCTCCATTCACAATCTCGGTTCCCCTCGGCATTTCTCATGCTCTTCTTTTCAATTCTTGAGAAAAGGCGCGGCGCCCCTTTAAAAATTCTGTGACTATAATGCTTACTAGAAATGAGCAGGCAACGAAAACAAGTAACTCAAAAATATATTTGGAAGTGTGTGCACAGAGAAATTTACACTGCTGTGTGACGTGTAATGCCCAATGGCGGAATACAGAGAAATAGAAGATTAAATTTACAAAACAAATATTGCAAGGTCTATCTAGAACATGCAAATGGCATTTCTTAGACAATTACAACTAGATTTAATGTCTTCGCCCACGCACGCACACACTCATACACACTCTCTCTCTCTCTCTCTCTCTCTCTCACACACACACACACACACACACACACACATACACACACACACACACATTCCTACCTATACATGCGACCACTCGAAACACTTTGAATCCCAAAAAAACGCACACAAAATGTAAAAAAAAGTACTTTGAAGCTATTTGTATTAAATGCATTATAATTGACGAACGACAAAAGTTTACTGTGTGTTTTGGATCGTGGTTGAGTGTAACATGTTCTTTCGAATTATTTCTCGCATACGTAGCGTAGACTTCAATATATCGATATTTAAAACAACGATATTTTTATAGAAACCTCGATGTACTGAAGACATCGGCAATGATGTCACATCCCTCCTCCCTTTGCATTTGGCCCAGTGCGCGGCGGAGGCGGCTGCGGCCGCGTCGCGCTGACTCAGCCGATCGGAAGAGGTTGTTCTTGGCGCCGCCCTGCGCCGCGCCGCCGCTGTTTGTTTTGCCGAATGGAATGCGCCCTTCCCGCTCCTCCCTCTCACCCCTCCTCCTCTCCTCCTTCACCACAGCCTCCGCCCAACGAAAGAGAAATGTGAGAACCGCGAGAAAAAACACAGAAGAATTGAGGGCCTCTCGAAGTGGAAACTCACAATACTCCGTTTTTCAATTTAATCGCCCCCGTTGTGCTATGGAATAGAATAGATTTTGGAGGAATTCTGCTACACAAGCAGGGTCAATGACATTATATGGGCCCTTGCCTATAGAATTAAATAAAATAACTGAAATGCAGGCAAATGGGGAAAATGCAGAGAAAATACTAGAATTACGATCTGCATATTCTCCATTCAACTGTTTTATCTTTTACAGATAATATCCTGAAATTAATAGTAATTATTAGAGGTATATTGCAATTTCTGCTTGAATAATAATTGTATTGATTTTCCTGATAATGTTTTTAAAATCATGAGTAAAATGTTTATCACCGTCACCTAAATTGTAATTTTTTTTTTATTAGGCATGAAATTGATCAGGGATCATTTTTCTGAAATCCACAAATCATTAATACAGTCAAGGTGCAACTACTAATACGACTATTCTTTGCCACAGATTCTTCAATTTCGCTCTGACAAACAAATGTTACAAGTGTAATTTAGTATGCAATGTAACGCAAATGTCATTATTTACGTCTATTGTGAGCAGTTCTCACTGCTATAACGTGTTTCGACATTGAAGTCAAGCATCTGTAATCACCACTGATCAATTACGCAAGTTTTCATTTAATTACAATTAGCGTTTTCGAGAGCAAAACGAATTCCGCTCGCCCCCGCGTGAGCTGGACGTAGTGCGCGTGTCCGCGCACAGATGGCTTCAGCGTCGGCGCAGGGTGGCTGTGGCGGCGCGCCCGCCGCTGACTCACGCCCGCCGCGCCGGGCGCCAGCCAAGTGGCTCTGCCGCCGCGCGCCCGCCGCGCCGGCGCTATTTCCGTCGCGATGAGCGATGGTCGAGGCGCGGACCCCGCGCGCCAGCCTCCCGCCTCGCCCGAGCCCTCAGAGCAGTGCCGGCACTATCTCTCTGTCCCTCGAGCCCCACGATGGAACATCACACGACACTTCGCGTCTTTCTCCGTTGTGCCGCTAGGAGTCGCATGATCGCAAGCGTTGCTTGATACGGTCGCAATCATGCGATACCTGGCGGTACGACTGAGAACGTCGCGAAATACCGTGACACATTCCATCCTGAAGAGGGGCCTTCAGGGGCAAAGTTAGAAAAATCGCAGTATAGGCATGGACAGAAAGGGCGATCGCCCGGACCCCGCCTGGTGATGGGACTGATGGAAAAAATTGTGAAAGATTGAAAAACAAATTAGAACTCGAGAAAATCGTTATCGAAATTTTATAAGTCGCGGTACAACATTTCGTTGAATTTTCAATTAATTTTTTTCCTTCAATAGTTAATTATAGTCTTTAATTGTAAGGTAGGACAATCAAATGAATAAAATAACGCTAATGTTCTAATGAAATACATTATTTCGTGTACTTTGTGTGATTTTATTAAACACTAACTAAACAACAAAATTTTTGAGCGTTTTAAGCTCACCGTGGAAAGTAATTCGATTACTGAATACTTTTACTTAAAACTATTATTTAAAATGTGTTTTCAAAAACTTTTTCAAGGTTCGTTGTAATTTTTGTTATTTACTGAAATAAAATAACTCCTATAGTTTCCTGATACAATTTTCACATTTTGAATTTTTCGGGGGAGGGGGGAGCTACGTTTCAGCATTACCCGGGGCCCAAAATTGTCTTGCTCCATTACTACTTGAGAGTGGACGAAAGCGGTTCACCCAAGTCGTCACATATTAAAGGATTGTTGGACATTGATCATTTTATAACCCTGACTAAACACTTCAAAACAATCCGTCTCTTAAGGGGTCATTCAAAAAATACGTACATGTTATTGTCGTTGTAACTACTTTTATCGAAATTGAATGATGAGGGATTAGGGGATGAATGTAATTGAAAAATGTGTGTACCACTTTAAAACAAGTTTTATTTCAAGTCTTTTAGTTTAGGACGAGACACGACAAATGTTACAAAATACACCTTTTACTGAGAAAAAAACTCGTTAACTATAATATATGTATTTTAAAACAATGTATGCGAGATAAATAACAAAATTTTTAATTATTTGTACGTAATCGGTTTGTTATTTTCCTTTATTTAGGCATTGTTTAATTAGTTACATTGCGGATACCACATTTTTTTATAATTATGTTTATTTGCAAAGACGAGCGTATCCTAATGGGGGTGAAAGGTTGAGAAATTAGAAAGGAGTGGTCAAAAAATGACAAATTTAAGAACCCTATTTGTTGACGACACCCAATTATCTGTTTCGCAATTGAGCAATGATTCATAAATAAATTTAATTTCACCCTCTATTCCTTTTTACTTCTCTGTATTTGCTGAGATCTCGCTGAATCATTTATTGTTCGTAGCATGTGGATGGATACCCACAACAACGCATGATACGGTTATTAAGTTAAAAATATGAGTCAATCTCAGCTAACCGATCTGAAAGAAGGCCTCGGAAAACTCCATTTCTCCGCTTTTTTTTTCGAATTATAGAAATGTACAGAATTGTTTGATTATTTTTAGATCATTCATTTCAAAATTTACGAAACAATCCAAGTTAATTTCGTTTAATGTCCAATACTTTCTAGAAAACTGTTAGTCAACAAATAATGCTGAAAAACAAACAAAAATATCCTAAATGGTGATGCCTTGACTCAAAAGTTAGAGTATCGCCAAGTACGCAGTAACGTCGGACATAAAGAGGTGACGCAAGTGAGTTTCTTAATCAGTACTCTGAAGTCCCTTGCTGTAAGCACAGTACTAATGCAAATTGGTTACGTTCCAATTCTCATTTCTGCCCTTGACCAATGCAAATGTTGCACTTGCAAGGGCTTTTTGAACAAAGGAAACACTGTGTTTATAGATGCCGTGAACATTGGCGAAGATTCAAAAATAACCTGGTGTATCTTGTTTACAATTAAATGGTTCCCTGTTGTTGTCTTACAATGGCAATAATCCAAATATAAAAAAAATAATTATTTGTGGATTCAGATTAAATTTTATAAATTATTCAAGGTAATTGAGTTTACAGGGGTATCCTTAAAATTTATGAAAACCATTAATTTATATAATATAACGAAATTGAAAGTTTGTACAGAAACAATATTTCTTAGTTCACAATCATTATGTTTACAAATAACTCTTCATTTATTAACTACATGCTCCATTTTCGATTTGAATTTGTAAATATAATTTGAAGGAGAGCGCGTTTTCTTAAAATTTTTAAGTGAAATTTACAGATACCTAGAGAGATGTGTTAGTTACAAGTAAGTTACGAATCTCATTGTAACCTACATCATAGCGAAATATTATTTCATCAGTTCCGTTTCATCTCCCTCTCCATTTCATTTTTGATCTCTTCCACCGACTGTTTGATTCCTTGTCATTCCGTCCACCGCAAAAAATCTTCAATTGATTTTCGACACAAAAATACAAAGTCTTTTCAAATTTCCACATTTAGCGTCGATTGAATATTTTCTTTTTCCGGGCGTGTCGACTGCCCTGATCATTAGTCCGTAAATAGTGATTGTAATATTCTGAAAATTGGCATTCTTCTTCTTCTTCCTCCTCCTCCGTAAGAAAGGTTCGGCGCCGACCTATACGGGGGATTGTGGGGGTCCCGCTCCAGGTGTCTCTCATCAGGACACCGCTCCAGCGGAGACAAACTCTAAGCCCCCGCCTTATCAGGCAGTGAAGTGCATGAAAGTGGGGGTGAGAGGTATTGGAACATTTCCACGGTATTAATCGGAGAAACCATGGAAAACCACCGGTCAGAAGAGCAGGCCGCTAGAATTCTTCTCCGGACGACTCCAAGCTAAAGTAGAGTTGAAAATCTTCAATCGTTGGGACTCGAACTCAGGACTTCCCAGTCAGAGACCCTGCAGCAACAACGTCTGTTGCCCTGGGGTATCTCAGCCGACTGCATTCCTTAGTAGCCTGCCCGCCCATACCCTCCCAATTTCACGTGCGACTGGCGCGCGGTGAGTGGCTGCGGGCGGAGTGAATGGGGCAGGGCGTCCCCGCCAGGGAAAGCATCCTCGAGCGCAGGGGTGGGGGGGTGGGGGAGGCCCGGGGCTCTGCGTGAGGTGAGCGCCGGCGCGCGAGGTGCGTGCGGCGCGCGACACGACACACGCCGCGCCGCGGACTGTGAATGGGCGGCGGGGCGGGTGTCGGCGCGGCGGCGACCGACCGATCACTGCGGCCCATTGGCCCAGGCGCCGACGCACCCCGCACGACACGCGGGCATTGTGGGTGGTCGCGCAGAGGGCGCTATTTGACAGCCTTCACACTCGGATTTATGGCCATCGCTCGGGGGCGATAGGCGTTCCAGAGTCAAAGTTATTTATAGCTTCATTTGAATATTTCTATTTGGAAGTTTACAAATATAAATGCGTTCAAAACAATAGTATGGACGAAGATGTTGAAAGAATGATAACAAAATCGTAATGACACGCCTGCATTTATAAAGGTTCATTCAGGAATACATTTTGAAACAGACATTGAATGAAATTGACATTGCTATGAAAATATTTTAATACATTTATAAAAACCATGATGCTATTTCATACCACTTCTTAATTAAATTATTAAGATATTTGAGACATTGCAATGCACTTTAACCCCCATTTCGTACAAAAGTTTCACAATTAAATAATGAAAATTGTGATCAATTTAATACTGAAATTAGATCACTTTTAATACGTTTATATTAAAGAATGTGATGGAAATTGTTTGAACAGATCTTGTTACAATTTTCTCAAAAAAACATTAATGTTGATGAAACTGACATAAGATTCTCAGTGTGTATACCAAATGTTCTTGTGATTACAGTCCATCCACTATTTTACGTCCGAAAAATAAGAATTAAGAGTCACATTTAAAACATACTTAATTATGTGTTTTGTAATAATGTTTCTTTTGCGGACAATTTTTCTCGAGAGGACTTTTCTTCAGTACAACGTAATTCATTTTCGTTGTGAAATGAAGTTTTAAAATTTAAGTGAGTCGTCCGTGGTCCCCTACAGAAGGAAGCGTATGAGTCAACTGCTACGTTTGCTCTCATCGTCGGCGGTCTTTGGTTTCATGCCGTCGTTTAGTGTTGAATCACAGTATAAAATTAGCTCAACCAACAGAGAACGGGAAAATTCAAGAAAAAAACGGAAGTATTTGGATCTAGGTATTTGAGGTGCAGAGATGAAACTCATCTGCTCAATATCAACCTTGTCAAGGAAGGCAGGCAGGAAGAAATCTCTCGCGCTCACCCACGTCAAAACGTAGAGAAGAGGGTTTTATTAGCCAGCTTGTGCGCTATCTGAAAACCCAACACATCATCAAGCATTATCCAAAATATTTTACACGTGTGTTTGATCCTGGCGGTTTGACGTTTCCACTCAACGGGCTCACATAACTACCAGGCTCTAGGTAATAAGGCTCATTAAGCTACTTTTGCAAATTATACCACTAAATTAAAACTGCAGATGCCTAATTCTTCTTGTCAAATGAGATATACACATGGGATTGAGATACATATTCAATTATTTTATTTGTTATTATGCCCTCATTCACAAACAATAAAATATGGTATTGTTGATATTTGTTGATGCTAATACTGTCAGCAACGAACTCTGGCCAGAAAACTAAATTATATCACATACGCGCATTTACTGGATTGCACATTTGTCTCTGTACACTAATCCTTTCATTCTTTCAACAAGTTTCAGTAAGTTTCTCAGAACCATAATCTGGGTAGCAGATGTCCGTATATTAAAAAGCACTTGACCATCCGTACACATGGGATAATGAAGTAGTGGACATTTATCTGCGCAGCGGTCATAAATCTAATGGAGTAATTTACGGACGAGGACGCAGGGGCGTGGGCGGCAGAGCGAAGGGGCGCAGGGGGTGGAGGGGGGGCGTGGGCGTGGGCGGGGTTGGAGGGAGGGGGACGGGGCGCGGAGACGGGTGGTGCGGGAACGGAGGGCGAGGCAATGCGCGCAGTGGCGTGGCCGACAGAGAAGAGGTGGGAGGGAAGGCAGGGGTGGGGCGCGGGGGCGGGGCGGGTTGCGAGGGACGTGTGGCTGGCGTCGCCTGGCTGGGAGCCCGCCTGCATGCGGGGGCAGCGCCCTCACCTCACCGCGTCCAGTGCACACCTGGAGCGGAGGCCATTCCTTCAACTTCCTTTCTTCTTTTTACTTTTCTTTGACGTCATTCATTCTCCTGGCAGTTCTTACTTCCTCTCTTTAATTTGTTCAGAGTTGAAGATGGCTAGTTTCACAAAACATCTCAGGCAGTTGTATAAGATTATAACGCATACGTATTAGATATATACAACACATTTTCAATCATTTTGTTATGTCAAAACTTTCATTGTTGTGCAAATATATGAAATAATGTTGGAAACTAATGTAAAGTGTACTTATCACGTTATTTTTTCCTTTGTTTGGAAGGACAATCTTAGATTATTTTCTATTGATATATTAAATATGTCAACACGTACTGGAATTCGTTTCTAAAAGTTAGAAACGACATCTCGTGTTGTTTGCAAAAAAATGCAAAACACAAAATAACTCATTTTATTATTTTATAAGATATAAAACCTTTGCCCTTTTTCCTTCACAGAAGTGCGCTTAACGGATATAAGACATTGTTCTTGAAGTCTTTAGAGAATGCGGAAAATATCTCGCGCCAGAATTCTAATTTCCGCTGCCAATGAGGCACACGTCCGCTGCGAAAGTCACAACTCGCCGGCTTTGCCTCGACTAAGCCTCAAGCCACTCGTCTTCTTCTCGCTGAATTACATTTTACTTCTTCTACTTGGCTACTCCTTTTCATATTTTCTTCTCCAGCTTTCTTCACTAAAACTAATCGTAGGTAAACAAATTCAGCATTATACCGATAGTTTGGGTGGGGTATCATAATGGGTTGTGTAGTTCTAGATGAGCATATTTCTAGATATGCATTGATGTGACGTGCTGTGTTATGTACCCCTTTAATAAAACATATTTAGTTACATTCTCTCCATACAGTGATCCATCATTTTTTAAATGTAATCATTTATTTCATCTCAATGCTGTATGGTCGTTTTTACAACAGTAAGGTAAAAGTGAGATCAGGAAGTAAAATTCGTGGGGATGCCTAAAAAATGCACAATGAAGGTGTCTTAAGAAACGAAAATCAAGGCACGTGCTCAACGTAGCGGAGCAAAAATTGTTGTAACACGACGAAGGACATAACTCGATATTCGGAGGGAGCCAGGCGGGCAGACCCTGGACCGGACGGCCGCCGGCGGGGCCCGCAGAGCCGCGAGTTAATTTTCCGGGCGAAAGCCGGCCGCGCGGCGGGAGCGGGGGCGGCGCATTGTGGGGCTGCCAGGTCTTTTCTGGGCGCCGCGCCGTCGCTTTCATAAGCGCACTCCTCCTCGTCTCCCCTCCCCTGCGCCCCGCGCCGAGAAATTCCGCGCATCAAGGCCGCCAGCGCCGCACCGCCCCTGCGCCCCGGGCGGGATGCGGGCGAGCGACGCCCGCCGCCGCCGTTTTGCGACAGAACGGAAGCTATTTTCGCCTGCGGGCCCACTTTCGCTGCCGCGCGCGCGACGCGATGAGACGAGACCCGACGCGACGGCAGTTGTCGACACGGCAGCGGCGGCGGCGGCGGCGGCGGCGGCGGCGGCGGCGAAAAGCATATCGAGGGTGGCGAGCGCCCCCGAGAAGGCCCCAGAGACAGGATGGGGGGAAGCATTTTTGGGAAATTTCAGAAATTGAAACAGGACGCAGAACAAGAGTGAATAATTTCCATAAGGGCTCGTAATGTAAACTTGACTTTCGTCAATCAAGCACTAGTTTAGAGTGGCTTAGCGACGCTTGAAGCAGATTTGATGTATTTTTTGTTAATTTGAGTTTAAAAAAATTAAGAGTGAGGTGCAAAAAAAATGCCAGTTACCAGCAAACAGAGACGCGTCAAATGGCATCCCGCTTGCCCAAACGGGGGACCGGAAGGGATCTAACTGTGAACGACGGACAGGCACAAAAACAGGGTACCGTACAAGAATGTAAATATAAAACAAGCCGGAATAACATTCTGAAAAAGATTCGTAACAATGCAGCTTTGACGTGCTATAGCAAGCACGTATGTAAAATTATCCTAATTTTGTCATTTGTTCGAAAAGATTGTTCAACTATTTTTATTTGCATCCATCTCCTGAAAGATTGTTCCGAAACACTTAAAGAGAATCTATAATGAACTGAATCATTATCACTGAATGTCTCTACACCTTAATTTGAATAGTAAATCTTGTAAGACAATTGAAGATATTCGAAAGATAATCGAAATTATCAGTGACTCTTGATTTTACTTCATCACTTGACTTTGTGAGTTAATCTATGCAAGTTCAACTGTTTACTTTAATCATTCAGATATGAACTGAAAAATGAATATTTAAAATGAAAAAGATAAATATAGAACAACTTCTAAATATTCTCTTGAAAACGTGCAAATGAGTAACAAATACTGTAATATTACAAAATACACCAAATAAAGTATTTCTGGAACGAAATAAAGTGTTACTTATTGTTATTTACCGTGTAAAAATAATTTTAATGCATATTCATTATATAAACAGTGAGTAAAATATTTAATAACTATTGTTATTGAATTGAACTACTGTAAATATAATTCTTGCACCAATTTTCAATGCTTAATAAACGCTGAAAATATTAAATACGCATCAAACTATGTTAGATTTCATTCAAAGATACTAGCGGTATGAATCTGTAATAATTTTTGCTGACAATTTTTAGTTCCATTTCTTATTGCACATAAACACAAATTTTTACTGGGTGATACGAACTTAAGAATGGATTTTTTTCCCAATGATACTTTTAAAAGAATGGCAAGGCTTGCGCGATATATTTTTCGGTCATTTGCTTTTCAGGCCAAAGCTCTTACTGCAAAACAATCCTAACATATGAAATGAATGACATTAAAACAGTGCTCTAAATATAAGAATCCAACGAAATTTCTTATGTAGGTCAGCGTGAAAAAGATAGCACGAATCGCCGGTAAACATGCTTTTCACGAGGTATTTCTACCAGACGTTATTTTCGCTGTTGTAATCACGCGCGTGCTTTCGCGTGAGCCCTGGCGACGAGAGCCGGCGGCGAGCGAGGAAATTAATTTCATCCTCGCCCTGCACCCGCCCACCCCGCGCCCAGCTCGCGCACCCGAAGCTGCTTTGGGCGCAGCGCCGAAACCGCTCCTGCCCCTGCCATTCCTCCTTCCCTTCCCTCTTCCTCTGCCATTTCCTCTCCACCTCCCCTTTCCCCTGCCCTTTCTCCTTCAGCTTCTCCTTCCTCTTCTCCGATCTCATCCCTGTCTGTGCTTTCCCCTTCCCATGCTCTTGCCACTTTCCCTACCCATTTCCCACGCTACGTACCCCTGCCTCTGTCCCTGTCCTTATCCCTGTCCTTTCCCCTGTTTCTCCCCTTTCCTCTGCTCCTACCCTTGCCACTTCCACTATCTTTTCCCCTGCCCGTTTCCCACGCCCCCTGCCCCTTCTCCTGCCCCAACCACTACCCCAGTATCTGCCCTATCCTATGCCCCTTCCCTTTCCCATCTCCCTGCCCCTTTCCTCTGTCCCTGTGGTGTCAAGGTCATATACTGGTGGCAGTGGCACGCGTCATGGCTCCGTAGCATGCCACGAACTATTTTGCGCATCTAGCGTCGGGAAAGAAAACTATTAGTTTCCCCGCCGTTTTACAATAGGGGTGGCGTTGTCTCTTGCGGCGGGGTGATGAACTACGAGAAGGGGCGATTTCGTCGTGGCACTCGTGCCACGGACTCCCGCTCATGGCATCGACCTTGACAACACTGCTCTGTCCTTTCCCCGTCCACTGCCACTGGCCCCGCGGCCACTCGTCGAGGCCTCCAATGCCCAGAGGAATCGCGCTGGTGTTGGAACTGGGACAAGTGATTATTAAGTATCGAAACCTGTTCATAACTGTGCAAATTTCATGCAAATGGAGTCGCGGGGAGATCGGTTGGACTAGCTACAGTCTCGCCAGTCAATATTATTTTTACGAAAATGACTTGATAGTTTTGCTTCATAAGCGATTGTCTGTTCGTACCCTTGGTGCACGAGTACCATAATGCTCATTTTCGGAATGAAAATTATCCATTCAAAAGGTATATGAAGATTTAGTTCCATTCTCGATACTCTCTTTGGATCCTTAGCTCGTGAGTATAACATTCATTTTCGAAATTAATGCACTAATATCTACATCGAGTCATTAGAGTCAAGAAAGTCATTACACCTGCGAAGACAGTCTTTACATCAAAATAATGAGAATAATTATTAAAATAATACAATTTTGGAAATTATCTCACAACTACGTAAGAGCAGAGCGGCAATATTTGAGTTTTGTTTGGAGGCATGAAATCCCTGTACGTATTCCATTCGAGGAAAGAGGAGATATTAAAAAATTAGTAGATATAAAAAATTGTCTTCTAAGAATTTGACTGCAGAATTAAGTAAGTGTTGTCAAAAAGGTATTAGGCCTGTAGTGGTCCAAACGACTTTGTTTACGGGATTTGATAGGATTTAAACGACACTCAGATCACTTAAGAATATGTCAGAAATTGAACGTGTAAAAATGAGGATGCAATTTTCCACGTTTTCGAAGCAGAAAGGGCCCTGAAACGCTCTTAAACGGTAAATTCACCATTCGAAGACGAAAAACATCGTCCAGACCTATTGGTCAATGCTGAACACGGCTCTTAGAATACGTGCTTGCATTTGGAATGCTGTTGTGCCCTTGGAAAGAAACGGATTAAGTCATCACGGCAAAGAGCCAATGCATGTCTCGGATGCACCACGATCTGAATATGTATTCTTTTTGGAATACATGTTTAAAATATATAGTCTATTGATTTCAAAAGTATGAATTTGAATGGTTACAAAACATTGTTATTCACTGTTCGCATGCACTATTATTTAATATTTCAGCGACGTTTTTTCATTATCAGTATACGCGGGAATGATTATACAGCAGCATACGTTGAAGTTAAAGTAATTACGCTAAGTACGTTAAGTTATGTAAAGTGTTAACAGTCTGACTGACAGAAAAACATTGACATATATTTTAAACAAATGTTATCGTCAGCGTTTACTAAAAGCAAGAATGAAGGCGTCAACTAAGAGGCAAATACTCATATTAATTCAGGGTTGAAACATGATTGTCGTAAAGAAGCGAATACTTACATGAAGCCAAAAGTTTCCCCTTGTGTATGTCACATTAACACACAATTTTTGGAAAATACGAAAGTTTTAGAAACGCACACATTTTACTGAAAAAAAGACAATATAGGAGAGATTACTCCAACTATTAAGCGATTTCTATAAATAATATACTTTTTCCAAAGAAATTCACACGTTACTGTAGGAGCCTTAGATGTCTAGAGAATTGTAAATATTACTGAAACATCTGTAAATATTACAATTACACTTTAAATCCCGTTAAAATGTCCATCCGGTCTGCGCCTTGTAATCCGCTCTGCCCTCTTCGGTCACGCACGGCCACGCCACACGTCAATGCCAGGCAACAATGACTCCCAGATGAATCGGATATTAGATATATCTAAATTTTGTAAAAAAAAGCACATTTTGGTGTAATATTTTGAATCGCAGTCACGCTACTTTTTATTTTTGGTCATTTAAAAATGTCAGTAATCCGAACTAATCTTGGAAGAAATCCAGTGGTACTTAAATTTTTGCGGCACATACAAACATACATACAGTTATTTTATATAATAGATTTCTGCATGCTATTATCCCCAGAGGAGAAGGCATATGTGCCTCTCACAACCTTACGGTTTCTTTGAACGTTCTTTGTGTTGGAATATATTCGTTACCGAACAAAAGAAACATTTAATTCTAGAGTAGGTAACGCCGTTTCGTGGATCGCAAGTCTTAGGAAAAAGGCCCGTGGCCAAATACATAACGCGAGTCATTAATGCACGGCAAAATGCCACGACGACCGAAGCGCAAACATCACAGAGACCACGCAACGTCTTGACGTAAGCGCTACCCCCAGTTTCATAAGGGGCAAAAGAACTCGTTCCTCTCATATTTCTCTTCTCTCTTGTGCCTACAAAGCCAAAGAATAGAATATATTCCTCTACCCCTCTCCTTCTCGACTTCTCTTTCTCTCCCACTTCTAGTGCTATCTCATTTCTTCTTTTAACGCTTTTCCCATTGGACAAAAAGTATAATCATGTCTTCCAGTAAAGTCTTAACTTTGAGATCTTCTACTACTCACATATTTGTTTCTCTCGACCAATCAGAAAAATTCGTAACCATATTTAAAACGTTTCTCTTCTTCGTATTATTGATTGATTCGTGATTTCGGGCGCGTCAACTACAGAGGTCATTAGTCCCGAAAGTGTAGTGCGTGTTTTCCTTGGGACGTGGCGATGATCTTTTCCCCGCTGAATGGTGAGATCCGGCGTCGACCTACAGTCGACTAGCGGGGTTTCCCCTCAACCAGGTATCTCCCACCAGCGGGGCACCGCCCCAGCCGGGACAAGCCCCCGACTGGTCTTCCGACAGCGACTGAATTCGACCTAGCTGACAAGCTAGTGTCGAAAATCCTGCCGCCGTCGGGACTCAAAAATAGGACCTCCCGGTCAGAGGGAGTGCAGTGATATCAGTTGATGCACTGAGCCACCTCTCCCGGTCATCATCATATTACTGAGATTAAGATTAAGATTATTATTATTAATAACAATAATAATCCCGTTGAATCTAGAAAATAAATTTATTTAAGAATATCACAAGTAAATTTAAAGATATCCATGTCTATTTGAGAAGTCAGAAGGGATACGATTACGGCTCCCTTGCATTCCCTTCAAAGTGCCCATGTTAGTTAACAATTATAATATGCAAAAAGAGAATACTTGTGTCGCTAAAAGATGAAAACGTTACAAAAAACATCTGGAAGCTCAACAAAGAAACCGCACGTTCCACAGGAATAACATCATCCCTTTCAGAGGTAGTCTGACAATGCCAACCAGACGCTTCGCTAAGAGGAAAGACATAAAAATAAACACACAATTTATTAAGGACTAGGTGTTCTGGAACAAGCACTCACTAAATGGAAGATGGATGCTGTTCATTTGAGTACGTCATCAAACCCGTAGCTTTGAAAATTTAATTGCAGTTGCCACTTAATGTGTTATATAAATTGATATACAAGAGTATTTACAGAAATGAATATTAAAGAAAATAATAAACCTCAGTGAATAGAGATTGTAAGAGAAAGACATTTCAGTATGACAAGATTAAATAAAACGAAATAATCGTTAGCAACACTCTCGACGTGATCTTAGTTTGTGACTTGCCTTCAATGTCAGAATCAACTTCGTGAACAAAAACTTCGTGTTCTAAAAACTTTTTGTTCGGGCATAGAATTTTCTAAAAATATCTGAAGAGTTCTGTAAATAGGTGCATAATTTATGCAACCTTTTTCTTGTGTATGTCTCCTTTCTCTGGTTATTCCAGGAAGCAGAAGACGCACTTCTTTGCATCCCTCACGTATGAGTGCACTTCTCGTGTGCCACACTTCAGGTGCTCCCTGCACTTCTGGTCAGAATGAATACGTCGAAATAATAAACATTATGATCTATTTAGAGATTATACACGTGTATACAGAATAAATGATACAAGCTTCTAGGGCCTGTAGAGGGATGAGTACTTTTTGCCAAAATACATGTGATCAAAAATTTCATACAAAGAAATACATAAGACATTTGCTTATGATTGTTAGGGAACTTCGCATGTTCCGGTGTTTGGCAGATACACAATTTCTCTTTGACTGCCTCAGAATGTGACGTACTAAACACTACTCTAAGGGAAGTTACTACACTTACATACTCTACACTACCACACAAGCCGGGGAGGTCGGTCGGGAGCTTAGAGCTTGTCCCGGTTGGGGCAGTGCCCCGCTGGTGGGAGATATCTGCCTAAAAGTTATGAGATCGAGTTGGCGATGGCTTCGAAGTTATTATCCACTCACTAGGATCGAAAAATATATTTACTGAGGTAACCAATAAAAACAGGCAAAAAGTTGGCGAAAGAACTTAATGCTATCAGGAATTCTCGAACTGGCAGAAACATCTTCGCTGACCGAACCGGTCTCGGTGCAAGCTCAGCGGAACGGTGTTGATCGCGGTGACGCAACCAGGTAACCCATCCCCTGCGCGCGTCGTTTCCGTGAAGGCGGGAGGCTGGCGGCGCGGCGACCCGCGCGGGCGCCGGGGGCGGCGCGGGGGGGCGTGGGCGGCGCCTATAACGGGCGGCGGCGGTGGCGGCGGCGGCGGCGACGGCGGCGGAGGCTTCGACGTGAGGGCCCCGCCGCTAGTCGCCCGCTTCCCGTCGCTCGAGCAGCTAGCCAGCCAGCCAGCCGCCGCCACCTCCCGCCGCTCCTAGCGTCTGTCGCCCGGCGAGCCGAGCGCGGTGGTTTACACGGTAAGTCGCGCCGAGCCGGTGTGCCCGCCCCTTCGCTCCACGTCCCTCCCCGCGGGCGCGACGGGGGAGGGGCTGCGGCCCGGTTCAAGTCCAGGGGTGCACCGCGGGTATAAATATCTCTTGCTGCGCCTCTTGCCGCCGCCTCCGGCGGCGCAGCTGCGACTGTCGCCAGAGGCCGAGGCCAGGTCCTCCCCCTGGCAGCATCTGCCTCCCCCCTCCGCGTTATGGCGCGATGCGCTACATTGTGGCGGTTCCGCGCGCGTTCCGGCCAATCGCGAGTGCCGCCGGCCCGTCGCCGCATGTCAACGGCGCGTGGGTGGCCCAACCAGGTGCTGACGCGCCGGCCGTGCTGCGACGGCTTGCCGGGAAGTTCCTCCGAGATTGCGGCTCGTGATGGAGCGTTCGGGGATGGTGTGCCAGCGCTGGGGCTTCTTGTCGCATCGGTCTTCGTTTTGAGCACTTAACGTCACGAGACGACGTGCCATTCCTGTCAAGATACTCAGCTCCTGAGCAGATGTTTTGTGACTAAGACATAATGCTAAAAGAAGTTCCAAAGCGAAACATGAAAAACGATGGTTAGCAACAATTTGCAGAAAAGTATTTTCTAAAAGTCTTTCCTTTTTGTCTTCTGTCATTTCTTTACTAGTGTTACTACACAAAAACTCTCCGATTATTTTTTATCTATTTGGTACATGAATCAGATGTTCTTAAATGCATTTGATGATGTACACACAAAATCAAATAATGTCTTCGTCTCATGGATCTTCTTACAATTTTCTCAATCTCTGGGTATTTGTAATTTAAAGAATGTTTCTTGACATCCGAATTTCAGTTGTCTTACATTACTCTATGAAGTTCTTCATATTCTTTCTAAAATTATATACGCTTTGAAACATTTAAGCCTTGCTCAAGTTTCTAAAAACAATTACTGTAATTTCAATTTTCAACGCATTTCAGCAACTAACAATAACTTGTTCAGATATTTGCTTCCGGCTATGTTCTCATACTCTGAGACAAAGACGTGAAAAAGTATAAATTATTTGCTTGCTCCGAATTTTATATCTTTATTTAGAGCCCATAAATGAACAAATTCTTAATAATCATTATCGACATATAAAGGCTATTGTATTCTGTCACGAATGTCTTATTTTCTGCTGCTGATGCTGTCTTCCCCCAGTCTACATGTGACAAATAATACAAATTGGGATTACTTCTATCTTTCCTTCCTAACGATAAAATATAGATGACTCTTCAGGTTAGAAATAGTTGCCATGATAGATGAGCAATATGATGTCAAAATATTTCAACGATGCTTCCCTAATTCACAGATTTTACGTGGTTAAATACGCCTTCTAATGCTTATTCTGTTTTGTAGCATTGAGCAAGTTGCAATTGAGTTGCGCCAACTGAAAACCGTTCCAAAAGCATTTGTTTGCCTGCCAAATAAATTAGTCTTTGAGCGCTTTCGTCTTCTAAGTTTCTGATTCTTTGTACTTTTTAAATACAACTTATTTTTAAGAATTTATGGAAAAATATCAATATTTAAAAAGCTCATCAGATCTACAAAAATATATAAATTTACAAACGAAGAGGCAAAATAAATCCCAATTAATCAACCGTTTTTTAAGGAAATACTGACAGGAAAAGGAGATTTTTGGGAGCAATCTGATGCTAATATTGTTAACGTATTTTCTAAAAGAGTAACGCCCCATTTCTGTCGTGGACTTGGCACAGTAATATAGTGTGCTTCAACGAACACTAAATTTCAGAAATGAAACCTGACATTTAGATGTCGTAAGTGAGCTGTCAGTTTCTTTGAAAGAAACTATGAATTTTATTCTAAAAGTACAGAGACTTAGTGAGACCTTTTTAAGAACGTTTCAATTTAACTTTGAATCATTTGAAATTCAAATAGTTCACAAGCGCCAGCACACGCTCAAACGCACACACTCAAACTTAAGTTTTGCTTTCTTGGCAGTTTTTTCTAAACAAAACTTTGATATATTTTGCTAAAATAATAACTGAATTGAGTGTTCAATCACTTGTTAATCCATTTGGTTTTGAAATACAACGTAATATATGAGAGTGCCAAAATTAGTGAGGCAAATCCCTAGTGCTAACTTGAGAAACGGGGTCACCACGTTATCCTCCATAATTTTTCGTTGGTCAACGAACACTAATGTGCACAAGAACAAAATATACTTTGATGTATACGAGTATGGGAAAAGAAAGAATAACTTTTTTGTACGAATTAGAAAAATAAATAACACTGAATGCAGTTTTATTCTTCTTCTAAAAGAGAATAATATTTTTTATGCAAATATATAATTCACGTTTAGCATTTTTCTAAATTATACAGTAATTGAGACGAACTGGTTTTGTCTGGTTTTTATCTTCTCGCACTTACTTCGCTAGAAAAGAAAAAAATATAATCGTGCACCGGAAACGGCGAATTTTCGGCAGAAAAACTCTTATTACCGGGTCCTGGTATCGAACAAGTGAATAAATCCTGTTCCTGCATGTAATAAATTACGTCTTCTAAAACGAGGTGCTGAGTAAGAATCATGTTATGTGGGTCCTTGTTATCGAAAAATAGATTGACGGTAAAACGTCTGTCTGTCCATCTGTGCTCAATGCCAGTGCTTAAACCGTTTATCCGGTTTTCTTCACAAACATTTTCTCCACTTTTCCTTGATAAATCTGAACGAACTTACAAATGTAAGACTTTGGAAGTTTCAAACGGTCATTTTCTTGAAATTTCGAATTTCGTGAAATTTTGAATTTTGAAATTAAGCTGTACATTTATAAGTGATGTCTAGGGATATTGACATTAAATAAAAGTATTATAAGATAAAGTGTTCTTATATGGGAAACTACAGATTCGCATTCTGTATTGGAAAATGTCTTTTCAACATGATTCCAGCGCCGATTTCCCACGAATCCAACTTCCGCCCGCCGAGTGGATCTTCGTGCGCCAACGAAGTGGGCGGCGGCGCCCCGGGCGGCTTCCGCGCCCCTTGTACTTCGCTGTCCGCGCGCGCCCCGACTCCGCGGCCGCGTGGGCGAGCGCGAGCTTCCCCCCACCCCCGCCCCGCCACCCCGTCCGCCAGCGCCGTCTTCAGTTTCCATTACCACCGAACGAATGGAATGCCCCACCACACCTTGTGTAAACTTGTTTCCAATTGATGAAGTAGTCATTTTACGCTAATAGTTTGAATGAAGCTACTGGTATTATTACAAATCCGACTATATTTTCATTTCTGTTTAAACCACTGTACTGTTACGTCTAGCCTGATGAAATGTTGTCTGGTTTTAGTACTATTTATTAAATTCATAAAACCGATTTGTTGGTGATTTTTTAGCCAAAGCACTGAATAAAGGATATTCGGTTGGTGATCAGAGGAACATTTTTTAAAAAATGTAATGAAGTAAGGGAGTTCTTCGAACTGCCAAAAAGAGCGCCTTCTCATCTCAGCTCCCAGTGAGTCATATGTTCGGAAGACTCGCACCAGGTTGCTCAGTCGATCTATTCTGGTCGTCGCTCCACGACATTTTGTCATACTCCACCTGTAGGGAACCCGAGGTCGCTTCGGAAGGCAGGAGCAGGAAGAGAAGGAAGGTCCGAATAGACAACAATGGTTGGCAGCTCCAGAGTCCGCTACAGCCGTGTCCAGTGCATCAAACGCAGACTCGGAAGAATTGCGAGTGACCAAAAAATTTTGTCTTTTCTGTTCGTTACCTTTTACTAAGGCTGCCAATATATTTCATTTTAAAAGGTAATCACGTCACTTTATAATAACTTAAAATTATTCTAAGAATTTAAATGACGATCATGAATGAATATAAATGCAATACATATAATTTTAAAAAGTTAGAGATATACTTTTCAAATAGAGCTATGAGAATTAGTTCTCATCTCATAGAAATATCTCTATGAGAATTAGTTTGATGGAATGGAAACAAGTTAGATGGAATAGAAACAAAATGCTGTGATAATGTGAGTGAAGAAACCAAAAAATGAATATGCAAAAGTAATTTATAATTTGTTTAAGTAAACAAGATTTACTGAAGAAAAATATGATTATAGTCAACAAACTCAGTTATAAAAACTGAAACACATATAACTATGAAAATATCTCGAGATTTGAAATACACGTGAAACATTGTAGAGCGCAATGGTCATTAACAAACTTTACCGCAAGTTACATTAAAGAGTTGGAAACTCATTGAGGGAGGGAAGGAAGAAACTTCCTTTATTCAATGGAAGTTCGTTAGTTTCCCAGATATAGTGCTCTAAAATCATTGACATTTTATTCAATCATTTATTTAGTCAATGATTTAATCAGTGGTCTGGTTAGCGTACCATCCTTTCCCTCCATCGCAAAAGAAGCATTTCATTTCCACTTCGCAATCCCAAAAAATTCGAAACCAATCCCGCTCTGAAAAGAAGAAACGCGCCGAGAACAAAGTGGGGGCAGGGAGCGCAGATGAAGGCGATTAGAGCAGGACTGGAAACATTCTCGAGCAACGAGGAGCGCATTGCGACGCGAAACCAGGGCGCTCCCCGGTCGAGCCGGTCAGCCCGGAATGCGAGCGCGGACGCCGGCGCGGCGCCGCGCACTGGGCCCGCCGCACCAGGCCACGCGCGCGCGCACTCCCTGCTGCTTCCTGCTCATTCCCTAGCAGCGATTCAATACCAGGGATGGGCCCTTGGAGGGGCGAGGGGGCATCATAGATTTTTGGTACATAATAGTACATTATGAAACGATGATGTAATGATGGGTATTAATACACGAGTGTGATATGAAGATACGAGCGAGGAAAGATCGAGTATTGTAAACTTCACACGACTGTATTAATATCCATTACATCTAGTTTCATATGGTACTTTTTCTACAACTTTTATAAGTTGAACTTTTACAATGAATAGTTTCGTGGCAGTTGATTCAGCCAAGGTCACCTAACGGACAGCTACTTAAATCTACCTTCGCATGCTGCCGCAGGTGGATGTGGTTACCTGTCCGCCTGCTAGGGAGTACTGCGCTAGTCAAATAGGACCAAAGTGAAATTACGATCCACTTTATTTTAAATAATATACCACGAAAAAATACTAATAATAAAAGAAATAAAAGAAATTAAAACTATTGACCATAATATAATATCAAATACAATTTTAATGTACACAATCGAACGAAACATTTGCTAAAACGATTCTCAATTATTAATGGTCAATATTTGGTTTGTAAACTTCTCTGTGATTGGTCAAGAATCTGTATCATAATGAAAACTGTATCGAAATGACTATCATTACGCAAGTGGTTATAGCCATCAAATGACAGCATTATAGAATGGGAGTAGAAAATAAACTTATTTCTTATTATATTGTATATTATTTTTGTAGTGTATGTGTAACACTATGCAATATTATTTTTAAATAATTACATAAATAGAACATAAATATTTAAATCAATTTTGCTAAAAAAGGAAGGTAACATACGAAAACTCATAGGCTTCTTGGAATGAGTCACTGTTCAATATACACAAAATTTGAGAATGTGAAATATTGTGTAATTTTTCCACAATTTTCCATCCCCACAAGTCGTTAGTTTATTCCATAGCAAATGAACCAGAGCTTCACAGATTCATGGTGGAAAGTGACTGCGATAGTATTTGTCATCAAAATTTAATGAGAGTGTTAAAGATTATAATTTGTACTTAAATAATTGCACGACCATAACTACATTAATGCCGAATTGGTGGAAGTTTAGGTGAGCTTTCGTTATTGTTTTGCCTATTAATTTGCAAGTAATGTATGAGTTCCTTTCCAAAATTAATTCCCGCAGCATACCTGAAGATGATATATAAAATCCCGAAATATTTTGTAGGAATATGCTAAAAAATAATTGAATGTTTAAATCCTCACAGTTTAATATTGCCTATCTCTGATATAAGGACTCACTAATAATACTGAACTGATATTGTATTTCGAATAAATAAAAGGTAAGATGATGTGGGAAGATGTCTCCCGCGGCCAGCCTCATGTTCTTGCCCGGCGCCGCTGGGCCGACTTCTCCCACCGCCACGGCAAGTCCAACCGCTTGCCTTGACGCCCTTTGAAGGCGTTATAAACCTATAAAGAATCGCCGATCGTCTCGCGCACTATAGCCCTGAAGAAGGCACGAAAGGATGGCCGAAACGGTGGTGAATTAGCCTTCGATACTGCGTCGTTCAGCCAGCCGCAATATAAAACAAGTATGTTCTGTTTCATGGTGGAAAATATCCATCTGTGACTATTTTTGTTTAATATAAAGGATGAAAAATAATTAATTTACTTTTCAATGAAAAATTGATGTTTCCTTTTATGGATTTATTATTAAATATTTAAAGTACTCCATTGACTGTTGCACTGTTTGCACAATTGCACTGTTTTACGATATTTTACAGTATTTTTATTACAAGTTTACTGTAATTCCCTGCTTTGTCTATCAAAACATACAGCAGGCCTACCTATCTCCAAAAGCTCACATATTTTAAGGTGCTTTTCGGTTTTCCCAACATTCCATGCAGGCGCTTTGGACCATTTCGGACTAACGTGCGCCGCCGTCACCGCCTCTCCCCCGCTCGGCTCGAGCTTCGCTCTGCTTTTGAAATGTACATGGCCTGGGGAGTCAAGAACGCCACGCTTCTAAACTACTGCAGTATCAGATACACTTTAAGAATCTTAAGGAAGACGCCGGAAAAGAGCATATACATGATGCCAAAAAGTGGTCACCGTGTGCATAACAGACACACATTTCATTCAAAACTAGTGGTGGAAACGAATATAATTTAAGAACTGCAAGATTATTTCAAGACACGTTTAATGTCTTTACTTTAAAAGCGGATGTTAATGAAAAAATACGAAAACAATTAAGAGAAATCATGTTTTATTTAACATGAAAAATGGACAACATTGGATAACACGGCTGAAACGTCATGGTGTTACACGTCATTTAAAAAGTGAAGTTTTCTGTAGATGTACATTTTAATCTAGCTATTTTAATAAAAGTATGTTTAATTAATAAAGAAATTACTGTTTTTCGTGAATGAGTTCTGAATTTAACCTATGACTAAAGCATTAGAAGAAATACCTGAGATATATCAATAAAATTGAAGACAAAAATTATCAACTAAATCTTTACTATATTACTGCATTATGTAATCAATTATATAAGTGAAACTTTCCTAATGTTTTGCAGTTTAAATCCACGTACAATTCGCGTTTATGCATATGTACAAAATACGAGTATATTAATTTCGGGACTTCTCTAATAAAATATTTATCATTCACTCAACAATGAAATAAGACTAACACTTCGTCTTGAAATGCGTCGACCTCCATCAAAGCAATGGAACAATGACCAAGTACTAAATTACATCATTTGCATATGACTACAGATTTTCATGAAAACACTTTTACGGAGATGTCTTTTTTTTTATTTGCTGTACGTTCAAGTCTCAAACTACTGCGCAAAATCTCAAATTTGGCAACCGGTGCCATCAGGACACCCTCGAACGCACATGACACGTGCAATCACTTCTCACTGTCGGTAGCGCTGCGCGAAAAAGGAAGCCATTGACAGCGGATGTCACACTCCGACACCTTCAATCAACTTATCACCACACGTGCATGTATACACGTGCACGATAGCACCAAGACACTTTTCCTTGTTCGTTTAAATAGATGAACTGTTCATTTTCATTATATAAGTACGTACCTTTCATTTAAATATATAAATTGGAGAATTGTTCTGTTTTCAGAAACATAATCATCCAAAAATTATTCATTCAGACATCTCTTATGGGAGCTCCAATTGCAAACACAATAGCTTTGTTTTATCAGAAATTCAACTCTGAATGAAATAGAACTATCATCAGCGCCAAAGAATTATTATTATTATTTTTATTATTATTATTTTTATTATTATTATTATTATTATTATTATTATTATTATTACTCTATATCACGACTACAGATGTCGGCTGAGTATAAAATCTACTCCAGGTTGCAACCAGCTACCTAAGGAGCAGATCTAGGGACTGTCGTTGCCTCTACAATACTTTGCGCAAGATGTGAGCTGTGCCAAATAAAGTAATTTCTTGCACTTCCCAGTCCTTTGAATGACCTGGAAGTTTAGACAAGTTCTTACAAAAATTTTGCGGAACAAATCTCAGAGCTCCGATAACTATCGATACGACCTATGCTTTTACGCCCCACATTCGGCTGATCTCAATTTCCAAACTTTTGTATTTAAGACGTTTCTCTGCCTCCTTGGTTACATTTTGATCGCAAGGCACAGCAACATCCACAAGTAGACACGATTTTTTTCTCAAAATCCCGGATAACAATATCCGGTTTGTTTGCAGCTATCGTGTGATCCGTTTGAATTTGTTGGTCGTACAATATTGCACACAATCCAACCGATGTCACCGGTTTTGATGAGTGTTCGTACCACTTGAGGCAGGTGTTTGGAACTTCGAGGGCGATACAGATCTGCCAGTGGAGGTAACTACACAACCTGTCGAGTCTTTTTAAGTATTCGTTCTTTGTTATTGTTGTTATTATTATTATTATTATTATTATTATTATTACTACCAAACATAAAATTATTATCGCCAGGAATGACACAACACTAATAATACTTTTGGATAAATTTATTGAACTAAAATAAGGACAACTGTACCAACACATGTGTAATAAAAATACATTTTGTCCTTACCATTGATTTGATTGAGGCAAGATTTTTAGGAAAATTGACATTATTTCAGTATATTTCAAAAATACTAACAAAAATACTAGTATAGAGAATGTAGAGAAAAACAGAAAATTACTCTAAAACGTTTGTTACTTCAAGATTACTTGACAGATATCACGAGCTTCTAATAAAGTAACAAATTACAACAATAAGTAGAAAACATGGCGTAACTGTTGGAAGTTAAATGCATTTTTACAATTAATTATAAGATTCGTGAGAGATACATACTGTCAAATTTCAATACAGTTGTATGGTAAAACGTTGACACATAAATTACTATATAAAATTGGCACGCAAATTGGGATCTTAAATTAACAATACAACATTACTCCCCGTAGTAGTAAGTAGTGATGAAACGGTTCTTGTAATTAAAAATACTTTTGTACTATAACGTGAAAAGAGCTACGTCTGGTACAATTTATATCGTCTTAAGCTTTTTGTTTTAAACTACGAGTACTGTAAGTCTTATTTTTTTAACCTCAATAGGCTTTATTCCTCCAACGAGCACAATAATATTTCGTTTCCTCTCTGAAAAGCTACTAAAGAAGTGATGACCACAAATCACGAAACACCTAATTCCCTGATTATCAAGTGTACACCGGATTTACCACGGAGTTCGTGTTTTTGATGTCATGCGGTAAGCAAAAATAAAAAGAAACAAGAGGGAATTAGAAGGATACGAAACACGTTTGCATTCCATGCACATGGACCGCGCCACATGTTTCGTTTCGCCACTCAAGAGCTGTTATGGCAGGCACCGACCTCGATTCAACTCGGAAACATTTCTACCCAAGAAATATCTTACTAGTGAATAGGAAGAATAAGTGGACTAAGAAGATATACAAAGTGGCATAGGGGGAAGGAATGGAAATAGGAAGGAGAGAAAGGGAGAAAGACGCCAAGGGAAGGAGTTAGATATAGTGATAAAGAGATAAATGCTGAAAGAAATGGAAGAATAGGTTGCAGATATATTTCCAGATACACTTTAACATTTACAAGCGTACGCATGTTCTCTGTTGCGTTTATATGACTTTTATTTGTGTGATCAATAGTATCGTCTCTTTGGTTTACCTGCCTGTACCTCGTTTTCCACAATCCCTCTCCTTCTCAAATCTCGTTTCGCCAATATTCTTCACGTTCCCCTTATCTTACTTCCCGCATTAACCGCCAGTATACCAGAAGCCGAGAAGGAATGAACCAGAGAAGAGCGTAAATGCTTCCACATCACCTGAGCCAGCAGGTAATGCCAAGGCCGCCAAAACACTTTTCAGAGGGTGACAAATTTAAAACACCGTGGAATGCCAAGTCCGGAGGTCAAAGACCTCCCAGACCTGGAGTGCAGATGTCAGCTTATTTAAAACAGTCCATCGCGCGACCACGAGGACACGCGCATAGCTTCATCAACCGCACAACCAAATACTTCACTCGTAACATATTGTTTACCTCACCAAACAATTACGCAGCGAGACGTACTCAACCACAAAGGAGCGCGCGGAAAGTTACGCCCTTCATCCACACCCAACGACGCAACCTAATGTTCACAGCTCATCCCTCAGAGAGCTCGTTTTGGGCGCGGGATGGCATTCCCTTCGCGGGCGGTGTGCACGGCACAGAGGGATGTGGCAAACGCATCAATCCACGGGTGGGCGTTGGGCAGGGGCCCTGCGCGGCCGGTGGCAGCGCGCCGGCCACGCCACCGCCACCCAGGCGCGACGCCGCGCACGGGGCGAGGCGGCCCCCTCATCCAACACACGCGCCTGCGCCCTCAGGGCCCACGAACGGCGACTGACTCAGCGCGCGGGCACGCGCCGCCACCTGCACGCTGCACCGCGCGGCGCGGACCGAAATAAAAGGATAAACACATGCGAAGAAACAAGTAAATACATGTATTAAATTAATTAAGTAGAATAAATAATTTACATTATATATTTATTTGAACTGCAATTGGGTATGACTCGGTGGCAGTTGATTAACAATAATTACAATAATAAGATAAAAGAGTACAATATAAAATGATGCAATAATCATACTATCTCTAATATTAAGCCTTATAACAATTATTTCAACTCTACTATGATATACAACAATTACATGTTGGTGATAATAAAAATCAGTACGAGCTACATAGATATTGGCTAAATTAGATTGAAAAAAGGAATTTATCACGTTCATTACACTTCACTTCACCGCCCTGCACTACACTACACTACACTGTCTTGCATTGAATTACACTAACCAACACTTCACAGCACTTGGTTACTCATTTAACATCTATTACTCTTAGCTTGTTCTAACTTATTTCTAAAATTACGTGCACTTAGAAGAGACTACGTGTACGTACAGGACGTTTAACTAAATAATATTTGTAAAGAAATTAATGCATCAGCAATTACCCAAGTTAATAAATACGTAACTAAGAAGCGAAGAATTAAATAAATCAAGAGTGCAGAAGAGGTGATACATCTCAAAAATCATTTTTATTTTAGTCAGGAAATACATTTAGAAAATAGCATATCTTTCAAAGTAAAATTTCATAAAAAATAGTTTACTTGGGAGCGGATATAGGGAGTACATAATATCTTCGCGCGCAAAATTAACTGCTTCGCTCAGTTTAAAACAGCTTTCAGAATTTTTGATATGTGCCTGCACTGTCTAAATACATGAAAACAAGTGCTAAATGAAGGAGGGAATAAATATTTAACATATTGAAGAAGCGGATTAAGATATAATTAATATATCAGTAATATCGTTCAATTAACAAACAAAAAATTCGACTGCTCAAAAAGATGTCTATCTACGACGGTATACTAACATGTGTTGAACGCTCATACGGATGAATCACGTTCGCGTGCTCAGAGACAAATGGAACATGTTTAAATAAATCAATTGGAATTGAACCATTGCATATATTTCCTTGTTTGTGTTGTCTACATCACGCCGACATTGAATAGCAGAGTTCCATTAACAAAATTCGTTAGTTGGGTCAAAAGTTACGAGCGGCAAGAAATTCGCGAAGTCCACGTTGAAAAAAAAATCCTCCTTTCCTTCACCCATTCGGAAAGTAAACAAATTCTGAGTGAGAGGCGCTGACAGCTTTTTAGAGCCGTACGGAATGTAAATTGTGGTGCGGAATGCAAAGCCAACCTCTACGTATTCTTCCGTTTATACATTATTTTTAATTAAATAACTCATAAACATACAATGTCTCTGCAAGTTGCTTACCAAGTGGTGAAGACCGATTGCGGACTGAAAGTGACTGTGGTATGTAACGCGAGTCTCTCCTTTTTTTCATATTCACATTTAGACCATCATTCATTAACTCGTAGGTATACAAAGAAAATACGAATAGCATTACCGGCTATGGCTCGCCTCGCCAGCGATACGGCACGAATTAGAAAAAAAAGAAATAAACACATGAATAAAAGTGGGAGCAAATAGCCGCGTAGATGTAGGCTGTGAGGTAGGTATAAACTGCCCGTTGTTTGTCTGACTCCTACGAAACAAATAAAAGTTTTAAATGTGTACGGATGTATGTAACGTGAAAAGCAACGGCAAACCAACACAAAATTCTTCTGTACAGATGTACAGTATACCATGAGTGTACAGTTTACGGTCGTACGGTATACCATTCAAGAGTGGAGTGACGGAAGGCAACAAACCATCCGCAAGGCCAAACAACCAATAACGCACGGGCGCGTGAAGGGAAAAACGGTGTCCAGGCATTACCCACCCACCTGCCCGCTACGGCATTCGTGTGGAGCAAAGTCCATACGCCTCGGCAGCGCACCTGAGGCCGTATAAATAGGCGGAAGCACCGCAGGGCGCACGACCCGCCAAGGCCGCGGAGCCGCCACTAATCGTCGCGAGCGTTAGCGGCGTTCCCCAGGGCCCTCCCCCTCGTCCCTCGCCACGGCGCTCCCACCGCCCGCGCCGGCGGCGGCGGCGGCGGCGGCGGCGGCGGAGGTGGAGGCTGCGGCGGCGGCGGCGGCTGCGCGCGAGTCCGGCACGCGCAGTCCTTCGAGGCAGCCGCTGCACGCCAGGCTCTGCGCCCGCGCCCTCGCCCAGTGCTCCGCGGCCCCACCCGCTGCGCAGCGCTCGCCGCCGCCGCCACAGGTAGAGTCCTCTTCGTCCGCCTCCGACGCACAGTGACTGACGGATAAGGATTCACGCGCCCACCATGTGTGTGCGAGGGAATTGATTGACAGTGCAGCCGCGAGCTCTTTGAGGAGTAGTGTTACTTTTAGTTGCATTCAGTTTACCTGGCTTTGGACAATTATGGGAAAGCAGTTTAAATTTTAATGAGTGTTAATAACTATTGTTAGCGTATAAAATAAAGATCTTATTATTTTATAACAGGTTATCTTAATTCTTCTCTACATATTTGCATTGACAGAAAATATTAACATATATTTTTTGATTAATCGAAACAAGTCCAAATCGCATGAGAAATAATGCTGGACGTTTTATAAAACCCTGAATGAAATCCTGTATTATGTTTGTGCAATTGAGAATTCTACGGGAGTTCACGCCATCATCAAAACAAATGATCTCCAAAAGGAAACACGTGGTCTTGTGCTCGCGGACTTCAAAATGTTAGTGCAGTTTTTTTTATGCGATTACATTTCATTAATTGTGCATTTGAAATGAAGAATATATTCGAGACGGACTATCTGATCCACACTAATATCTACAGAGTAACAGTGCGCCATGTGTTGTGATCGTGGCAATGCGTATTCAGTTACTGGATAGATTACATGTCTTGTATGGGTGTTACAGGAGCATGTGTTTAGACCTACTATCATGCGATACCAAACTCGGATCACTTTCACCTCATTTTCAAACGAGAATACATATGGCAGTACAATCCGTTTCTCTCATTAATTTTGGTGGAGTTTTTTAAGACGACACGACTTGCTTTCGTCAGACGTGAAAAGTGTCTTGAACTGAAAAGTTGCATGATTCAGCTCTCGTGAAATGACCTTAAACAGCACCGACTCTTAAGTAACATTCTTCGATATGCAGTGCACGTCGACGTCCGAGGCCTCGCGCGTCGATCAGTTCAGCGTCCTGCGAAAGTTTCTCGTGAGTTGTTCATTCCTTTAACGGAAACATTTTTCATTTACAAAGACAGTTAATTTCAATTGGTTTGTTTTTCACCTGCACTGTAATTTGGTGCGTTGGCACCCCGTATGCCCAATTTTGTGTTGAAGTGTAACGCAATAGAGATGTTTGATATTCATGCAAAGTCTGGAAGAAACAATATGATTTACGGAGGCAAAAGAAGCGGAAATGTCTTATTTGTAAACTAAACAATGTCTCAAGCGAAAACGTGTTGACAATAATTGATTCATAATTCTCAAACACAATCAGATATTCAAGTAATGTAAATGTCAAAATATGGATGTAAATATTGTTTATCGACATATTTCAAAACTGTTGTGGTAAAATATGTTTTACCACAAACGTTTCATTTTATTTTTAATTTAGTTTCTTTTTTCAACATTTCAATTTAATATTCTTTTTGTTTCTTCTGTTATTGCCTTTTAATATTCAAATGAAAACATAACGATGTTTAAGTCACAAAGTAGCCAATTCGTTTTTATTTGTTCGTCAAATTAACAAATTACGCATTTGTTTAAACGTATTGCAAATATCATACTGTTGATAAAAACAGGGACATACATGAACAATACAGCATTATTCTAAAGGGAGCAGGAGTTTTTCGATTGTGTCCGAGTGAAAAGGAAGCGATTATTTGCAGGAAAAGGTCAGGGAAACCGGGTATTGTGAAGAAAAGTGCAGATGTCTCGTAGCTGTGGGGTCGCGTTCGCCGCCTCCCGCGCTGGCGTCTGGACCGGCGCCGCCGCCGCCGCCGCCGCCGCCGCCTCCCGCGCCCTCCGCCCCCGCGTCACGGTCCGCGTGCATTGCCTTCACGACGCACCGCGCCGCGCCGCGTCGCGTCGCGTTGCGCCAGTTCACAGTAGGCGGAGGGGCTACTTTGCTCGGAGGACCTGCAGCTTCTTCCGCTTCTGAAAGCTGTTTGGTTGTTACTGTTTATTCTTTTGGAAGAAGCGCGTATCAATTTCGGTCAAACTGTCGTCTATGACATAGACAATGTTGCGCTGCACCGGCTAAAATATTGTGCAAGAGTGAGGGAGGGAGTATTGGTTCCGGGTGTGTTATTAGACCCGTAAGTGTAATGCTTGACATATCCCGAAAGGTGACGGTGTTGTTTCTCAGCTGGCGCGTGAGATCCAGCACCTATGTCGACTTGCGGGTTTCTCCCCCATGTATCTGCCCCAAAGGGACCCCCACTCAAGCCGGGTCAAACTCTAAGCTTCTGACTGGCCCTCCGACAGGTGTGATAGAGTAGTGCGTATCATTGGGATATTTGTACGTAAAAGGAGGAGAAAAGACAAGGATGGAGAAGGAAAGATCATTCACAGTCCATTGGTCGTCTGTTAGGGTACTGGTCCAACATTCGCCTGTTAGTTCTGAGCAACAACGGAAAACTACGGATCATAATAGTCAACTGTTATAATTCTCCTCCCGACAGCGGTTGAATTCGACCTAGGTATCTAGCTTGTGTAGAAAATTGGCCACTGTCAGTTCTCGAACCCTAGGACCTTCCGTTAACGATGCCCCGGATGCAACGGAGTTGCCACTGAGCTATCACAATCTGTATACATTTCATGAGATGAGGTGATCAATAGAAGAATGTTGTAATGTAAAGCCAAGTAGTTCCTAAAGTTGTTTAGTATATTTTGTATTTTAGCACATCAAAGGGTTCAAGTAGCTGAGGCTCCTAGAACGGACCAACTCCGCGCTTCCTATCGAACGGGCTTATTGAATTCCATTGTAGATGTTTCTGTCATTCAGTTATGATTTGGCACAAAGTCTTTCGCCATGTGCTTATCCTTCAATAAACGATGCCTCCCTCACCATGAGTGAAAGTGTAGAGTGCAACAGTTTAAGCAACATTCGATGGCATTACCCTATATCAGCTGGAAAATTCCTTGTACGAAGTACATTTAAGCCAATGGGATGATGCGATTCATTTAAAAGAATATACGCATTGAGATATAAAAGTTTCGTATTATATCGAATATTCCTTTTATAATGAAAGTTTTCATTTAAACCAAATAGAATTGTATTATGAAAAGGAACAATTAATAATAATTTATAGAAGATTTATTCGGAAGCTGTGTAAGAGAATGTTGATTTCGTAATCTCTGAATGTTGTTAATTTTTTAAAATAATTACAGATCATTTTTAAATTATTTACCACAAAACGATAGAAACATCAAATGATGTTTTAAAAAATGTTAGGAAAAAAGAAAAATATTGCATTTTCATGTTGGTAACCAGAAATTGACATTCCTGATTTACTTGGTAAAGAATAAGAAAGTAACATTTATGCTTTTTATTGTAACCACTAAACATAAAACTGTTTCATTATCGCAACGCAAACAGAGGCTGTAACGAAGTATGTAACCGTGTAAGTTGTAATGTTTGCAAGTTACCATTAAATACAGAAGTCATTTTCCAAATTGCTAAAACGCATTCTCAAAAGACAGATTCGGTTTCAAATAACTCCACGTTTCATTTAATGGTTGTATAACGCAGTAAAGAGGAATTAGTGGATTGAAACATTTCAAAAGCTTTTCATATTCTAATGTTCTAATCGGCGGAGAAATAACAGCGCTTAATACCCATTGCTCCACTAGCAATTAGGTGCACTCCGAGTTTCAACCGTGACAAATTAGCACTCTAAGACCGAGAGCCAATTATTCCCCGCTCTCTCGTTTCTTCTTGAGCAAACACGAGGGGTCTATACTATTCAGCAATAACAATAAACCGCACGCAAAGCTCATGCGAAGAACAAAGGCCGCGCGCCAGTCGTTTGGCGCAAGAGAGCTTTTGTTCACGCCCACGCCGCCAAGAGCGTCGTCGCCGCCAACATCACCGTCGCCACCGCCGCCGCCGCCTTCCACTTTGCAAAGGCCAAGGATAAGGCCACGCGGGGCGGGCGAGGGTCGTTGGTGGAGCTGGGGACGAGGACGGGGAGTTGACGGTGGTGGGGCGGTGACCGAAGCCGACGGCGCCAGCCTAGAAAGGGAGGACGGTAAATGACAGTTGTCACCAAGAACGAGGCCAAGGCAATGATTGGGATGGTTCGAACGCGTAGAGGTGAGATAGCGTTGACAATGATGACTACGTCGGTAATGGCAATGTCGATGACGGTGGAGAAGAGGACGTAGCGACCGGATAGTAGAAGGAAGTGAAAGTAGCGTAAGAGAAGTTTATGACGGAAGATATTTCAGAAGTGAAAGTCATGCCACGGATGGGAAAGAGGGAGATTGAATAGTAATTGTAGCAATAAGAAACCTAAGAAGTCTGAGTGACCAAGCAAATACACGCGTGTGAAACGGCGCATGGACCAGCGTTGAGAAAAATATGTACACTCAACGATACATTGGGAACACGATAGCGAGTGAGAGAAGTTCGAGGAAAAGAGACAGATCCAGAAAGTATTTATAGGGATAGGAGGGCAAATTCAATTCGGAATCCCTTCGCATAAATTCGTTCAAGAAAAATTATACTTTTTATAATATGATTTGTCTTCTGGAAATGTTGTCCGTTTCAGATTTATTGGAATATCCCATTACAATGGGATGCTATCTATTGGAAGTAATAGTTTTGAAGAAATTGTGAAAATTACAAAACAAAGTTGAATTTGTGTGAGAAAATGAACATCCTTGCGTCTCTGACGAGATGTGATGTAGGTAAAGCAGGGATGATAGTGCAAAGGTGGGCAGGAACTGCACCAACTAGGAAGCGAATGCAGGATAAAGAAACTGGCAGGGAGAAAAGCTTGCGTTGATGGATCTTAAAGAGATTATGAATAATAAAAAAAGTAGTTTAAAAAGGGGTTTAGAGGGAAACTCATAGGAGGCAATGATGCATCACAAAGAGCTGCAAAAAGAGAAACTGCGAGAGAAAAGCACGGGAGTCGATGATGAAGCATAAAGAGATCATAAAGTGCAGCATAAACAGAGATTGCGGGGGAAAGCCAGGAGTCGATGATGGATCATAAAAAGCAAAATTTAGAGAGAGATCGCGGGGGTACAGCACAGGATTCGATGATGGATCATAAAGAGATAAAGAGTAACATAAAGAGAGATTGCGGGGGAAAGCATAGGGGTGGATGATAGATCATAAAGAGCAGTTTATAGAGAGAGATCACGGTTGTACAGCAAAGGATTCGATGATGAATCATAAAGAGATAAAGAGCAACATAAAGAGAGATTGCGGGGGAAAGTATAGGGGTGGATGATAGATCAGAAAGAGCAGCTTATAGAGAGAGATCGCGGTGGTACAGCACAGGAGTCGATGGTAGATCATAAACAGATAATAAAGAGGAGCGTAAATGGAAATTATGGTGGAAAATCATCGGAGGTGACTACAGATCATCAGAGGCAAGGTAGCCCACGCGCTGCGACGGCGAGGGCGAGGGCAGTGGCGGCAGCGTACGAGGGGTCGGGGCCACGTGCGGGGCGCGCGGCGCAGGTCGTGGCACTGCGCGTGCAGGAAACGGCGAGGGAAACCTGTCCTTTGCGCTGTTTTGCGCATCGTTTTGTGCGGCCGCGGCCACGGCGCTCGCCGGCTCCGCCCCCCCCCTTTCCACCTCCGCCCACGCTCTCCCCCCACTCCCTCGCCTCGGCTCTCACACACCTCGGCGCGGTCGCGGCGGGCCGCCTCGCTCGTCGCCACAGAGGAAGAGAAGTTACTCTAACAAGGGACCAGTTTGACAGGACGCGAAACAAAATAACGTCGTGTCAGACGATGGCATTGCACTGCAAACGAACTCGTTGACGAATTGAGCGCAAGGATGTCATCTGCTGTTTTGTTGCGAACCGTAGTCAACCAGTAGCTGTCAAAGCGGTCCCTTCTTATAGTAATTTCTCTGTTACGCTCGTGGCCAAAGGTGTGCGCTGAGAGGGGGCAAGGGGGCAAGGGGGCACGGGGGCAGTAGCCCTCCTGAAAGTTTTGAAAGTGGCCCAGAGAGTAAAACATTTTTCCCCTTAAATGCTCAATCCGTGATTTTAGTCTGTTTTAAACTGAAATTTGATGAATTGTTATTTACAATACATTGGAGGAAGAGACTCTTCAAGCCATCTGCCAACCTTGTAAACGGTTCACACAGTGTCAATTAAATAATTCAAGTTACCATTTCATTCTCGATGGAGTATTCTTTATTTACTAGTAAAATGTGTCAGATGTAAGTAAGAAAGGTTAACGGAAAAGGGAGCTCTTAAATGTAGTTGCTCTCGCTCTTGTTTTAGGTTCTCCACTCCTATGCTCACGGCGTTCACCCACAGCCTGCGGCATATTCATGCATGAGCACACTAAGCATTTACTTAGGGCCCGTGCATAGGAACTCCAATATTTTAAAAAGAATATATATTCGGTCATGTAAAAAATTACATTTACATTTTTATTGCAAAAGTTATAGTATCTTTTTTGTGATTTATTTTGGTCACGTATGCTTCATACTCCAAAATTATTAACGAACCTAATAGTTTGGTCACGCTTACGCCTCCCAAAGATTATAAAAAACGGGACCAGCGTGGCACAACCTGACTATGATTCTTAAAGCAGGTGGCTATACTATTTTCCACAAGGATTGCCATCTTGTTTGTAGGAAGTCTCGCAAAGAAACGTGCATTATAAGGCGTTAAAACTGTACGGAAGGGAAACTATGAAGTACGAGTCATATTATTTAATAAGCTATAGATTTGGTGTTAACGTTGAATTACCAAAGATCCAAAATAATTGACAAGGCGAAAAGTTCTCAATGGAAATCTGTCAATTAGATGGATAAAGAGATCATATCACATATTTTTGTTGAAATTGTTTTTCAATTTTTTATAATAACGCATCATCGGTTACTATCAAATTTATATTCGCGAATTCCTCACTGAACGTTCGTGTCTTTCATCTCACAACAAAAGATAAAGTTTTAATTACAACATAGTACTGGTGCGAAACAAATCCACACGATGAAATTATTACCCAAGTTATTGACAAAAAGTTTTGCAAATCTCGTAAAAAAGAATAGGTAAGCCAGCTTATAATTAATTTAAAAGTTATTAGAATAATAAATGAAAAATATTTTCATCAATTTGAAGTGCTTTTGGAAACCAAAAAAAACGCGAAATATTTACTTGCTCCTCTTGTGAGTGCCGAAATTCATATGATTCAATATTTTGATTTATGAAATTTTGTGATGATTTATGAAATTTTATGATTTATGATTCAATATTTTGATTTATTTCTTTCGCGTTACTTTAAATGAGAATGTTTCCAAATAGCCACTTTGTGATTATTATATAACATGTAAATCATCAAATTATCTTGTCACTTTATTGTACCTTTTCATGCACCAGGAAGAACATTCATGTTTCTATTGTCAACGATAACATATCAGCAGTTCCCCACATAAGGTACATTCCCTTATAAGGAGCGTTTCCTCAATACCCCAAAAATGACGTAAGAACACGTTTGCATTAACTTGACCTTCATGTTTATCATCGGCGATATGAATTGAAAACTCGTGTCTCCGAACGAACTGACGAACGTCGGTGGTTGCATTAGCACTGAGTACCTTAGCGGCCGCCGCTGTGACTGCCACGCGAATTCTCACGACCGACAGAAAGTCCTGACAAGTTCAGTTTCGGGGAAGTGGTACACGATGAGCGCCCGCACAGCGCGTTTGATTCTGGAAATGAATGGGAAGCGCGAGCCAAGAGGGTAAGTTCAGGTTGCTCTGAAAGTAAGATCTTTTATTAGGATCCTACGCATCTTGGGATAACACTCTGGCTCTCGATCCGTATATTGTAAAAAGCACTTCAAATTTAGTAAATATTCATAATAAAAATGTATAATTAATGTTTCCGAATTAAAGGAGGTGGCTTTAATATAATTAAATTTTGATAAGGAAACTAAAATTATTACATTTTTAAAAATTGTATGTTTTAAAGCGTTTGAGACCGGCATCATTTGGGATTATTTATAAATGTGCCAGAGGTGTCTCTAGGGTCCATACATGGACACAGACCACCTTTGCCAGTAATGACAAAGTTGGAACAGACTTTTCTCAATGGCTTTTTCGTTTCGTGTCAGTTTCATTATTTCAGATTTTCACGAAGTGTTCATAGGTATTTCCCAGAGAAGGTACTTTGAATCTAATAAAAGTTACTGTGTATTGTGATGTGTATTTAATTAATGACTTTTCTATATTTTCACCTTTATACACTACATTTTCTCCATGAATATATTCGGGAAACAGCTTTGGCCATGTCACTCTTAATGTCTGATGAAATATTTTTCTGAGATTTCAATTATCATGCCAACTGTTAAAATGAATTTGCAGATTTTTTCATATACTGTATTTTACCGTAAACAAATTCCAAAGAAAAAATTTAGAAGCATCATTTAAGAAAACAGAATGATTTTGTTGTCATAAAATATTACATTAACATTTAGAATTAAAATAGAGTTAAGAATGTGGCAGCACTTGTTCAAGAGTCATGTTTAACATATTTAACTAATTATTGAGATGCAACACAGTGCATCAATGAATAAAATTTGGGGATAATACCACCAAGCCGAATCTTGGCAAAATCAATAAACGGATGCATATTATATAGGAGCAAGACAGTGAATGCACAACACAATCTAAAATGAGTTCGGTTTGAGGAGGGTACGTAGTGTGTAAATAATGGTATCCGATATCGTGGGCGAAATCAAAATTATTAGCTTTTCTGAAGAGAGGGAAGCTCTGTTTATATTCCAAGTAACGTGAAGTCAGCTCAGCGAAATGCAGTGATAACAGGCTCGTGCTTTACGGGTTGTGTCTCTCGTTACGACCGAAACGCCTCAATTAACAGTAGGAGACAAATCATCAAAGATTCATCAAACAGAAATAGCACGATTCTGAGACCGCAGCCGCAAATGCCAGAAGCGCATGGCACTCCCTCCCGCAAAGGTGGGCGGGGCGTGCATCAGCGCCACGCGCCCGCCGCCGGCGAGCAGTGCGCCAGAAGCGGTGCAGGAAGGCGCTGCAAGTGGAAACACACGCGTCCCCGCTGGCACGCACCGCGCGTCACAAGGCTATTCATGTCAGGCACTGGTGCATCACTCGAGGAGTCACCCTCTGAAACGACCCGCACCATCCTCAGCTTCTTCCTTCTTTACCTTCTGTCTTGTCCTGTTGTTCTTTACCTCTGAGGCGATCACATTTCTGCGTAGATTCCATGTCATTCTCCGGTGAATTGGCCTTGTTGGGATAGATTATTTCGTGATTTCGTATTGAATATTTCTGTTACTGATTTGATGCGGATATATTTTTGAAACTGAATTACTTTCATATTTTAAATGTCCACATTTCACGCGGGCTACTTCTCTATTTTATAAATCCATCAATAGTATATGTATTAATGTCTTCCGAATTCTAATGTTTAAATTCTTCGTGCCATAACTCCATACCTCTGTTACCTGATCTGAACAATAGGCGTATGTGATCAACATTTTGGCTACAAATTCTCAATATTTTCTTCAACAGCAACGTCTTTCTTGATCATTAGCCAATCGTATCCTTCATGTGTATTTTCGATTAAAATTTCAGCTACTTACAACGGGAAGTTAAATTTATTCGTTATTTGTTTCTGAGTAAAGTTAAGAAGCTTGATTAAATCCGGAGAAAGAAGCTTTGTTCAAGCCAACATCTAATTAACGAACGGTCAACAAGAGGATTTGTGAACGGGAACGGAACGAGTCAATGAATGACGGTCGAAGGAACACCGATAAAATCGAGCAACGAGCTTGAAGCGGGCAAAGAATAGTACTTCTACCGCCAAGAAGAGAGCTAATTGTGGATGCCAAATGGTCTAATTTTGAATTCTTGGGTCCTCCACAAGAATCCTAGATGAATTTGATAAGCCAATAAATAGACCTCTGTATGCTTGGCGGAAGTCTCCACTATCGAGCACACCTGTCCTTGTGCTGGGTTAAAAGCCGTGCTCTGGCGAGCGCAGAAGTCACAACTATGAGACCTTCGATCGAATGTGAGCGAGCACAAACAGCTCATTGCAGGGCTCTGACTAGATACATTGTCTAATTATAATTATTTATTATTCGTGGAAACTTTTTATTCATTTACTTATTTATTTAATTATTTCTCTTCGTTCGTCAAATTTGCTCTTCAAGGATGTTCATTAAAGACTTTTACATGTAGGTTTTTTAGGTCATTCATAGCGGTGATTTTTACGACGATAACATAACTACATAGTTATAGCGGTTTAAAAAAGTTAGAATTTCTTTAAACGAAGAGAGGTTGAATTTTACCGACAATGTTAAATTTTAATATTAATGACATTTGTTTGATATTGGGTTGCTTTGAATCTGTCATTACTGTGGGTATCTTGCATTTAATCATAAGTATCACGCTTTTCGTCCTGGACTGAAAGTAACGAAACAGGGAGAGATATTTAAGTACAAATTCTTTCTTCATGATTAGAAATACGTGATAAAGTGTAGATCAACTCGTGAGAGGCAATATTTAACAGCTATTTCACGGCAAACGTGAACGGGCATATAACTAAAAAAGAATCACGAAGAGATCGTAAGCTGTAACTCAGCACGCTAACACTGATTTACGAGAAGTGGCAGTGCGTTATTTAATATCATGAGTTGACAAAAAGGCAATTTACTTCTCGATCGCATTCTAGACGCACAAAATAATACAATTTTTTAGTAAGATTTTTATCATTATTTTATTATTTGATTACGTGCTCTATTTACAGTACTCATCACTTTGAATAGCAAACTTATTATTATGACAGAAAACATCTAGTCAGTTCCATTTTTAGATTACTCTTTCAAACAGTTCAAACAACGAATGATATATGTTTGAGAACATTCAGAGGAGAGACGTGAAACATACACACTGTCAATCAAATAGAAACTATTTCATCTACCGATCTAATAAGTAATTATGTGTCACAGTGAATACGCGATTACTATCAACATGTGTTAACGATAAACTTACGTGAAAAACTACAATTAAAAGTTAAGATATAGTATTCAAAAAGTAAAAATTAAATGGAGATTTTAATTGACGAGTTTACATGACTAATTCATAATAAGCATAATATATACAAAACAGACCACATATTGACAGGTGTAAGGGTAATTGTAAACACGTAAGGTAATTGAGATTATCTCCATCAAAAAGTGTAGGTCAAAGCAAAGGTGACATTTCTGTAAATCTACATTAAATTAATTAGCAGTAGAAATAAAATTAGAATTAAATAATGATCTTAAACTGAATGGGACAAAATACACAGAAGAAACGGAGGCAATTTGGCAGCTTTCTTAAATGAGGTAATTTTAAAGCTATTTCACTTAGTTCGTAATATTGCAATAGATATATTTAGTTTTGTGACCCTTCCTCACTGTCTGCTGTCAGGTACATGCAAGAATCATGCTTCCATTGTCTTATGAACAGAATGCGTTTAGACTTTGTGAAACTAGTAATATTGCCTCACAACAGACTTGTGAATTTGCCCCTTAAGAGAGAACAGTGGGTGTTGGCTGTGTACATACATGTCAATCAAAAGTTGGAAGTTTGGTCGGTGTTTGATGGGTAAAGTCACGGGTGTTTTCATCCAATAAGTATGATGTTGAGATCCGCAGATTATACTGAAAATTCTTCCATTAGTTTTCTTCATGCGAACACTCTGACCCCATTTATTTTGAAGGTGGAAAAATTGAGCTAAAAATGATTCAAATTAGTTACAATTTGGTAAAGTTGAAGGTCATTTGAAAGTTGAAGGTCAGCAAAATAAATTGTTTTTAGTTAAGATTGTCTGAAAAAGTCTTTCTCAAATTTTCCTCCTATTTATTTTTTTTTTAAATGACGACTCTTTATAAGAATAATCAATGCTAGGTTTCAAAGGAAAATGTCTTATATTATTTGTGTTTTATACGCTTTTGCATGATAATTTTACTAATCAAATGGTAATTTGGCAGACGTGTTTATGACAAAAAACTTTGCTTCCGTAATATTACAGTTCTCAGAAATCCCACAGATTTCTGAAACGGAAAACTATTTCGTCTTACGAGGAAACTACTGTTAAATTTCATCAGCACAAGCTTGCAAGAATAGTATGCGTTTGCAGATAAAATTGTGCAATTTCAGTGTATTTTCCTCGTCGGCTTCGCCGGACCACGAAATTGTCAATAAACATGTCAACATCTGCCAGATTACCAGAGCAAAACCCATTCCCAACAGTGTCCTGGCACCCCGTTAGCGTCCTCCCCCGCGGTCTCCCTGCGGTCTCCACCCGCGCCCGCCGCCCGCCATCTCCGTGTGAGCGTCAGAGGCCTCTGGCGGCGACGGCGGGCGGCGACTGACTGCGCGCGCCATCTGCCCACAGGATCGACTTCCACCAGCTGTCTGCGCCGGGCCACTTGGCCAACTCGGCCGTGCTCAGGATGCTGGCAGAGGAGGAAAGGCAACGCGGCGGCGCGCTCAAAGGTGAGCCGGCGGCCGCCGCCACCGCACCCCCCGCCCCGACAACACGCCCGTGGGCGGTGCCCGTGGGTGGGGGCGGGGGCGGCCGCGCGGGCGAGGCGCCCCTGTCGGAGGCGCCACCCAGCGCCCGGGGCTGGCAGACGAGAGGGGGGGACCCCTCTACGCCGCATTCGCTGCGCGGAAACATTGCAATGGGATGTGATCATTCTAAAGTAAAATGGGGGGAAGGCTAATTGAAGTCAAGGAAGGTTTCTCACTATTAATTTTGCATCAAGTAGTAGTTTCATTGCGGGATGTAATTTTATCGGGTTCATAGCCATTTTCTCGGTTCAGTTAATACTACCCATCTTGCGTTTTGGCGAAATAATTTTATTTCTCATTACAAGTCAACGTATCTGTCTTGATTTAAATCTTCCTCAGGGTTTCTAAGAAAACTAACGAATCGTGACGAAGAGTTCATTCATGACAGAAACGATCGAACTTATTAAAAAATAAAATTATTTCACCAAGTTGGAAGAGTTTTTGTATTTGTTAATCTGAGAAAAAAAAACATATTTCGACAACGAAGTACACTTTGACTACGTATTGTAAATTACAGACTACGTAATGAAAATTGTAACATATCCATGACAATTTTGTTGTTACCGTAAGTTTCTCTTCATTATTTGGTTAGACTAGCTTTCTCCGGGTTCTCATTTAAGTAATTATAAATTTCTCTAATATTGCTCAAATGTTCTTTAATCGCAGATTCGAAATCATGTTTCTTCCATTCTGCATGACAGATGCAAGACTATTGAACGTTTACAAATTTATTTTTTTCTTGAAAGACAAAAGGTAAATAGTTCCTATTCAAATAAAGTAAACGAAAATATAAGTCATGCTGCATCCACCGCGAAAAGTGGAAACCACGTTCCTTTCTCTCGATAGAATCTTCGCTTTCCAAGACTTCAATAATTAATCATTGATTCCATACTCTCCAGATACTATAAGAATGCAATACGCTTGTATTTGACATTAGCGCGAAACATTGGCGGGCACTATTTGTTCTTGCGTCCAAAGAAAGAAAAACTGCCAGCCCCGAACCTTCAGACATTAGCCATTAGCATTATTATGTTATGACTTGTATAATGTAGAAGTAGATATAAGTTTACTATTTTAGTTATAAATATTTATGCATAATTGAAATTGTCTTAATTAAATGGAAATTTAACGTTAATATGTTACTGTTATAAGTGAATACTCAAGGTTATTACACATCCTGTGATGCCACAGTTCAAGAATTGTTTTCAATGTGCTCTTTCTGTGAAGCTTACTCCTAGGTACTGTAAAATAAAGTTCTGTTATAAGATAACAGGACATGTATTTCGTTGTATTCTGTTCTTGAAAGTACTTGTGAATGAAAAATTCTACTTTGTGTATTTTGAAACCAACATGACACCAAGAAACAAAAAAATTAAATTATTCTCTAGAGAATTAGTGGCTGGGTAATAGAACAATATGGATAATCTCTTTTATTGGACATTTTGGGCACTGGAAATTATAATTACGGTAGTAGACTATATTCTAATAATTACAGAAGCAAATCGTATTAAACATATTGAAGCAGAAAATTATTTTAAAACAGAATCGATGATCCTATACGATTAAGGAATAGACAACGAATTAAATGCAAGTTGATTGGTATTATTTACCTTATTGGTGAAGTTTTTAAGAAAAGTTTACCATTTACATCGATTCTATAGGACTTAAAAAAGTATTCTATAGAACTTGAAAAAATTCCCTTACTTTCTAGCGCGATCCCATTCCCTTGGGATAAACAATTTCTCAATTCAAAACCGTTTCTCCGCCTTTCTGAGAACTCTCGTAACGTGGACTGTGCATATGTTCATTTGTCGTTTTTCGACAGTTACTCTATTGTGAGAAACAGACCGTGAAGGGGTCGGGTTATGGGAATCTATCCCATGAACTTTGCCCTAGCAAGTGCTTCTTCAGCGAACAAGCAGTTTCCCGGCGCACCGCAAAACGCTCGGAATATGAATTTAATTGGGCTCGCTTCAAGAGAAACGTTGCCGTGAGTGCCCTCTGCCGTTCAGGGGCACAATATTTTCACGTACAAACACAAAACCTACCGTTTATAATGAATACCAGAACGATTGTATTCGCTCTGTAACTTTTCTAGCTCAGATTGAAGTGAATTTCGGAGACCGTAGAATTGATTAAAAAATATTGAAATACCTACTTTTTACCGATGAATAGATTCTTATAAACTACTGACTAAATTGCAGAAACGAAGAGTAAAAATACAGCGTAATTGACCGAAATTCATTCGTCTAAAAAGTGTAAATAAATTTCATATTAAGAAACCGAATGACTCGCATTCGTAAACTAATTTTAGCGATGTGAATCACTCATCTTTAAATGTAATTTTAGTCTTTTTTTGTTTGTTTGTTTCTTAACCAGTTCAAAAGTGAATGATCATAAATTTGTTCTCAGAAGCATTATTCTTGAATTTACTTCGCAAAAATATGACTTTTCCAAGAATTTGTTTTCTATAAGACACAAATAAAAATGTTCTATTAGCTGCCCGTTGAAAAGCTAAAATTCAGTATCACTTATATATTTTACTTGTTAAACAGGGATAAATTCAAATGTATTTTAAGTTATAAACTGAATTATTTTGCTGCTTGATCCGGCAAATAAATAATACGTAATGTCTGTTAGTTATTGAGATAAATATACAAGATCCAGGTCCTCATTCAGGAAATCCTGGAACATTCGCGTATCGCTGAACTGCTTGCGGTGATTTCTAAACAATTAATAAAACCCAACATTGTATTTTAGTTTTAATACTTAAAAAGCATTAAAAATGGATGTTCTCAAATGCATTCCTGCAACAACAAAATTGAGAATATTCATATATCTTTTATAGTTCTTATTAAAAATAAATAAAATTTATAATAATTTCTGAAACAGTTTAGTAACAAATCGAACATTTCAATTAATGAAAATTATATCTATAAAAACTGAAAGAAATTACAAATGAAATTACTACTGAAGAACATATTTCTGGAAATTGAAGGAAAACCAATACACTTGTTTCCAATCAGCCTTCTTTAATGAACCCTGAAAATGTCAATGTTTACATGAGTTCAATACATACACTGATCAACATATTTTCCCTCTATCACTCTTGATATTGCCGCAGTCACTGTAATATTCCATTTAGAAGAGAAAAAAACCCTCAAAAAGTTAATAGTCACGCTGAATCACTAAAGCTGGTTGTGAAATATAGGTCACGGCGGTGAATAATGTGCGGACGTGACAAAGGCTTGACGAAAAGAGGGCGAACGGTGACGCGGGGCCGCGATTGAGATGGCGCTCTGTTTCGGGGGCAGGGGGGATCGCGCTGAGCGCGGAGTGGGCGTTCCTTGCAACGGCGCCGTCCGTCACCCGCCAAATGGGGCAGCGCCGCCTCCGTCCTCACCTCCTCGCGCACGCGCGCGCCTCCCGATGACAACGCGATGAGCGGGGGGGGGGCGGGAGGAGGCCTTGCGCGCGTGGCTCACACCTGTGCTGGCGCTTAGATGTAATGCACCCAGGTGTAATGCACCTAGGTTTAATGCACCCAGGTGTAATGCACCCAGGTGTAATGCACCCAGGTGTAATGCACCCAGGTGTAATGCACCTAGGTGTAATGCACCTAGGTGTAATGCACCTAGGTGTAATGCACCTAGGTGTAATTAACCTAGGTGTAATTAACCTAGGTGTAAAGCACCTAGGTGTAATGCACATAGGTGTAATGCACATAGGTGTAATGCACATAGGTGTAAAGCACCTAGGTGTAATGCACCTAGGTGTAATGCACCTAGGTGTAATGCATCTAAGTGTAATGCACCTAGGCGTAATGCACCTAGGCGTAATGCAGATGTACTGAACCTAGGGGTGCTAAAATGTGCCTAGAGTGTACGTTAGACAAGGAAAATAAAAGATAAGTATTTTTGCTACCACAACTTCCATTACTTAAGATGTACTGATTCAGCGCCATGTTATTACGTAAATTTCTGACAAATTTCAAAAGTTCTGGCACGTACTTGTGTGTATTGCACAATAAACAGGTAATGTACGTATCTAATGCATTTATGCTGACGCCGCTACACAATTTATTTGTATGATGACTACAACAATATCCCACTACTAAATGGAAAGATCTTACTATTCTAAATCACATACTACTATATATGTAGTACAATTTTTGTAGAAAAAATTCCAGAAAACCATTTTCCCTTTCGCTTTGCCAATATCTTAAAAATATTCCTCAGAGTTTAACGCAGGTATTTATTTAAAAGGTATTATCAAAAGTGTGATTTAAACTCCTCTAAATGGTTTGAACAAAACATTAAGAATTTTAGGAAAATAGCCAAGAACATTTATTTCTGTTGATACGGAATCAATATATTATTACTCATAATAAAACTACATTCATGAAGAGAACTTCCGTCTAGTAAACTGCCGAGCAGTTTCGAGTGAAAGTGCGTGTGACAAGATTTTTTTACGTCATAAAATACTCATTCTATGTCTGTGCACCAAGAAGAAAAGTGTTGATCCGCAACAGCGGCAAAGCCCGAGGAACGGGCGACAACACATTCGCGTCAGAGCACCAGCAGAACGAGATTCGCAAGAAGGCTTGCGGACGGAGCCCATACAAAAGGTACACACACATCCATAACCCTCTGTCTAAACACCACATCGTTAACTCGACGTTATAACACATAACGCGAAAGACTGCACTTGACGGTTCAGAGAACGAAAGAGAGCCAGTGAGGCCAGTCGCCGCCACATTCCAACGTCATGGGAATTTTCAGGTTTCCTAGGAACGAATTCATTCGTTAGATATTTTCTATATCCAGAACTCACTGCCTGGTACGAATGTTCCAATTTTTTTTTTAAATATAACCTATTATGTTGCGAAAAACGTCGTAACTGCAACCCACCATCAATCAAAGAATTGAAAGACAAACGTCTCAACGTGAACCCATTAACACATCTTCAAAATTTTTAACACATACTTTTGAAACCAATTTGACCCAATAGTGGCACTAAAGCTTGATAAACTGCCTGGAACAACAATCGTCGTGTCTGGACCGTCAAGGGTAACAGTCGTTGCAGGTGTCTTAACGAAGGGAGCCGTCAGCTTGCATAACAATTTGCCTGCTCGCTTGTGACGGGTTGTAATGAGGAGGCCGCGGCGTCGCGGGCGGGCCGGTGGGCGGGTGGCGTGTGGCGTGGGCAGGCGCGGGGGCGGGGGCGAGGTGTCGGCGCGGGCGCTGGCGGGCGCGCTGTTTGTCTTGGGGCAGGCAGCGCGCTGACTCAGCGCGCAGGCGTTCCTCGCCCTGCGATTCTCGCCCTGGCGCCCCGCCCGCCCGCGCAGCTGCACCCGCCCCGCCCCCCACCGCGCCCGCCACCAGCGCCCGCGCCCTCTCCTAGTCCCGCTGACGCCACCACCCCGCCGACGCCAATCCTGCGGCCACCTCCACCGTTGCTACCACCGCCACCGCCAACCCCAACGCCAACCTCATCGCCTTCCACATTGCCAACCCCATCGCCAACCCAATGTCAACCCCACCGTCATCGCCAACGCCAACTCCACTGTTGCCACCACCCCCACCGCCACCGCTACTGCCACTGCTGCCGCCACCGCCACCGTTGCTACCATCACCACCGCTGCCACCATCGCCACTGCCATCATCGCCAACCTCATCGCCTTCCACATCGCCAACCCCATCGTCAATCCAATGCCAACCCCACCGTCATCGCCTACGCCAACACCACCGCTGCCACCACTTCCACAACCACTGCTTCTGCCACTGCTGCCGCCACCGCCACCACTCCCACCCCCTTGCTTGCCGCCACCGCTACCCCAACCATCTCCACCGACACGGCCGGCCTCCTCCGCTCGAGCATCGCTTTGCCATAAGCTTCGTGAAACGTGGGTTTGTCTCTTGTAAATATTTCGTGTGGTAGTAATAACACAAAAATACAACATACATTAACGTTGTACATTTTTCATCATCTGCTTTAAATATTAATATGTTGTACGAGATAACAGAACTAAAGAGTAATTGATATTGACAATTAACATCACTGATCAACATAGCTAGCACTCACTAGAATAATCATTCACTCACATTTTCACACTTCCTCCTTTCCTCACTTTTATTTTCTACCTAACCATACCTCTGATCTCCAATTTTCTTTCATTTTCAAGTTTTTAAAGTTCTTCATCGTCCTTGTAATTCATCACTTCAAATCCTTATTTACGCTGCACGCACAACTCAAATAAATTTACATGAACTTGTAAAATTACAATAACAACAAAAAATACATATCGTATTTATAACACATTAAACGTGTAGTCTTAGTTGCAATCACCATTGTAGTGAATTGAATATTTCGTCGTAACAAAATTAATTGCATCATTAACATTGATCTAATGAAGCAAGTACAACTGAAGAAATGTGAATTGCATTTGAACAAAATATACTTTACTAACCAGTAAGTTGTCACGTTACTTTTAAGCAAAGATATTTTCACTCAACAAGTTTAACCATCATCATAGAAAAGCGATATTTTACAAAATTATAAACTGGAACGCGGCATGATATTCAATGAAAATGTGATCATGTCAAAGTCACAAAGTCGCATCTGCTGGTTTTTAATTTTTTATTTGATATGCGCATGCCAAATTTTGAGTAGTTTTATATATTTGAAAGAAAATATAACAGATCTTAAATAATAAAAAGTACATATAGTTTTTAATATTTAGTGGATGAAGTATTTTTTTGGTTCATTTATTTCGAAATGTTATCTCCGAAGGAATGCAAGGCACTTTTAAAATGTTTATTTATTTCTTTTCTTTTTTTCTTTTTTGCAAATAAAGTTTGTGTCCTCTACACAAGATTTGCCAACGAGGAAGAATCTATTTATTAAACAACACGAATTTACAACTATTTTATTTTTTGTAATGTGACTTAACATAACAAGCAGTAAAACAGCAAATCAAATAATCCAATATCTAACAGCTTTGCACAGGGCCCTAACGCTCGCCCATTTCCTCCTCCCACCCCCAGGCCTCTGAGGCGCGGTTCCCCAGCCTGTGTTGACGGCGCTTGTACAGCGAGTGTTTCTTTCTGTTGCGGGGCAGAAGAGTCGCCCCCGCCGCTCACCCCCGCGGCCGAGGGCCCCGCGACGGACGAGGCGCCGGCGCGCGCGCCGGTGGCAGTCGCCCAGGCCGTCGTCACCGTCCCCACCGACGTCCACCTCGAGGACGGTAAGCCGCGGGTGGGCCTCAAGCGCTTGATCGCCACTTGGCCGCCCAAGGAGCACGGCATCGGCCTCGGCTACAACAACATCACCCTCAAGCACCCGTTGTTCTCGTCGAAACGGTTCCCCAACACCCAAGGTAACGACAGACGCTGTCTGGTGAGAGTGGCCCGCTCCCCGCGCCCCGCCCCCGCCCCAGCCCCCGCCCCCCGCCCCCGCCCCCGCCCTTTGCACGCCGACGCCCGCTTCCGGGCCGCCCTTTGGCGCACCGCTCGCGGTCCTCAAGGAGATCGCGCCCAAGTCCTGCAAAACGTTGCTTTGCTCTTTGCTTCCAACGTGTTGGTATTGTAGCGTCGTACACAAACATACATATGACAACATGGCGACCGTGTGACGCAGGGGAGACGCTCAGGACCACGCGCTCGCCGACAGGATGTGACGTAGTGGGAAAGCCCAGAGTGAAAGGGCGCTGCGAGCCTAGGTAGGGCGCTGCGACGCTCCACCAGCCCCTTTTCGCTTCAGGCAGTCGATTTATGCAGTTCGGAGGCAGCCGCCCGGTGGGGACGCAGACCGCGTGTGCGGAGGCTAGGGCCGGCAATGTATTTGTCGTGAGGCCGTGAGACTCGAGTGAGGAGGCGTGTAGGAATTCTGCGGTGTGTCACACGATCGGGTTTATTCGATAGTTAAGTAGAGGTGTGGTGGCCGTAGAGTGTATATCACTCCTAGTAGTGGGGTCGATTTATTCGTTATTTAACGATTGTACATAAGGTTTATTTCGTTGGTGGATTTAATTATTAATAAACCAGAAATAAGTTAAACCCACTCTCGTCTGTGTATTATTGCAACCTGCATGACGCCACAGTATTTAGGATTTGGGCACCAGGCTTCAACCAAGTACCCAGACTGAGCATCGGGGCATGACGATAGTGTCACTACCCGTGTCATTGCCAAACAACTCGTAGAGTCTTTGCGTTGCCAAGTGCCTGAAAATTGCAGAGTAACTCATCTAGTGTATTATAAATTTCTGAAACCCACGTTCATATTTTACATATGAACAGATGTTTCACAAGCGTGCATTCGCCAAGTATTTGTCGTAAAATGAGACGAAATTAAGAAGTGGCAATATTTATAAGTGTATTTATTAGTCAAAGCGTTTCAAAATCAATAGCTATTGAATTGCATGTCGTTTCATGTGCATTGTAGGAGCACATGTTACGTGCTCCGTTCGAACAATTATTAAAGTATTAATGCATTTTATATTTTATTCCGTCACGGTTTTATTCCATTACGTGCCTAATGCAATGAACTGTGTATCACGTGTGAATTAAGAATCAGTAATCTATTTACATTAGGCATTTCACACGATATAACGAGGTTCTTCGGACGATTGTGAATACTTCAAGAAAATTTATTTCAATATTTCCAATGAGATAGCTACATTTTATTATGAAATTCACGTCTGCTCCTCTTTCAGACCATTTTGTAGGTTTTCTTGGCAACTATCGAGTAAACCACGCGCTAAAACAGCAAATACCTTTTTACCGGCCATTGTAAGTCGCAGATGCCGCGGAAACCAAAACATGAAAAGTAATAATGTGAGATTTAGAGGTAATTAAATCTATTTATAGAATAAAAAATTAGCATATTATTCAAGGATATATTTAAAAGTAACTCAAACTAAATATTAGCTACCGAATGTGAAAAGTCAATTAACTAGATTTCACAGAAAATTACTAAGGTACATTTCTACTGCTTTTCCAATTTGTCTTCTAACCGCTGCTGTTTGAAAGGCAGCGAAATTCTTGTATGTAACCTATTTTTATTAATCTTATATTTCTATTGAAGTTGTTTTTATCAATTCTGTGTGTGTGTGTGTGTGAAAACAGCTTTTCAGGAGCTGCAGACCATACCTCATAATGAACTTGTTTGATTCATAGAGACAGAAAATTAAGGCCATCTACTGTCCTGTTATCATAATCATATTTTTAAAAGTCCGATAGGATTGCGATATTCTTAAAAGTCCGATGCGTTCTCATGTGTCATGCCGGTAATTTAGAATTCTCCGCATTACATATTCATAGACCACTTCCAGTAAAGTCTGTGAGCGTTTTTCTGTGAACACCTGTACCGATCTAAACAAAAGGAGAATGCCAGCCAGCCGTGCGAAAATAGCTTGCGCACACAGCACACAGCTCTAACGCGCGACTCACGTTCCACTTTTACGCGGAGGCCTCATCCCCTGGCTGCAGCGGCAGCAGCAACCGCCCTTCGCCGCACGTGAGGAGTTTTGATAAATAGTGAAAGCGAATGATACACGGGACACGCATGGAAGGACCTGAATTGCGAAAAAGTAATACGGTTCAAGAGAGTTGGGGTAAAAGCTAATTCGGGGGGTAAAAGCGGGTAAGAGGGTTGGGGTAAAAGCGTGCTTCGGTCAATTTGACTTCTTTTGCTCACGCATTTTCAAGTCAACCGCAAGGAACTGGCCTTCAGCCTCCGCGATTAACGTAAAACATTATTGAGATCTGTCAACACAATATTTCCAACGCATTTGACATCCAGATTCAGATGCGGCTTATCTTGACTCGCTTCCCTTGTGTAAGAACTACAATAAGGTTTACGCGCTCTGCAAAATTATTCCGTTTATCCTTATTCTTTAGCTACTAGTCCAACATCGCTGGGCGCCCCCGCCGCTGCCGGTTCGCGCGCGGGCGGATGGTCAGCGGAACAACACCTCGCGTGCGCGTGAGTGTGCTGTCCCGAATTGGGGCGGGTCCCCTGCGCCCGTGGGCGATGCAAATCACACGCGCGTGCGTCACCACTGGCATCGCGAAATGCCCCGCCCCCTCCCCCTCTGGCCCGGTGACCAACGCACGGCCGCGACCCCTCCAATAAGCGCGGTATAAAAAGTATTGCGACGCGGAGGGAAACGGGCGGGCGGGCGGGCTTCGCAGGGGGAGGGGCGGGCGAGGCAGGGGAGGGGAAGGAGGGTGCGTCTGTGGGGCTGGCGTCGCGCCACCGCCCTCCGCCGCCGCCGCCGCCGCCGCCGTCGCTGCGACTGCGCCGCGTGCCGCGCCGGCCAGTGCTCGCGAAGACTCCACGCAGGTGGCAGCGCCCGGAGGCGACCTGCGGACCTTCCCGGCCACGACGCCCCTCTGCTCCACGCCTCTCAAGTAGGTTGGCTCCGCGCACGCCGCGCTTCTCGGCCTGGACACTCGGGACAAGCTCTTCTTTCACTCCTCGAGAATCGGTTCTACGCGTAAACAATAGAAATAACTAGCTCGATCGGCAACAACGCCTCTCGTTCTCATCAGCTTTTGACTTTGACGTATCCAAAACACGGAATTAGTTTCAAGCTATCTATTATTTGCACTTACCATTGTTTCTTCTCGCAGAAACTCAATGATAATGACATGTTTTTCATTTACCTTTCATCTCGTAAATTCATTTTAAACAATAGAAACAAGTATCTCAAAAAGAAACTACTCCTCTCGCCGTAATGCGCTTTTGTTTAGCCGTATCCAAACCACAATGCAGTTCATCTATTTCGTTATTTGCACTTATCTCATTAATTATGGTTCTTCTCGTAGAAAGTGAAACCGATAAATTTACATGCGCGTGGTTTCGTTTAAGGAATAATCAGGATTACATTTCATGTTTTCCAGTGCTTGGTATTCATGATGCTCCATTAGGAGATTTTGCTTGAGGATTCAGTACTCTCCTTGTGTTTACAAAAGCAGGTCAGGTTTCTCTTCTCGTTTGAAATCCCTATTTGTAACTTTCAAGTACATCCATTTTTTTACGTGTAACATTTCATTTACTTTACTCACTTTGCTCAAAACCAACTCTCACATTATTGATTTATTCAAATCTTAATATCTGAAATATTTTGTATATTTTCATCTGAATGAATATCAAGTTGTAATTCCTACAATTTATGAAGTATAAAAATATAGCTTGTTTACTTTTTCTTGGTATTTATAAAATGTAAGGAATACTAGCCGTCTGGAAATACTTAAAAATACAATATTCATCTGTTAGTTGTAAAGGGGACGAATCCTCGGTTTTATTTAAAGAAACTATCGTTACAACGAAAGAAACAATATTCTTACAAAATAAGAAAGGCGAGAACAAAAATTGCTAAGAATGCATTCACATAAATGATTTATCGAGTATTTGTCAAAATTCTTTTACTTCTTGGAAGTAACTGAGTTTCTTTCTGTACGGATAATATTTTTCTATAAGTTTAACAAGAATATTTTTGAACTTTCATTACTTTTACACACAAAAAATATTTCCATCTCCATCTGATTATTAATTTTTTAATGAAACTATCCTAAACCTATAAATCTATATCTATTCTTTCAAATTCAAATAATCCATTTCTCTTTGTTGTATGTCATTGTTTCCGCATTTTCCCCTCCGCTTCCGACCCTCTCCTTTGGTGGCGGCGTGCGACAATAGTTTCGCCGCCGCCGCCAAACTCTCGGAGTTACGTAAAGGCCCCGGCGTGGCGCGGCATGGCGCGGCGGCGAAGGGTACACAATCAGAGGGGACGAAAGATGGATCGCGATGCGCCGCAGATTCAAAATAACTGCGCTCCGTCCGTCGCCGCTTGTTTACTCAGCGCCTCCGCGGCGGCGGGACTCGGCGCCGCGGCGAGGAGTAGGTAGGCCGCGAAAAAGCAGCCATCAGGCTGATCTGAGAGACCATATCTGTAGTCCGTTTAAGTTCGAGGAAATCAAAGAGGAAATTAAACTAAAAATAGCTATGCCAAATTATAAGACGTAACATAATTTAACAATTAGTTTATAACTTCCACATGTACAGTTTGTTGCAGAAAAAATGTTACAAACTTCTTGATCATGTAGAGGGGTAGAAATTATTCACTTTTTGCCAATGAACATTTATCGGGAAATGTCATGTAACGGAGTTACCATGGGCTTTCCCCTGATTTTTAGGCAACTCCTTATACATCGATGTTCGGCAAGTCATGTTCTGATCCAGTGAAGGGGATTTCTTGTAGCCCTCGCACAACTGTGTTTATGGGGTTGCCTAAAACATCAAGACCAAATGCCACATTTATAAATGCATATTACACCCACCTTTATAAATGCAATTTCCCACTATATGTGCAAGAAGTGATTAGTTTCGAATCATCTACAGAGTAAGAAGTTATAGTTCTAGAAGTTAGTAAAATGTATTCTGAGACATCTGTATGTTGAATTTACATTTCGATTCTTTAACTTAGTTTGGGTCATGTTCAGGCAAAAATCATGTTAAACATTTAGTTAATTAATACTCTGTATATCAGTACATGTCACACTAAGGGAAAACTATCACACCTGATAGATGTACATGAAAAAAAGTCGAGAATACGAACTAAGTTATAACTCTGAAAATGTAAACAAAGATAAATTTTCTTTCTTATTTAAAAATAATTATATCATGTATGTTACATAAAATTATTTCAAATTTGTCATTTTAGTCTAGCATTCTGAAGTGGGCAATCAAACGGCATTTATGTGTAATTAATTAAGACTAAAGTATTACCATTTTATTTGCGATTTCTAATTTTTACGTTAAAATTTGAAATAGTTACGTTTCTGGGAAGTTTCTTCAAAGTGTTCACTGAAGTTGAGAAGAAGGAACCCCTTTGCTTAGTAGAATAAACATATTGTAGGCCCAAGTGGGTCGTTTGAAGCTGACATTGCCCTTAGGCAATTTATAAACGGGTATTTTTGGAACAAATGAATATGATACTCTTCTGGACGTTTTCGGTTCACTCACGAGTGATTCATTTCAAGCACCTGTGCCAAGTATGCCACATTCCGCGAAGTCTTTCTTTCGACCTCTAAAACATTTTTTGCACAAGCAATGCATTCATATTCTAGCTAATTAAATATGCATACTACAAATTTAATTTATTTTAATTGTATAATCTTCGGGGCCAGGATGAGATCGCTTACCAACATGGCAAAAGAAATGCTTCTATCATAAAAGCATTATTCATAGGTTAAATGAAAGATGAGGAAATGGCTACAAATGAGTACTTATGTATAAAATATCAAGTTAATCAAAATATCAAGCCCTATTGAAGCTAATAAATTAAGACCATTACATAAATATAAAACGAGATAAGTGATACAATTGGGAGGTACACAAGTTTAAAGATTCTATTCAGCCGCAATTCGGAAATATGCTCCAAATATATTTTAGTGTTAATTGGAGATAGGTGGAATAAAATATTGATTGTTAGACATTATTTTCATTTCGTAATTTGTAAACAAAATATTTTAATTGAACCAGAAATTGTAATCTTAACATTTAAAAAACGAAAAAGAATCAAATCTATGTTTATTTCACTCACACCGCAGTTTGAAGAGATCTGTATCACCTGCATGAATGGTCTCACGAATGATTATACATGAACCAATACACCAAGGCGAACAATACTCGTCAATGTCCCTGATTTACTAAAAAAAAGCATGTATATCCTTATCATTATTTTGGTGTAATTAGTTTCCCGTCAATAAATTTCGTTTTTGAGAAAACTGGGCCTCGTTGCCACTTCCGGACGCGCAATTCAATTAGGATATGCCACAGGAGGATATGCCTCCTCCCTCTGCAGATGTCGATGGTATCAGCCAAAACTAATCGCTAGATCTTTCGTTTTCCCACAACACATCGAACCTGTAGCACGAGTCTCGGTGCAGCGCAGAGTATTTGAAGAATAGGCTCGGAAAGAATCCTAGTTTCCAGAGGGGGGAATCAACAGGCAAGCGATTGCTCCAAAAGTCCTCAAATTTGTACAATATATAAGAGTTTACATGAATTTGTTCAGTGTGATTAAGGAATATCTGTATAAGGGAGTATGCTCACGAAGTTACGATCGAAATATATTACATTCGAAAAATACTTTAATAAACTAAAAATACTCGGGCAATAATGTAATACTTCTCTACGGGTTTCGGAATATTAAAGGAGAGATATTATTATAAAGAGGTTCAATGTGCGATAAAAATACTGTAATAGACTTTTGGTTTGTTGATTGTTTTGAAATCAAATAACAGTTTTCCAGTGTGACTACTATGAACATTTCTTCGTGATCGTAAATCATTCTTTCAAAAAATATAAATTTGTTTTGCATTATTCCAAAAAATCCATGACCTTCACAAAATTTTGAACACCTTCACCAATAACCAATAGATTTTTAAAGTAATTTTCTATTCTATTAGTAATAAACTTTTCCTAATGTCTTCATTTTGGTCTGGCTCTCTCGAAATTACTCTATGCGTAATTCTTACAAAGTACATTTTTTCACTATCATTATTTCTCTTATTTTCCACAGGAACCATGCATATAAATGGTAATATACCACTGTCTAACCACAGAAGAATTCTTTTTCGCATTTCTTTAATATAAAAGCTAAAAAAATAAAATGTACCTTTGAAATATATACTGTCGCTTTTGATACTGGTTGTTCGGGGAACGTTAATGTAAATATGATGAGATGATCAAATGAACAGGGGTAACAAAAAGGAATTTGTGAAATAAGTAAGCCAATTTACGAAATAAAGACCATGAGGTTCTGATATGTCACACGTGTATTTGTTTCTGAGCGTACAACTGATTGGGAGGTAGGGTGTTCGATTCCGACAGGGTGCTGGGAATTTACTCGATGTGTTTCACAACGTGCGTTTGTGGCGGGTCCCGGATTCGCATACGTAGGCCGACTGCTCTATTCGTTGGTTTCCTTGATCATTTTCAAGTGAATCCTCTATACCTGGCCACGGCACGTTCACGATCTTCCCTTTCCCATTATCATCATCATCATCGGCAGCATTATCACCATTAATAATCATCCTTTCGTCTTCTCAATTCGGACTGGGGCGCCGTTCTAACTCACCCTGCCTTAGCCGGCATACACCACACCCCTGCAGGGAGGACTGAGGCTACGGTCACAGTGCAGCCGAAATACCGGTCGCTCGCTCCCGGACGACTGCGAGCAAAATCGTCGACTTATCCGAAAAGCACTAGAAACGGTCCGAATTTTCTAATAATTTCTCAGTTCATTGTTTGAAATATCTTCGAAAAGCATACTCAAGACCATCTGCATGTATTGCAGGTAGTCTTTGTATTGCAGATGGGCTTGACTCTCCTGCTGATTTCGGGCTAATGGAACCGACAAAAACAAACAGAACAGATGTTCGTCCGAGAGTCTATGTTTCCGGATGCGCGGCGTCGGAAGAGGTCGTTCTGGTTCAATACGCCAATTTTAATTTACTAACATGTGTTTGAAAGATTCGGTCATATCGGACGCAAATATCCGGCGTCGGGTGACTTCAATTTCGGTCAAAATCGGCTCCTCTGTGAATGCCACCTTACGAACCCTGCAACTGAGCAAGATCAAAGCTTAGGGAAAAAAAGACACGCGTGTGCTTTCGGTTGCGTCCGCCGAGGCGGACGGTGCGCCAGTTGGCCGGCCAGGGACGCGCCGCCGCGGCCGATTGTTGAACCCTTGCGCTGCGTAAACAATGGGCGGCCCAAAGGGCGGCGCGCTGGGCGGGAGGGACGCCTCGGTGGCAGCCGACGCGCTCAGCCTGCCCGCGCTTGGCGGCCGCGCCGGCCAATCCGCGGTGGAACGGGTCGTTTGCTCCTTTCGGCACCTCGCGCCCCGCCGCGTCGCAACGGTCGTTAGCTTAGCTTGCGGAAACCGCGTGCAGCTCTCCCTCCGGGAAAATGATTCGTTTCTTGCACCTTTATATTTAATTCCTTACCGAATAAGCTCTTTCAATTCTCATGCTTTTTCAACTTTTTCTATACAATTTTCTTTATTTTATTTTATATTTTATTTCATATTTTATTCATTTTATTTTATTTATTTATTTTACTTATTTCATTTATTTTATTTTATTTCAAGAATGTGATATTTATGTACTCATCATGTTCTTATTGCCGATTCGTTATTTCCTGCCTTGTTTTTTTACTGAGATGTTCGTATTATTTGTTTCGTTATCGCCCCTGTTTTGAAAAATTTGAGAAATTATATCTCAATTTTTTCATTCACTCACGTCGTACCTTTTAATTTTAAGAATCGTTCTGATAAGAGTTTAAGGAATGGTAATGTATTTTCGAAGATCTGTTTAGTTTCTTTAATAGCAGATAAGTAGTACTTTTTTATATCCCGAAAGTGAGCAGTAACAAACCCAACAATTGATATGTTGATATTCGAAAATATTAATCGTTGAAATATGAATGAAATATGAATAAATTATATTTTGCTGTCGTTGGGAAAGATAGCCTTTGTAATACTCTTGTTACTTACAGTAATCAATGTAATGAGTGTCTAGCATGAAAATCTATTGAACGTTTAGCTCAAATTTATTCGTGTAATGAAAACGGAGTTTGTCACGGAGAAAATATATTGAAGTAAGGAAAACGATGAGAGAACTTTGTCAAAAGATACTACGAGAACTAGAACTAACGCACATTTAGTAGGTCAAGAAAGACAAATAGCAGAACCATCAAGCTGAAAGCTAGTATAATAAATCTATGAACTCTGAGTTGAGAATATTTACGTTCGGACTCATTTCTAATGCCACAAAAACTCTCAACGCACTATTTCATATACAATCAACTTTCGGAACTACCACATTCAACAGGAACCATAAATCTCCCCTCGCAGTTACATCACGCGTCGTAATGGAAGTGTGACGACTCCGCTTCGAGCAATTGCCTCCGAAGTCCGCTCCGGGTCGTCGCGAACGCCCGCTGTGTACACGGCGGCTGGCCCGCGCTCTTGGCAGGCTGTTGCTCGGGAAACGCAGCGAAGTGCCCTCTTGCCGCGAAAATAAACTCGCACGGTTACTCGGAGCGACGGGCGCGACCCAGCCATTGCCGCGGGTTGGGCCGAGCCGGATTTTCGCGACGCGGTCGTTCTATCCCGACCACTTTATAGAGCCCGCAGGCAGTCGCGCCCTTTGTCTTCCGCTCGCCGTTCGGCCTGGCGGCGAGGAGCGCCGAGGGAAGGAAAGACGGCGTTTGAGGGAACGTCTAATGAGGGACGGGCGGCGCGCCAGAGACGTTGATGGTGACGGCGGCGGCGGCGGTGGTGGTGGTGGCGGAGGCGGCGGGCACCCGACCGCGTCGGACACGTCGCGTCGCGTAGCCTCGAGAGTCGACACGCTGCGGGCCTGACGCTCAACACAGACGCCGCCGCCGTCTGCTGCCCTAGATCAGGGCTCAGCTAATCTTTTTATTCCTCGAAGCTTTTCTCTTAAGAACGAAAGCGGCTTCCGAGGAAGAAAAACAACTACAACTCACTAAATTTTCAAAAATCAGTAATTCGGTAAAAATAAATAACTTGAAAATTTTATAATAGATCTGCTATTATAATGTTGTGTTTTGATAAATATAGATTATTTAAATCCGAAACTAATGCACCACATCTCCTTTGTTTTTATATTTCTGAAGGTTGAACAGTATTTTTGACTGGGTTTGACTGGCGCTAAGCTTCAACATTGGCATGTATTTTTGAATACGCTGACTCACTCTTGAGACAAATTGTTTTTGTTTTCCACACTAAAATGCAAAGATCAAACAACATACACTGCAGGAAAAATCTACAGCCATAATACATTGTGTAAATGTAACAAATAAATTCTACCGCGTCCATTAATGGAGAAATATAAATGTGTATGCAATTTTGTGTATAACTATTTCACTACGAAATAATACTTTTCTTTACTATTTAATAGAGCTAAAACGTACTGAATACACATTTTGAGTAAAAAAATGTTCAGACACTCTCCTTTACAAAATAGCGAGAAGAAAATATTCTTTGATACTGCAAAAGATATATATTTTCTATTCAGAAATAACTGTTATATCTATTTTCTGATGTTGTCACAACCAATATGCAGTTTGGCACAACGGACCTCACAGCAAAGTTACCACTCAATCAAGAGAAAAACAAAGAAGAAAAATCAGAATTCATTTGTCTAAAAGATTTGATAGAACAGAGAGATGTTTCTGTAGGAAAATCACTCGTGCATCCCAAATATTAGTAACACAAAAGATCGAAATAATGAGAGAGAAGGGTAACACTATAAACGGCACAGAATCGCTTTGGGGGAAGTAAAGTTGTCAATTGAATCCACATTACGTATTCCCAGTCGTGATTCTATGACTTGTGAAGGTTATCAAACACTTCCTTATTTTCTACACTTCAGATGTGTATTATTTTGTATTTGGAAATATTTTACCTTCCTCTTCACTTATTTAAATATTTTCCTGAAATTACTTCACTGATTTAACTGTGCAGTCGTAAATATGTTTGTAATATTACATTCATATTGAACTTACTTTTAATACAAAATCAGCGAGTGTATGATTATCCAGAATTGTGAACATCCAACCTACTGTAAGAAAACTATTGTGTATTCATGTTGGCTCAAACAAAAAAATAATAATAAATTGTTTAAGATTCCAGTAAGTTCCAACAAATAGTTAAGATCCGATGCGTAAGGTCCTCCAAAGGGAAAAGATAACTTGTCGGTTCGACAACTCGCAACTTCTTTATCTTTTTTATTGTCTCCTTTTTCCTTTCTTCAATTCTTTCCGTTTTCCCTTTCCATCTAATGTTTTCCTTTCTTTTCAACGCTTTTCAACTTTTTCCCTAATTATTACTCCTCCTGCCTTTGTTTCCCTCGCTTCAACGCCTAGCCTTTCTTCCACGCCGCGCCTGTTACTTCTTTTTGCTCTCGTCGTCCCCTTTCCCTTTCGCCGCGCCGCGCGGCGTGCGAGGCCCAGAAGTCTAGATGCCACCCGCGCGCCGCTCACACAATGGGCGGCCGGGGATGCGTCGGGGCAGGTGCGGCGCGGGCGCGGGCGCTTGACCTAGCCGACGCGACGCGACGCCACGCGACGCCACGCACAGTGAGGCAGGCGTCGGCGCACGCGGTGTAAATTAGAAGCAACGTTGCTTTGCAGAATGCGCTCGACAACATTACAGTGCAACCTCCATTATACGGGTGTTGATAGGGAAGGATGTCCATGGAAAATTGAAATCCCTGGATTATCAAAATAATGTTTATTGGTTTGATTTTAAAGTTAAATGACGAAAATATTAAAATTAGTATACTCGGGCCGTTTAAATTTGATCCATACAAAAATTAAATGATCGTATCCTAAAAATGTTTAATTAAAATTGATTTTTTCTTGAAGATGGAATGTAGTCTTCATTTCGATTTAGGTTACAATAAAATTCACTCCTTATGCAGCTCCCGTGTCGTCACCAAAACAAAACAATCTTTTTAATTTAAAAAAACATGAATTTCAAAGATTGTTACTGATTTTATTTCATAAAAATCGTTAGTTATCTTAACGGAAATAATTACGATAAGTACGTTTTCCTTCTAAAGTAAAAAAAAATAACAAATGGAAATCTTTTGAATTGTTATGACTTATAAAAAACGTGGTGCGTTTAATCATTGTTTTTATTCGTTGTAAGATATAATTTGCGTGTACTGAAAGTCCCCTGTGTACTCTCATCCCGAATAATCAAACCTCGTATAATGAAGATTCCATTGTACTTAAATAAACTAAAATCTGTAAAGTCAAATATCTGAAAGTAAACTATAACCGGAATTTAGAACATGTTCTAATGGTAAATCAATAATATTAAATCCAGTTTTCACAGTAAAATGTTGTGAGTATCAATGGTTTTGGAATGCTTAAGTTATCACGAAATACTGGACGTCCATACGAAGAAAATGTTTAGTTTTTTCAACGGTTGCGATAAAACACAGAAAGTATAAATTCTCTTAAACATTAAAGAACTATTACTGGCAAAGATAGGAAATAATACAAATGTAAGTAGAGTTACTCTCAAATATCAACGTTTACAAAAAATCAATTTCAAATCAAAAATGATTCACTGAGACGTATGTTTCAATTGGTACACCAAGAACTTGCCAAACATGCTGAGTTAGAACTGAAGAGACGGTTGCCGTCTAAGAACGTTTAGCGGCGATTCCGCGGCGGGCGCCCCACTGCGTGGCGCGCCGTTCGCATTCCGCGCGATTCCCTGCGTCGATGCTCGCGACGCCGCTGCCAACGAGGCTTCGACCCCTGGCCCCGACGGCCCCTGGCGCTAACTGGGGCGAGGCGGATTTCGGGGCGGCCGAGCTTTCTTATGGGCCCCGCAGCCCGCGACCCGCACTCGCCGCCGGGAGTGCGTCTGGGTGTGATCGACTGCAAGAGAGGGACTGCGAAACAGCCATCATGATCCGAAGCCACAGAGACAACTTAGACCAGATCGTTTCGTTGTTTCTCAAGATCGTTAAGCGGCAGATAGGGGAGGTGCCGACAGGGAAAGGTAAGCGAGTTGCAGATTGAGCGTCCGGGAGTCGCTTTTATGAAATTTTAATGTGAATGTGATTGTTATTTGCCTCGCTCCATTTTATACGAGATATATTTAGTGCACGTCTATTACCCAATATTTTGTCATTCATTCCTGTTTGTTATACGGAAGTGACGAAAAAAATAGTGTAAGACTCGTGGATAGAAAAACGAAAGTAACAGTAAGATGAAACCTAGCCCATACCTGGTGAGACCACTAGTACAGATAATAATTAATAGAATTAGAAAACTACAACATTAAATAAGTCAGAAATACAAAACGCTTTCTTTAATTAAACATTACGTTTTACAGTCCAATTACTGTAATTAAAAAGCTATATTTTGATATTTAAGTCAAGGTACTTTATATGACAATTATATTTATAATAAGAAAGTATTGCTTGATGAGCTTTCATGTTCATTTATTACTCAATATTTTTTTAGATCTATTCTAAACAATTGGTAGATTGGTTAATAACAAGTACTCTTTGATGAACTTCACCTTCGATTTCGTACGTGGCATTACCCCTTGGGTGTCTGCCAGATACCTACTCAGTACATTTAAGCCACGTGTTCGCGTTGACCTGCAGATTGGCGAATCACTGGCAGAAAGGAATGAATTCGTCTTTCGCTCCGGGCGAGCGGAAGGGCAGCAGGGGAAGGTACGCAAACCGTCGTACTCCCGCGTATTACACGACCAACGAAGCGCCGCGCCGCCTGTTCGTTGAGAAGGGGCTTTGGCTCGTGCCTTACTGATTGAGAAAATGCGATTGCGAAACTATTAACACTCGTGGAACCGTGAAATTAGCTGTCTCATTTCCTTACCATGTGGTGAGTTTGATTACATCACGTAAAATGGACTATTCTTCAAAATCAACTTTTTTTTCAATAACTAATTTGTTAGAACTCGTTCATGGGTTCATGATACTAAAAAGAAAACTGACAAAAGTTTCCAAGTTAACGAAATTAATTACAAAACTACCAGATTAATTAATAATTTCCCTGAAAACATCAACACACAAATAAACAAAGACAAGATAAAATAAAACCTATTTTTTAAAGAAGGGGTATGAAACAAAAATGTGTTTTACATTTTTAGAACGAGTGATAAAATACATGGAAAGCAAGGTCAAGATTTAAGTCGGTTTTTAATATGCAGACTATTAAGGACGGCTAAGGTCAAACAGCTCCCAAGTTATGACATCCGAGTTAAGTATGCACGGACGGTTCCGGACAAAAAGTTACTCCCTGCAAGTGAATCAATCAAGGGAGTTTACGAGAAACAAAGTGAAAGAAGAAATGAGAGTGGATTTTTGGCAGAATTTATTTTTTAATTTTTTGTCATATGTAAGTATTAATTGTTTATTACACAACACCATAAGATTTTACTTGGATCGTAAATTAGTTTTCCATAAGCACATACAAGTATATATTTAAACAACGCTTTCACAATAGAGAAATTAAGCTCCGAAGGAACGAGTGGATTTATCAAAAATTTGCAACGCATGAATAATATTTAGTATGACTATTTCGTGAATAAAGACGTTAATAAACTCAAACATATTCAATTAACAAATAATATGAAGAATGATGATGTAATTTCAGTGTTACGAAATGTCTTACTATCGATATCTTCTAGAGTCATTTCGTGTAAGACTTGGCATTTACACCAAGAGAATGAACTCAAATGTTTCGTTTATGTTCTAAAAATTCCTTCTTTAGCAAATAATAACTGGTATTAGGTAACATCCAATTGAACAATTATTAAAAACAAAATTGTCTTCATCCCACTCATTCAAAATATTTGACATCTTCGCTAAGCTTTGTGATAAAATTGCATTTCTTTCACAGAAGAACTGCTAAATTTGTTTCTAAATGTTGGTTTTAAAAAATATTTTAGGGCATTGAACTGCGTACTTTCTCATCTATTTCGGCAAGTTAATATTCACCTAAACATTTCAAATGGCGTTTTTTTGATGTAAGACTGCAATGTACACATTCAAAAAGTAAAAATATTTGACTAACAACTAAAAAGCATGTGAATGTGACGTGAACTACACTGATGGGAAATTTTGATACTTTTTTGTTGATATCTGGCATTGGCTGGAGCTTTATTCAATTATTTCTTATCATTAGACACTCGGCATTTGAGTGAAATAGTCACTACAATTCAACGATGCACGTGCTGCCGCAATTGCGCAACCCCTGGCATCGCTCTTTGCGACGGGCGCTCGTGGCGCTGGTTCCTTTGGGAATTGCACTTTCACAATACACGACACCAAGACGATCGGGAAAATTCTAGGAGCAACATGTGGAGCGCAATGCACTATCGGCGCGGACCTAGAAACTTTAGTGATACACATGGCTTATGGGTATTTCGATTGCATAAAAAAATAGGCTTCATGAAAATCAAAGGCTCTTAAAAATGCTTCACAAACGGTTAGTCAATTACTTCCGTTCTGAAGAAATCATATCATTAATCAACGGCAAAGTGCTTCTGAAACATCCATTCCATTAGTATTAGAATATGTTCTATTCAATGAAGTGATATTGAGATAGGCATCTGCTCATCCTAAATAACAAGCGAGAAGTGATGCAATTTCAAAGTGTCGAAAACATGGGGAAATAAATGCTTACTTGGATTGGGAATTGTTTGATCAAAATCAAAAGCTGTGTTCTGCGCACATATAACAATCAATTAACTCGATACAAATGTAAATATAAATTTAAATGAAGATCTTATTTCCATTCAGATATTTTGCAAGAAATACACATTTTCGCGAAGAGTAAATAGGCAAATTCAGACTTACAGTTCAACATACTATTCATCAGTTTTCGGATATCGTCAGGATATCAAAGGAGAAATGCCATTTTTGAGCACATTAGTTGGCAGCGTGATGGAGAAGCGTTTTAAGATTATATTGATATGTAAGACGTATAGAAAACAAACCGAAAGGGAGAAATGTCGCTTCGAAAATAACCTCTTCAAGGAAATAATACACCGCGAGTAGTGCACCGTCCTCTCTGGCCAGACGTGGCGGCAGGGGGAAGCCGTGGCGCGCGGGGCCTTTATAAAGGCGTGATATAAAAAGAACCGCCGTTGGTACGGCGGCGGCGGCGGCGGCGGCGCGCCGAGAAATATCGGGGCCGAGGGAGAATTACGCCTGCGTACAGCGCGCCCTGACGTCGCTTTTTTTGTGGTGGGTGGCGCAGGGGGCGGCGCAGCGAAGCGGGGCGGGGCGGCGGGGCGAGGCGGCAGGGCGCCAGCTGGCCGCCCCGCGGAAAGATACCGCTGGCGCGAACGGAGCTCGAACCGGCTCCGCGGCCCTCCCTGCATGGGGCGCACGGAGCACCGAAATACCAGCTTTTATTCTCTGGGGCGTCATTACGGCGTGACCGGTCGCTCGGAGCGTGGCGCAGAGTACTTAGCTTCGCAGGTTGTTTTCTTTGCTCGGTACTCAGCGGGAAAACCCGCCTAATTTCTTTTACGTGTCTCTTGCGCAGTTTCGTTTATGACCTATGCTGATTTGTTTTTGGCCCGTCTTTGGAGCCGTTTCTTTTACCAGCCTCTACCGTAATTTCTTCTATCAGATTCGATCGTAATTTATTTTACAGTCCTCTAGCTTGATTTCTTTTATCTTTCTCCAGTGTGATCTCTATTAGTATTCTTGTACCGGTTTCTCCATTGCTACACTATACTTTATCACGTATGTTTGATAAGTCATTATTTCAAGTTCAAGAATATTTATCATAGGTAATACCCCGAGTGCTTTGTAAATTGTCGATGATATATCGACACGAGGTCATGAGGGGATTTACACCGATTCACGAAGTCATAAGGGGATTTGTCTGTGAATTTTCAAAGCACGAGAGCTATTTAATAGGAATATTCCACGAATTACCTCCAACAGAGTGCCAAATATTGAAAATAACTGACAGTATGTTAAAACCAAATAGGTTATGTTATAGTATATACACGGTTTATTGCACATCGACACAGCGATTGATTCGTACCTCTCCCTAAGATAAATGAGTCGCAGCTAAATAGTGGCCAGTAGAGAGGAGCTGTAAGAAAAATCGGCTAGAAAAAGCGATAACTTTTTGAGATCCGCCGCCCTGATTGGCGCATTTTATACGTATGGTTAAACATTCTTGGTTTTAATTTCACTAGTGGAATAGTTGCAACAATGCTATTCAGAGCTAACTTTCCTGACATCTCCGCTCAATTCATAAAAGTTGTTTCATGATGTTCAGCTCGGTTTCCTAGTCCAATGATCTTTTTTATCATGTACACCGGCACTATTGCAAATCACCACAAACATTCTTGAATATTTTCTCGTAAAATCACAATAATACAATGAAATGATGGCTTGTTATCTTTGTATGACATTTAAAATATGCTCATCAATTTGCATTAAAGAGCAAAAGAAATGATAAAGGCATTTCATTGTTTTGTTCATGAATGACACACAATAAAAGACCTTGAACTCCTCAGCCAAGTAAGTTTATCACTGCTAAATTCCGTCGTGTAAACACAAGCGCGTGTAAAGTAAACTACCGTAAAAAATGCTGACACAAGAGTATGCTCCGGAATAGAATGCTAGGAGTGGGCCAACATCGAGCGGCGTGCCTCCCACTTTCCACAGAACGCGGAAAGGAATTCCTCTGGGTGCAGCGGCACAATTTGGACGGCGCCAGGCTGCGCGTGCCGCGGCGGTGTGGGATTGTGTGGGTCTGTCAGGGGTGGGGTGGGGGTGGGGGCGGGGCGAGAGGGCTGCTGGCGTTCGCCCTTGCCCAACGCGAGCGATGCGATGGCGCGACGGCTCGCTTCCGCTGTCTTCGGCGGGGCGCGGCAAGCGAGCTCCGCGGAATGCGGCATTCGGCGCTGCCAAACTCGCCGCCACTATTGTTCCTGAATGCGCCCGCGGGCGATACGGTGCCCTTGCCAGCGCATTGCCCTGTGCGCCCCTCCCCCGACCCCCCCGCCGAGCAACTTTATTGTATGGTCTGGGCGTGACTCAAAGTCTTCAATATCGGATCGTTCAAACACACGTGCATTTTCTTCAGTTCATTGAGTTGCTTGATTTATTATTTACTGAAAAGAGAGCTGAATTAAATTGATTCAGCTCTTATATAAACTGTAAATTATATCTTATTTTTAGAAAATATATTGTTTTTAATTAAAATAACTTATCGAAATTTATCGAAAGTGTAGATACTTTGATGCACTCACTCCTGTTGCCCTCATTATAATTTAATCATACGGGGATTATAATATGTGTATTATGTAGGCCTGACAACAAGATTTCGTTGTAGTCTGAGAATTCTCGGTGCAATCGGTTAATATACTTATGATAATAACTCTTTTAGATAAAGTGCTCTAAAAAACGTATACAATACCGATGAATTTTGCACAATATGTTTAGAATATGGGTTTTGAATTTCTTAAGTACTGATACATCGATAAACGGATACTTAAATTTGTTCGTTCATTTCAAAGCACACAGGCGCAAATGGGAGAGGTCCAGCGCAACTAGGCATATAAGAATAGATACCGCGATGTGGTGGAAGGCGGCCAAAGGAAACTGACTCAACAAACTCAGAAGCAAGGAGCAATTAAAGTCTCCTTACACGTGTGGTAGGACTTTTCACCTGACATTTGCGTTCTTTGCCAGGAAAAGCCTTCACTTGTTTCTTAACTGACAATTGTGAATTTTCTATTCGCGCTGATTGCGTATAATCAACATTACTCATCTTTTTTCTGCCGGAAATTGTCAACTCTAAGATTTTTTTATTTCAAGAATCTCTTTCTGTCGATATCTCAAATCCCACAATTGAAAATCATATCCACTTCCTCGGGGAACATTAAAGAACTATCTGTAAAAGAAAAGTGTTGTTTCCAAAAAGTTCCCAACACTGGGCGTTCGAACGGGTTAAGAAAGGGAAGATGAATGAACGCATGTCCTAGTTTGTAATCACTATAAACTCCAAATATTGTCAATGAGAATGAATGATTTACAAAATAGGAAGTTGATACTCTGAGAAATCTCTTGCACTCCATTGAAATTCAAACACGTATGACGCCTACCGCACACACAAATGCCGATTTGCCTTCTGGAAATGAAATCAGGTTCCAGACATTCGGCTCATCATTTAGTGTTGCCAGACTCGCTTAACAACAGTATCTTACATAATTTCTCATCTCGCTACTCTATTCCTTCGCTACCCAGTCATTAGAAACCTCCAGGGACCAGCATTTATCTTGGTCGCACCGTCAGTAAAACTACCTTGCGCACTCTCTTGACGAGGCCGCCAACGCCGGCGGCAGCAGGGGCGGAGGCGGCAGCTTCAGAAACGGCGCTGCGGGGGAGGGGCGGCGGCGTGGGAGAACTATTTGCAGCGCGCGCCGCTCCGCGCTTTTGTCGGCGCGTGAATGAGGCGGCGGCGTCGCCCGCAGCGCTGACGTCTCCAGCCGCGCCACCCGAAATACGGCCTCCAGCCCGCCTCCGGCGCCAACGCCCGCGCTGCTTAAGACCGTTTCACACGGACACTTTTTTTTTCGTTTTTCTTTGGTACAGATAGGTGACGGACCAGACTGGATGTCATTTCTACGAAACAAATTACGCATTCGTTTTTCGGTACTGATTTAATCCAGTTTGGCTACTGCGCTCCTTTTGGTACTCCTCCTGGCGTCACTTTTTGGAACTTTCTCTGGTTTGCTATGCGTGTGATGCGATTTGTTTCTTTTATACAGTTTTGAAAATGTTGAATTGAAATGTGAAGTGATTACGTAGTCAGAAATAAAACTTGTGACTGTTCGAATGTCGTCTCGTTCCTTGCTCATTCCTCATACAAACTAACTTAATTTACTATTGACTATATGTTCAACTGTTTGATCTTCAACGCTTTGTGCGGCGTCGAGAGTAAATATGTTCATTACGATTGCATGTGGAAAACGAAATGACCATGTAAAACGTTCGTTCTTGTTCATTCAGTTTTGATGCAGAAATAGTAGTCTCATCCATCCATTTTGTGTAGAGAAAAATGATGAAAAAATGCCCATGTAAAACGGGCTTTAGTGCGAGTTGCGATATTGCTCCCACGAGGGAGGACAGAGGAAGAGGAGTAACTGGGGAGCAATGGAGAACTCAACATTTTACCTGCCTTGTGAAGCCCACAGCGGAATACGTGAACAGCTGTAGGCTTTCCAAATCTTCTTCACTAGAAGCTGGACAATCTTACGAATATTTTGGATTCAGGTCCAACAAGTGTCCCGTATCTCCAGAAACGGAAACATTTCGATTACTTCATATACAATATTAAAGTATTATTAATAATAAATTTAGACTACATTGTGTAAGAAGGAAACCTACTAAAACCAATTATTATGAAGGAATAGTCGAATTCCGTATTAGGCTTCACTACAATAATATGAAATGTATCATGTACGTGCTGAAATGACGAAATAAGTTAACACACGTTTATGTTAAGGTATAGATGTGTGACAAGAAAGGAACGGCTTGTAAACAGTTTCTAAACCACTTCAGACAGAAAATGTTTTGCATGCTCCTTTACACTGAAATTGAGTTATGAGTAATACGTGTCTCTTCGTATATTTAACACGCTTACTTGAATTACTCTGTCATTTATTGCCAAGACTTAATAGTATTGGCAGAGAGACAAACGAGAATGCCGAGGACAGAATTGTATAAAAGCAAATGCTCATTTTTTGTCGAAATGTAACATAGTTGAAAGTGGAAGTACTTTGATCCCAAGACATTGGTCAAAACCCAAATTCTTTAGAAAGTATGAGGAATAATTATTTTAAATCGACTTCGAAAGGACGTTATTAATCCAGGTCGTAGAATAATCCGTCGCGAATATTTTTCTTATTAGTTCAGCCATTTTCGCACATGTAACCCGTTTCAAATTATTTTTTCTTTGTCTTGAAATGAATGCCTTTTCGATTGTACCGTGTGATGCTTTTCTTATTAAGTGACATCATAATAAATAATGAAGTGGTGGGGCATTTTAATCATGATTTGCTAAGTCAGTAGGGCATACCGGAGTTATCTAGGGAGAAAAGTTCATGGATTCTGTACACTTCCTTGCTACGTTTTATCTTTTTTTGGCGAATTTTTTCCACTTAGCGTTCCCGCAATGCCTGCTCTCATGCCATATACCTGTCAGGTCCTGGCGCCGGAAACACCATTACATCACTTTGTTTGTCGTCCTTGGAAAGAGAAACGAGAAAAAAACTGACATAACTCAACAACTGACTCTACAGAACTGACTCAATCCACTGAAGATTGATCCTCCAATGCCACGTGCAACTTGCAAGCATTTATATAAGGATCTAAACATTAGTAAGTCAATCGTTTGTAAGGTATCACACATGTTGATGTTTTCTGAAAAAAGAAGTCTTCGCTCACTCGTAATAAGAGGGATAAGAAAGATTACCTATTAGTCTTGGATTTTATATCCGATTGCAACATCCAGATTATTTTTAAAAGTGCAAGTGCAGTAGGGAAGGCGACCAGCAAATACGAATGCCAAAAAATTTAAATAAATCACTTTATTTTCACATCTCTCATCCGTTGATAATTTGCCATAAAAGTACGTTTGTGAAGTACCATATATACGTATATTTTATCTAATTTAATATATTCAACTAATTACGAAGAAAAAGTCACGAAACTTTAGAAATATGTACTCTAAATATGAATGTACATTAAGAAAAAGTGTGTGATTCAAACTCCCTATTTTTCACTGTATAAACTCGATTGTCTGGTAGGTTTATGCACATGATTGACAGTATGAGTCAATAAATGAACATCACGAATCCACGTAACCCGCACGAACCGAACCCGGCTGAAAAGAAGGAATGTTCAATGGTCCTTTTCTTTTTCGAACAAAATCGTGTCTGTCTTTGAGAGAAATTTAGCCACAAGAAATAAACTACGGGAAGTGTACAATGTCCTCTTGTTTCTATTCTCTTAGAGAGAAAAACCCTCTGTATATTTTATTCATTCAGTTTTAACGAGATAGAAATGATATTACTTCAATCAATTCGCATACATTTTAAAAGCCATTGATTGTGTTACTGAAATAAGTAATTACGTTTTTGAGAAATAATTAAAAGATGAACACTCTAATGAGTTTTTTTTAGAATGAAATTCGCTAAGCGCTACATTATAATCATAAATAACTGTCTCGACCCAGTTTGTAGTAAAGAGAAGAACATTATTAATAGCAAGAAGATCACATTACTGCCAGAAAACGACCTACTTTTTATAAGTAATGATCAGCGTCTTGAATTTCTTACGAAGACCCGCAGCAAAACATCTTCATCGCTTAGTCAGAAATTGCCAGAAACTTAATGGTTGTGCTTGACGACGGGCTAAGAACAAACATCTAGATAGCTGCAAGTTAATGATGTCTGCCACGAAAGAAAAACTAGAGAGGGAAAAACGTGGAGCAGCTCTAGTTGGAGATATCCCAAACGGCGGGCAAGGTTAGACTACGCGCGGTGTCCGCACGTAAGCGTTGGGACCCTTCTCGAAAACGGTGGCACTGCTTCGCCCGCGGTGACTCCGCACGTGACGTGGCCCGACGCACCCTGGCGGAGCGTGGTTCAACTACAAAGCCACTTGGCAGCCCCGAGCGCCGGGCGCACCACCAAATGCCCCCATAAAATCTCCTCCGGCCTCGAGATTTCATGGTCGGCGCCGCCGCGCCGCCGTTGCGATTATCATTACAAACTGTGGAGGTTTACAGAACCTGCAAGCAAAATGAAACATACTCGCGCGCAAAATTGACGTAGAAGTTTAAAAGTAGACCCGGTTTCAAAGACAAAAATAACATTTTTGCTGATGTCAGAGTTTGTATTTTTGTGTTACGAGCTTTCAAGGTTCCTGCAAACAGAGTTGAATTTTGAAGGTTAGTGAAGTACCAGACTTTCGAAAGGAAAATGACAGAAAAATATATTTCGCAGAGAAGTCGTAAATCAGAATAATTTAACGTATTAAAAATACATCCCCAAATAGTTTTATTTTTTATTTCCAATTTACATAAATTTTATTTATTATATTTGTAAGAAAAAATTAAACATACTTATCTCATGTTTCAACTGTAAATTTATCAATAAGATATGCAATATTACGAATAATTGTTATTTTTATGTTCGAACTCTAAATATCTTGTTACACTAATAGTTTGACTTCAATTATTCCCAATTCAAGAACACATTTCCAGTAACCTCGTTAAGTAAAACCCATTTTAAGAGTCTGTCAAATCGTGTACATACCATATTATGCATATTATTTAACCTCTTCAAAATAATACTAAAAAACCTAAAAGTAGTTCTATTAATTTCCTTGCACGTGCTTTAGAACATTGTCTTGGGTTTTAATCCTTGATATTTCTGTTTCCACTCATTTTCTCGCTGCTTCGCCGTTAGCGTAGAACTAAATGAGCAACGAATGCGGATGACAGCGGGCAGGAAAGAGCACGTCGTCGGCGAGCAAGAAAAGTGACATTTCAAAATTTGTAATTTAGAGTTGTGTAAAAAACTACGTTTTTGAAAATAGTATATTTTAATTAGTTAAAATTATATACATTACAATCCAACCTGTATACAAAGTAAAACATTGTCTTTGGTGATAAAATAAACTGCTCCGTTCTGAATAAAACTGTTCTCCTGCAAAACGACGATTTTTTAGATGTATCGCTTTTCATGTGCACCAACCTCATAGGACATGAGCTCGTTGGCTTTCCGTCGGAAGCTCTCGCTGAAACAGCGAACGTGCAAACGAGGCGTCCTTCGCCCTCCGCCACGCCCACTTCGGCCACTTGGCAGGCTTCTCCCGCGGCCGCTCCAACCCACCTGTCCGGCGCGCCATTTATCTCTTATATTAATGCCCGCGTCTCGACTACGAATTGGGTACACAACATTTTTCGTTCTTCGCCGCGGATAATTTGGGCCGCGAGCGACGGGGCGGCCGAGGCCTACGTGGCCGCGCATGGCCCATTAGCGAGCGCGACAGAGGCCGCGCGGCGCGGCCGCACGACGCGACGCGACGCGACGCGACGCTTCTCGGGTTGTGCCGGTTACAGCGGAGCGGCGTGGCGCTTGTAGACACGGAGCACGGCGCTCAGTGCGTGGCCGTGAACAAAACGCTTACATCTTCGTTAGCACATAATGTACAATACTTATTAAAACCTGAGTGTATTATTGGATAAAAAATTAAAGTCACATTGGAACTAGCTCAAAATAGTTGGTAAACCTTGCAAAAAAAAATTCTACCTATCGTAAATTAAAATTCCAAACCCAGTACAGAATATGTGATACTTATTTATAAAATCATAATTATATTATCCCTTACATATGCTTGTCCTATATTGTGTAATTCTTCATCTTGTCATGTAAAAGAATTCAAATTTATACAAAATATTTTTATCGTCGAAGGAAAATTTTTTACGAATCTTATCTCCAATAAACAAATACATAATGAACTACAAATCGATTTCATTCAGTTTTTTTATCCTAAATCAAGCCAAAACATTCTTTAAAACATTTCCAAATTTCTCTGTAACTCCACATTCAACCGTCCACATTTCACATTCAACCTTTGTAGATCACAGTGTCAAAATATTCGAATTAATTCTCGGCACCCCCAAGTACGGATCACGGCGCTCAATACGTGGCCGTGGAGGAATACAGTATTATATTCCTCCATTGCATGGCGTGGGAAAGCGAACGCCTACTAGCGATTCCCTGCTCTCCATCTTCTTACGTCGAAGTCCCCCTTCGCGGTGAAGCAGCTTGTAGAAACGGTGAGCCAATGAGGGATATTGTCAGTTGAAAAGTATGTGATACACACTTGAAAATTACCACTCTCATCCCTAAAAAGTTTCAGTCATTACGCTTGAATTGGCGGAAGGCTTTTGGGCATCGATTGAGTATTGTAGAGTCAAACTTGTATTTATTTTAATTGCAGTCCAGTGAATTGCAAAAGTGCTTGCAGTATTGGTTATATCATTTTCAAACAGCATATACAACTTTTAATAATTGTACTATCATAATGTACTTTTTAAGTTCAGAATAAAACATATTATCAATCCGTTTAATGTTTTTAGTGAAAAATATTTTTAGCTTCTTTTCAAAATGATGGTTTGCATATACGTCGGGCAACTCTTCAGGGAGTTGGCAATACTACCAAAATTGCAGTGTCCCTCTACATGGCTCCGATTTTTGACACAGAAAATAGTCGCAATGTAGTCATATCAGTACAATTGACAAATGCAGAGCAGCGAGTTGAAAATTATTTAATTCAAAACACTCATCATGAATAATTCAAATCATCATCTTGAAAAGCATCGTCATGAAGAAAACCATACGTCATGATTATTGTACGTGATGTGTTCGATTGGTACGCTTCGAAATATAGAATACTACGAACCAAATGATGAAATGTGATCACTCACCCTTGTTTCTTGTACTAGCAATTTTCTGGAAACATCAATAAAATTGCAATCGTATATTATTTTATGCATTTAATTTTATTGTCTTTGTATTCGTATGTATTACAATAAGATTATTAATTCCATTTTTGAAATCAGTGTTTTACTTATGCATTTCTACTTCTCCGCATCTTCTATGCAGAACTCACAGTCCGTTCTAGATGTCATGAAAGTAAAATATTCTTTGTATTTTAACTGCAGTGACTTTCTTATAATTTATATTAATTAAACGGTAATCATTTCATTGAATATAATCATGCGTTCTAAAAGGTTACCAGAGGCGTCAGCTGAAGAAGCTCTCTTTGACATGATTCATGGCAAAGTGTTATCTTCAACGAAAGAGGAAGCCAAATATGATCAATGTATCCAACAAAATGATGACCCTCTGAATTAATATTAAACATTGATATATAAGTACACTATAAAGCACTAACATTAAGTGAACATTTTTCGTCAAATAGAAGTACAGAAAGTGTAATGTATCTCCGCTTACTACTCTGTAAATCCTTGAGACCTACCCATAGGTTAAGATAGTTTAAATGATTCTCAATACTAGTACTGCCGAAGGCGAGATCGTGATACATCACGCAACTCAAGTGTTTCGTTTCCACCTTGTAGAACGTAACTAAATGAGAATAAACGATTGTAATTCAATGTCCCAAAATAACACATGCAATTGGTGTGTTTTATGTTATCTCTTGTCTTGAGGCAAGTATTTGCTTTTATGTAAGAGCACAAATACGAACGAGCACATTGAAAACACGTCTGTTCAGCAAGTGTCTCGTAGATTACTTCTAACAATAAGACCTAGCTGTAAATTAGCTCTAGTTGCTCTACCGCTAGCTAGCCGTAAGCCCTACGCCAAAGCCGTCAGCCTGCTAACGCGCCGCGCGTCCTTTGGTCGCAGGTTTGAAGCGCGTGGCGTGGCCGCCGCCCCCTGACGCCGAGGGAGCGTTCATCGAGTCGCAGCCCGCCTTCGCCAAGGTAAACCTCGCAGACGCACACTCGCACGCGCCCACGCCTCGTGAGGACGACGACGGCCGCCCGGTCGGTCGGCCCCTCCAGCCCGCTCCAGAGAACGCGCGCTGCACCGGAAACCTCCGGCCGGCGCGCCGTGCCGTGCCAAATTGCACGGCTTTCGCTTGAAAGGGACGGCGACGGCCGTCTCGCGACTCGCGCATGAGTCACGGACAAATTTAGTTTTGAGAAATTCATAACGGATGCAAGGTGTTTTTGAATGCACTGTGCTTAAGATTGAGTCACTCGAGGTCCGAGGCAAATGCTTTTTTTTTGTTTTGTTCTGATATTTTAAACTTGATGGAAATATCGTCTAGTGAAGATATCTTTTCTCGGAAAAGAAAGGAATTAAAATATTTTATTCAAAAAGTACTATGAAATTGAATTTGTAACGTAATGTTTGGCTGGTAAAATTGTAGATAACGAAATTTATGACTGGGAATTTCTATTGATCCATTATTAGGTAAAGATAATTGGTATTAATGACAGACAAATCGAGCCGTATACTTCAATGATACGTTAATAATAGACGTGTTATAAAAATGTCTACAATTTAATTTGTAATTTATTAATTTATTAATTAATTAATAATTGATTTGTAATTTATACACTGCTATTTTCATCTAAATGTCTGATAATCGCTTCACTTTGTAGTAAGGTTACTATCTTAATTAGGAAATTGGTAATAGGATTTCTAGAGTTAACTGAATTGTGTCAATGCAAAATTGTTTCCCGAACTGCAAAAGCTGTATATCATTAATCCGAACGCGAATAGAAACAAATATTAAGTAATAATGACATAATTTAAATATTTAAGAGAAAGAACCAATAACTACAAAAAACAGGACTCACCGTAGTTTACAGTATATAGAGTTCACAACAGTTCTGATGAAACATTATGTTCAGACTCAGGAGAATTCTTTCCATTTCAATGAATCGTCTTCACGCTACTGTAATAGCAAACTGCTGTGTATCGCATGCAAGAGTCTCAAGGAATCTTCTACGGACTTCTCACGTCCGTCTTCCTTCGACCCTAGCTCTTTCTACCCGTGGAACTCGACATTAAAGTATTTGGCACAGAATACGGTAATAGATTTTCTGCGGAAGACATCAGGAAAACATAATCGTATTACTCTTTGCATTAACTGGAAGCACAGTGGTTGAAGACCTTGAAGCAATAAATGTAAGATGTATCAATAATTAAAAATGTTTTGTAATCCAAAGATAATTCTTTTAATGGCGCGATTATTAAAAATTCTAAAAGTACTTCATAGTTAACTATATTCATACCGGTAATTTTCGATTATTCTTATTATATTCGTATTATTTTCTGATAATGTTAAGTTCTTGCATCGTTATTGCGAATAGTTAAAGTTGACCCTCTTATCTAATGCAAATAAAAATAAGTAGATCATTATTTCATTAAAATGAACTATTAAGTACCAAATTTATGAATAATATTACTCTCTGTTCAGAAGCAATAATGTCATTACCTCAGGTTCTTACAAACGAAGTGGCGATGTGAGATTCGAATATCATTTTTGTATTCCAACAAAGTAAATTTGTAAAGTGGCAGACAAACTTCTTTTCCTTATCAGAAAACCAAAGACAATAGTGAGTCTTAAATATTAGTTATCTTATTATCATTAAGATTTTTAATAAATTTTATTACGTCATATATCCAACGAAGTTTTTAAGTGCAAGGATAACCAAGGATTATTTTTAAAGTACTATAACACTGAATTTATAGGCATTTAACCTATTTTTATGTGTATAAGCTACCATACAAATAAGTAATATATTGATATACCTAACCTAGACAAAAAGAAAGTTTTTGTTGTAAGATAAATATTCATTATACAGGCGCAGTACCTTATTCATTATGAATATATGAATATTCGGGACGATTCCTAGCAAGAACTTTCGTTATCGACATTGATCCATGCTCAAAAATTAACGTAGGAGTTGACTTCGTTTTGAATATTTCCAATATAAATATAAAGAAGTCGTTATAGCTAATAGTACAAGTACATAAAACCACCCAAACAAAAATATAGTAATTAATTACAGAAGGGCCTCCTCGATCGCAATTTTATCCTTAATATATCTATGATTAAATAGTAGATAATTTCCATTTCATCATTTTTACTGCATTTTCTCCCAACCTTGGAGTGAAGTAACAGTCTTACGCATGCTTCTAACATTTGTTGCCGTTGGAGGCGGCGCAAACGAGAAACGTCATTTTGCCGTTCGCCCCTTCTGCCGCGTCACGGTCGCTTTCTGCGAGAGCTCTCCGCACGGCCCCGTTCCCCATTCGTCACTGTCGTCGTAAAGGGCACGACTGTTTTGCCAAGTATCAATCACACTTGCTGACTTCGGAAGGAGGTGGAGGGGAAAAAGACGTGTCTAGTTAGCGAAGCCCGATAGGGGGTTATCCGTGAATTACGTAAAAGATACAGGAGGAACGGTTATAAAAGGCACGTCTGTTAGAATAGTTTAACGCGCGAAAACAATCACTTTGTCTCGTTAAGTGCAGGGTTTGCGAAAAGAGAAATTACACGGCATAGTTTCTTCGGTAAGTTCTAAGACGAAAAATAACATTCGGAAGTGATATAAATTAAAATAGTTGCATGTTTAATCGCCCGTGGGCGAGGAGGACCTGTTCTTGCAATCTACCGCGATTTGAACAGTGTAAACGATTTGTAAAAATTTTCTCGCTGCCCTTGCTAGATAAAATCTAGTAGCAATTCAGTTCAATGAAAAGTAATAATTTAAAGAAAAAAATGAACTAATTCTGTTTTATGTACCCTCACAAAATAACTTGACAACCTACTTGAGAAATGTTCTAGTTTGTAATTCATAGATGAAATCACGTGTCTTTTGGAGAGGGCCCCTGCAACTTGCTACGTAATCCACGGAGAGCCCCGGTCCCAACTCGCTCGGTCCGATGCGAGCGCCGGCCGCGCTTCGTGTGTTCCAGGGATCGGATCCCGCGGACAACTACGCGGCCCCCGCGACTCCCCAAGCACCGACGGCTTGGCAGCCCCCGTCACCCGCGCGCGCCCCCGAACAATCACCCGCGCTCGCTCGAGTGTACTCGCCCGTTGCTGCACCGGCCCCGGCCCCGGTTTACTCGCCCGCGGCAGCTCCCGCTCCCGGGCCGGTGTACTCGCCCGTGCCGGCACCGGTCTCCGCTCCGGTGTACTCACCCGTTGCTGCACCCGCACCCGCTCCGGTTTACTCGCCCGTTGCCGCACCCGTACCGGCCCCGGTTTACTCGCCCGTTGCTGCCCGCGCACCGGCCCCGGTTTACTCGCCCGTTGCTGCACCCGCCCCTGCTCCCGTGTACGCGCCTGCCCGTCCGGCGGCGCAGGCCCCGCCTCCCCTGCAGCACGCACCCACTCCACCGGCGCCCGCCCCGCAGTTCCAGGGCACCATACCAGGGCAGCCCGGCCAGCCGCAGTACCCGCCGCCTCTGCAGCCGTACCAGTACCCGTCGTACCAGGCGCCGCCCGCCTTCGAGCCGCCGCCCTCGACCGTCGTCTTGCGGCCCGAGGCGCCCATCAGTCAAGCACCTTTCCCGGTAAGTATCCACACAACTCCTCCGCTTGCCGTATGTCGCCAAATATATCCAAACTCGACTTATATTGTACACCGTGATGCGTCTGTTTAACTGCGAAACTGGAAACGACTTTTCGTCATTATTCTTTCTGAATGAACTAAGGCCGCGTTTGTGCTGCTGGACTCAGATTATAGTCCCGCTCCAATTGACGCCGAGCTTCCAGATATTTGGCGCCATGTGGCAGTGTTTCTTTTGGAGGCATAGTAAAGAACGATTCACAGACTGGAATTGTCCAGTTCCGGCGAGAAACAGTTAATATTTTGGTAAATTATGTGCAAGAATCTTCCATTCAGAAGTTATTTGTACTTAATTCGTATTTAATATTCACTTAAATAAGGTATCATTGCTTCGGCACTAGGGCACACTTGCAAAATTTTAATATACGTAATGGGTAACTCACATTATTTCAATAAATTCGAACTGAAGAATTGTGTCTACTCGCGTCACTCGAGCGAAATAAGCGGAATCTGCTTTTAGAGCAGAAGTTTCTAATTTCAATTCTTAAATTTTCGACCTTTTGTTTTCTAAATAGGACAGTTTGTAACACATTTTCATCAAAATTTATTTTTTAAGTCCAGGCATTCTTTTCGCTAAAAAGTTACTACCTGCGTACCTACATGCGTTAGTAAATGGAATCATGGAGTTGGTAGTGGACTAGTGTCACATGAAAGGTTATTCTAATACTTGAATGATTTGATCTTACATGAAAGACATTTCTCATATTTCTTCACATCAGAATCAATCTAGTGATTCATAAACGATCTAAAATATTCGGTGTTTGGATAGGCAAATCATGGCAAGTCAATGAGTTACACTGAGGCAGTTTATATAACGGAATCCATTTCGTTGGTAGCCTAAACAAGCATTTATATTTGCTATTTATAGCTTGGTATCATAGTTATTCAGAAATAAAAAGACAATACGAGGAAAATGAAATTATAACTTTAATGATACAAACAATAAATACGAAACATTTACAGATTTACCAGAGAACCTCGTCCCCAAATGTGTAACAATTCCCCAAATTGTTAAGTTCAAAAAGAGAAAATCGGGAATTGAACATATGTATGTAATATATAACATGTTTAGTGTATAGGCCGTTTCAAATGTTATAGTGTAAGGCCTTTTCAAAATATTCAAGGGGAGGGGGTCCCTGTGCGCACGCGTATGATAATGAGTTGTATTCCGTAAAGAAAGGAAAGCCAAAGTGCACTGCCCCGCTGGGCGCGCCCTGCCCGCAGGTGTTCGAGTCGCAGCCCGCCGCCATCCGCGCCGCCGCCCCCAAGATGCGCGGGGACGAGAAGTGGCCGCCCACCGAGTACAAGGCGCGCGCCGCCGCCGAGAACGAGCAGCGCATCGCGCTGGCCCGCGGGCCCGCCGTGCGCCCGCGCAAGGTCAACCGCGACTACTCCAAGTTCTTCGCGCAGAACGCGCTCACCCCCAACTACCCGTCGTACAAGGCACCCCCCGGCACACAGCACTACGTCGAGGAGGGGACGTCTAACTTCTGAGCGCGCCGCCGTCGCCGCCGACAGCGGAACGGCGCGCGAGCCACGGACTCCGCGAACTCGTGCAAGCGCCCTCGGAGGCGCTCGCCGAGGTTGGCAGCGCCGTAGGAAGGTTGGCAGTACCGCCCCGCCGCTGTAGTAGCAGCAGCGCGCGCGTCTTCGACATGCCGACGCCGACGTTCACGCCGAGTGGCGTCACTGTCAACAAGCCTGCGTGTTGCGCGACTTCCGAGTTGGTTTCCGGTGTCCCTCGCTGACATGGAAAAGCGTTCGGACCTGACCGAAAGCGCACCCAAGGTACGCTAGACACACGAGTTCGCAGATTCCGCGGTGCGATCTCTTCGGTTATTTATTTGCACAAAATTTCATTGCGCTTCTTATCAAGTGTTATGTTTGAATTCGGTAATTCTCTGCACCCTTTTGCTACTTATTAAGTGGTTGAATTTTGTACACTCTTTCATGCACAGTGAACCGCAGATATCGCACCAAAAGCTCAGGCACATCCACTACGAGTCTTTACTACCGAGGTCTAGTAAAGGACAAGTGAGATATTGAGGCATTTTTTAAAATTCGTGTTGTAAAAATGAAACAGAATTCAGCACTGCGAGAACTGACAAGTTATGCTGTTAAATGTTTTTATTGTACTGACACACAAAAGCCGTTCCTCGGTATTTTTTTAAAAAAGATATATTTTTTAAATACCTAGTCAAGTAGTGATGTTGTGGAAGAAGCCATAAGACGTTCCTTCTGAGACAGTTCAATACCAATAATAAATTACGCCACATACGTGTTCAAGAATATGGATACTACCCAAGATAACTGTAACTGCCACTAACGCTTCGACTTTTTTACGAGAAAGTTACGATACTCGACTATTATGCTTGTTATGATGTATTCTTAAACGAAAATGCATAGTTAGATGCTTTGACACAATTATAATTTTCCTACATCCTATCAGCTTAATGTCTTGAACAATGAATGTGATGGTATATATTTTAACTATATTTATGTATGTTTGCTAGATGAAATAAAAAATTTAAATATATTATATATTGTGTTATTTCTAATGCTTTAAAATTCCACAAACAAAATTGACGTTTGGACACTTGTGTTCATGAAATATAAAACTATTCACTAGCTACTCTTGAGGGCATCCTGTACACAACAAACTTAATACTCCCAAAGTCTTTCATATGTACATTTATAGTTTTATATAAGAAATAACACCATATTTAAATATACAAGACAATTTTGCAAACATTTTAAAATATGATGTATTCACCAGCACATACAAACTGAAGTGTGGACAACAAAACAGAAGATTAAGAGAAACAGAAATGTGACCCAAAAATAATATTAATGCAAGGTAGAACCATCTAATTTACAAGAAACTTTATTAACGATTATTTTACGAGACGTATGGCACAGTAATTGTCTTCGCCCAAAATCTTCACCTCAGCAGAAGCAGTTACTCGTACAGAGTCCCAGAGCTATCGAGAGAGAAACATCCAGATTCTATGTTTTATGAAGTATGAAATATCCAATTTTTTCGAACAAAAAACTGACTTCGAGAAAATTGAGTTAAAAGTCACTTCCAGATTTTCAAACCGACTGCGGCGCTGGGCTTTACCTGCTTTTTCCGATTTATCGGTGAATTGTATGCGAGGAAAGAATCGCTTGCCACACGCTAGAGTACTTTAATAGTATCAAGGGTTTTATGTGAGCCAGTCAATTAATCTATTAAAAGTGCGTTCTCAAAATGTAGTTTTGTTCGAAAAAAACACGATATAAAGGGGTCCGGGAATGATATCTCCCGGACACCAGTAGACACTGAACCAATGTTAAGAAATGTAGATTAGGCCAGCAAAAAACAGTAATTTGTTGACTTTAAGTAACTAACTAGTCTGAAGTTAGCAGACCAATGCCTATATCATGTCATACCCTGGGAAATACTGTAGACCAAACTACCCAAAATGTAGCAAACAAGATCAGAACACGCAACAATACTATCTAGAAATTATGTATGACTTGATGGGGCACTAATGCACAAAACTTATTTTCACTTCACATGTCTATTAATTTCAGCTGCAAATTCTGTGATCCAGTTTTGATGAATAGCTGGCACATACAAATTTTATGACAGACTCAAAAAGCAATAGTGCTTCAACAGCATATTCTTTTCGCACTTTTTTTAACTTTTACAATTTACGAAAACTAGCTGAACCCGTGCGATTACATCGCACTGAAGGGAAACCTGTAGGACGTTAAAACAGAACATATGAAATGTTGAAACTCCAAAAATTTAGTTTCATTTCATTTGTTGTACGCCACGTGGGTAATACCGCGTGCAAAGGCTTCTTGCCAGCTGGCGTATGCTAGACGAATTACATAAATCCGTAGATATCACATAAAAGATATATAAGAACATACACAAAATTTTACATTGAACACTTACAACACAATTGATAAATAGTCGCACACATGTTTGTCTTAACGGAACGCACAACAGATTTCCGCTTCCCGCCGCTTCGATTCACATGCGACAACCACGTGAGTTCTCCTGTGGCGGATGGTGTGCGCACAACCGCCATCTTGACAGGCAGCGCGCGGAGGGCACGCTAACTATCCCAGCCGCAAAGTTCAAACAACAAAAGTTTCCTAGCATTTTATTAATAACGAAAAGCTTCGTGATTTGCAATATTTAGTGACCTCCATTCCTGATTTTTTTATCTTTTTTTTGGTACCTCATTTGTTAAAATCCGTTCACTATGAGCCAAGTAGGAGGGACAACAAATTCACGGTTTTAACGAAAATAATATATATGATGGTACAGTTTGCCGAAAATGGGACCTGCACCATTGTTTATGCATCTTTTGCTCTATCTGATGAAAATATTAAAGAAAAAATTGGGTCCTATTTTGAGAAAATTTAAAAATTGCCTAAATTTCTCGCACACTCATACAATCAAACTTCATATTTTCGAAAAATTGTACTTAACCTTCTTTCAAGATCACTCTTTCAATAGCAATTTCGTTAGGAAAAAATATCTTCAATATTATTAAACGTAGTTTGAATTTTTGCTATTTTCGAAAAATCATTGATTTTAAAAATACCAAATTTTAAAATTACCAAAATTAAACCTGCTCTATTTTTTAAGCATCTTTTACGCAATTATTGCAATGAGAAGCAAGATTTTTTTTAATTCTGAAGAATTAATTAATATTTAAAGAAACAATTGAGTAACAAGAAAGGACATGGTAAGCACAGATCGATAGCAAGAGAGACCGAAAACTAGGACGTCCTCTTTGTAAAGACGAAGGTGGACAGCACTGCAAACAGCCGTGACGTTTCGAGTGGAGCTATATTTTCTGTCGGTCATAAGAGGTTACCGGTAGAAATACCGGTAATATGAGCATGACTAGGGACGAAGAGTATGTGATGCGTAGGGGCGCACGAGACGCCTGTGAGAGCATTCGACGAGCATTTTGATATCAGAATGATTTCTTATAGATCGACATTGCTGCAGTATCTCGAATACTGAACGGTATTAAATGGAAACTGTATTCCTAACATATCATACGAATGTTTTCGATCCTCTGCGAGTTGGGCCATCTAAGCATGAGCCGCCATTGTGTCCAATTGGTAGCAATACTCAGATCAAACAAAAACATGCCTATACTTCTGTTTATCTTTCTTGGCGCATAGGGGGGGGGGTCATCAAAATGGAATATCTCATGGTATTTCGCGTCGTTCTCGGTTGTGCAGCTAGGATTCGCATGATCGCGACTGTATCGAGCAGTGCTGGCGATCTCCTCCACCCCCTATAACGCGCGATTGAACGCCCCCTAAATAATTACGTAACGCTTGCAAGACACCCCCCACTATAAATACAAGAAGTGAAAATAAATTATAGCTCAGTCAAAAAATTTAACTAATTTTTGGGGTTTGTTTCTTAAAATTTATGATAATTTAAGTCTGAATTAATTGTCGAACTAACAATAAGATTAGGAGCAGATTTTAAGTGAAGGAACGCGAGAAAAACACAAGCTGTGCCGTTTTGGATTGTGCATGGGCGAGAATCTACTCGCCAATTTAATTGTATTCTACAAAATTCCACAGATCAGTTTTGAATATTTTCTTCGTAATCTTACACATTCAATACAACATTAAAGAAAAAAATAATATTTCCATTTATTGAAATAACTTCTAATTACTTTAAATTGTTTTAAAAGAAATTAATTAGATAACATTTTAATTTTTTATTATAAGACAAAAAAGTAATTATTTCAACAAATATTAAAAAATGTAAAAAAAAAACAAACAATGTTACATAACACAAATTGTTAACCCCTTGCCCCAATGTAACACAGCGTAATGCTGCTTCAAACCCCCTTCCCTTTTCTCTAGCGTTAAGAAATTTCTGCGCTACCCATATTGGAACACTGAGCTAAGCCTATTTTAGGGGGAGCATAAAAAAATGAATATTTTTGATAGAGAGGAGAGAGAGGTGAGAGAGGAGAGAGAAGAGAGAGAGAGAAAGAGAGAGAGAGAAAGAGAGAGAGAGAGAAAGAGAGAGAAAAAGAGAGAGAGAAAATCTATTCATCAAAAACAATGTACAAAATAAAGTTTGAACAGTTTTCCAACTATAAACAAAGAGTAACTTCTGGGCAATTATCAGAAACCAAATTTTGAAGTAACTGCAAAGTCACTGATCAAAGTTTAAGTGTAGTTTATGAACAAGTTTTTAATGTATTGTATTGGAGATTGAAGTAACAAATTAAGAATTAAAGTTGAATTATCAAAATCTGCAGATCATAGTAGTGATAATAATACACTTGGCGGTGTAATAAGATTCATATCAAATTTCAATGTGTGTTAACAATAAATCACTCAATCCATGAAATTGTTAGGGCAAAACTGTTTCCTAGTTTCAATTATTAGGGCAAAACTGAAATATTTGCAGGAGTAGGAAACAGTGAATTGTTAAGTAGCCTAATTGAAGAAGGGAAGAAGGGGGAAAAAAAAAAGAAAAAAAAAAACTTTTTTTTTGTAAACTTTTACATTCCAGGAATTTATAGGGAAAAACTAAATTTCTCAATACTGTCCTGGACAGGGGTGGATCCAGCTGATCATTTTGGAGGGGGCCATCATAGTTTATTGTTAAATAATAAACATTTGTTATTATATTGTATATAAATTTTGTAAAGTATATATGATTCCATAAAATATTTTTTTTTTTAAATTACATAATTGTAACAAATAATAATTTCAATCAATTTTACCAAATAAAAGAAGGTACCAAACAAAAACTATAAGCCTTTAGGGGGCAGCATGCTCTCTCCTGGATCCGCCACTGATCCTAGGCTAGGTGTTATAGCTTTAAGTTCTATTTTTGAAATAAGGGACATTACTGTGTTGCGAGTTGCATACTTTAAGTAGTTTCCTGTATTGCCAATGCATTACCAGGGATAAGCGACAATATAAACATGCACTTCTCTACAATTTCACAGTTATGTCCACGATTTTTACCCCTTCCTTTATCGAACAAACCATTATCACAATGAAGCAATCTCGGATACTGAGTGCCATTGTTTCCGTGATATTTCCTTTTCTCTTACAAGTATGTTTACTTGGAGGTTCTACTGTTTACTTTCTTTGAAGATACTGTATCATGTTAGTATTTCGGATAGGGCATTTGAAAATGTTAGCATTTACAAAATTACAGCATTAAAAAAGTTCTAGTGGTCAATTTGATAATAACATCAATACCAACTCAATAACAGAATAATTGTATTCTAGAAGAAGAAAAAAGAAACAGTAGACATGTGTATTTTCAAGTGCAAAGGCTAAGAATGAAGCCCATTGATTTTTCATTGGAGGTTAATACTTTTAATAAATGTTGAGAATTAATATTCATTTCATTACACAAGAAAAAGCAATTTCCCACTATTTACACCATTTTTTTCGGACCTTGGAAAGTGTAAACGAGGAATTTTACTATTATGTTGCAGCATAAGCCAAATTAACTACTTTTTGCTTTTCCACACTGACACGGAAAAAACAGTCTAGATTTAACTACAGTGGAGAATAAATGAAATAAATAAGAGAAAGTTGAAAAACTGTACAAAAACAATGTAATGACAGATACAACGAAGTAATTACAAATATAAAGGAAAATTTATTAAAAGACAAATAAAAGTATGATTCTATATTTTACGATATGAATTTACATTTTAGTATTTTCTGTTATAACAATTACAACACTACAACTTCACCAAATAATGAAGTTCATCAAGAGCGGCTGAATATCTTTCCTTCTTTTTTAATTACACATTAAATATATATTTTTAAAACAAATCATTCAAAACAATTTTAGAAAAATATAGATTTACTTAAAGTAATTTAGTTTTTTCATAACATTACATTCTTTACAGTGAGCTACAATTGTCACAATTCATTTTTTACAAAATGTGAGTCAACAATCAAATATGAAATGCTTGAATGTTACCGATATAAAACACCACCGTAAAACTCTTGATTTCATTACACTGTACAGTTACAAGGCATTAAAGCAAATCGTATTGACATATGTACAATCAAATAATTTATATCATCTGAACAATTTATTTACACAGATGACAAGAGAGATGGCAGTTTGAATAAATATAGCTATTCACAAAAGCTATCACATTTCAGAGTGTATTGTCTCCATGCCATAAGAAGCATTTGCTGTTTGAAGAGATTACCAGGAAGCAACAAGCATGGAACATTTAAGCAACCTGATTAATTAGCTGAAAAGCTTGGAACCAACACTGATTTAACTGGTTCTCTCATTAATTCAACATTCTCTTTTCCAAAAACTGCATTTAAATGTGTACCTACAATGAAAAATTCTTGATACAATTAGTAAATTAAATTGATAATGACTGTGACTTCAAGACAATCTGACAATTCTCAGATGATTTCAAATCGCAGACCTTCAGAAACCTGAAGTGTAACATTAAATATATTTTATGAAAACAAAAATATATTTCACATACTGAAATCTCATTAACTGAAAGAAATATTATAGAGAGAAATGATTCACATTGGTTTTTAATTACAATGAATTCTATAGACTTTTTTTGCACATTAATAATAGAACTTTTATGCAACAATCATTTTTTTCTTACATGTTAAGTTTCTAATGTTACATGTTATACTATTCCTTCCGTTAAGGACTACAAGTTTCTTTTGGTGACAGGTACAATCTTAATTCCCAACATGAATACATAATATTGAGATTAGAAATTAATAAGAAAACTCTTTGCAATACAATTCTTTAACAGCAGAAAACACTCATATTATAGATTATTAAGGCAGCTGAACTGAAATATTGTCCACAATAAAAATGTTTATAACACAAGGTGGCATATTCACAAAGGAAATCACTATATTTAAGGAAACAAATCAAATTCAGAACAAGAAAATAAATTACCGTTTTTCTTTTCTTCTCACATAATTAAATTATTTATTATCTTTTCATTTTATAACTTTACATATTCTCTTTTCTTTCAGGATGGCAGTCTTTAAGTATATAAAAGATCAATAGCCGATATTGCTTTTACTAAATTAGTTCATTTGGAACTATTTATTCATATACACTTTTCTTTTGATGTCATATTTTTCTAATGCTTGAAAATGATGAAATTGTCAAAATTAAAAACAAGCCTACAACGCCACATTCAGTTTCTCAGAATATGAATTACGAGAAATGAAATAGAACATGTCAAAAGCAAAATTTATAAAATTGCATTTTACATAATGTAATGTAACTGTAAAGTACTCTGCATTGTCATCGTTTCAATGAAAATGTGATTTCAAACAAAGCTAAAAAGGAAACGTCAATACTTTATCCACACAACATATCAAAAATACAAATAACATTCACAGTAGATACTAAAAAATGAAAAATGATGATAATAATAACAATAACAATAAAAACAAATTTGAGAGGAAGCCTCTGCCATAAGTAAAAGTAATGATGAAACATCTCTTATAAAAGGTAAATGTCATAAAAATTAAAATTGTAGCCCTCCTATTAGTGGGATGTACCCGTTGCAGACATTCACAATTACACATCACATAATTAAATTATTACAATGTCATTATTATCAAAATAATATCTGTCAGAACATGCCATAACACATTAGATAAATGCAAGGGAGAAACAATTCATATCAAAATGCTTCCAGGTACAGGTTCTTTTGTGAGCAATTAAGGCAAGCTGCACTGCTCTTTTCATTCAATAAAAAAAAACATGGAGGTAGTTAAAACTATAACAAAATACAAAAGACATTTTTTAAGTTCAACATATTATCCAACACAGTATCCAAAAAGTGAAAAAACAACTCCAATCCAAGTTATGATAAACATCACATTAAATAATTTTCTAATTATTAATTTATACATAGTATAGATTTGAGATTTGAATCTATATTTGAAAAATAATTAAATTAGAATTTAAGTATCAGTAAAGGCCACTTTTTACACAACTGGGATAAAATTGTTTTCATATTTAAGCATACGAAATTTCAACACCCAAACACTTCTCAGTTTACCAAACTGGTGTTTACAGAATAATTTGTTCAATTTGACACAACACGAAAAAGAAGATAAAAACATATCAACCCAGCAAATAAGAATGAATTAATTTTACAGAAATATATCACACTTACAGAGAAATTTGGTATTGTACAAATTACTGTAATTGAGCAGTTATGATGCATGGTGTATATTGGATACATTTCAATTATTTCATATTTTGCATAAGATGATATATTTATTTGAAGCCTTAGTGCACCTAACCTATTCTGAATGAACCATGTGGTGCGAATTAACTTCCTGTTTTCAAACAGATAAACAGGAAGTCTCCTTAAGTCCAAAACCTCAGGCTTCATCTCCAGTGAAAGATTTCTAAAATAGCAAAATTCAACTGAATGAGCTTGTTCATTCCTTTACCAGAGAATGCAGAGTGAAATTGTAAAGCCCCTTACTTCAAACAAATGTAGTGATTTATTATTATGACATCACAAAGCTGTTTCAGACTAATGCAAATATTTCTGTTTGCTGAATAGCTTGGAGCAGTTTATATTTAAGCCTTTCCTTTGTTCTATATCGAGGAAGGTCAAGCAGATTGAAACAGGTGTGAGCAACAGGCAGGTATTTTTCATCTGGTGTGGGCTGAAAGAATATCTAAAAAAGAAAACAGTCATAAGAATGACATTTATAGAAAAATGGTGTTATAACATATCTGAGGCCATTCTGAATTTACATCATTTACAGTGGGTGGTCAAATTATTACACTCATGATCATTGTTCATTGTTCTTGTAATTTTACTGTTCAATTGATGTCGTGTTTTAATAAAAGATGATTATTTTGAAGTTTAGGTATTTAGTAACTTCTGTGATATTTGCAACACTACACCAATACATTACTTAAATTATTTAGCATATATAGAAGAGCCTTAGTTGCTGATTGAAGTAAGTTGTAAATTTTATTTCCATTTGGTATTGTTATTCATACTCTTCATTTACGATATTAGTGATTCTTACTCTTCATTTACTTGTCAATTTAATGTTATATTAGAACTTTTAATTGCAAGAAGCAATTTAACCCACAAAAATTGATTTCAGTGGCCATGAGAAAAGGTTTAGATCTTACACCACAACAACAACAACAACAACAACAAAGGAAAAAAAACTGCCACATTAATTTGACAATGTAAGTTCACACAATGAGAAATCACTATATGGGTAGTGGAGTAAGAGAGGGAAAACTGCTCCCGGGCATAACAATTTTTTGTTGAAAGTTGTCATTGAAGTTAAAAAAATAAATAGTTTTTTTCAAGGTATTTCAATCAATTTACCTGGAGTACTGCGTACAAATGAAAAAAAATGCTTTTTTTAGCATCCTAGGTAAGTATACATTTTTTAATGACATTACGCCGGCAAATATTGTCTTTAATTATCCTTGTGGTTTTCTATAGATGATAAAGATGTTTCGAAAATTGTTTCAGGCATTTAAGCAATTTTAGCCCTTACAATCAACAAAAAAGGAGGGAAAAATAAACAATTTTTACCCCTTTAGTTTTTAAAGAATATCTCATATTCTGATGCATATCATAAAAAGGGCCAAATACAAATTGCAGCCCCGTGAATTCTCTAGTTTCTCAAAATTTCTACCTCTTATCATATAATTCGTACCCAACATCTCACTATAAATAAAACAGTAATTTAATAGTTTCTTATTTATTTTCTTAAAATAAGGTTTTGTTTTATTAATTATTGAATTTTTGTTTTATGTTTATTAGAAAAGATAAATAATGAAAAAAATATTGTAAGAATAATTTTTGTAACCTATTGTAATTTGAATATCAAGGGTTATATAAAAAAAAAACAACAACCCCAATACATCAAGGCCCAACAGGAAAATCTCCTTCATATCCAACAACATATATAAGTATTCATATCCAACAACATATATATATTTTTAAAGAGTTACATCATAATTTTTTAGTTATTCCCTCCAAACGCACTAAAAAAAATAGTAAAATCCACTACTAAACAGTTTCACAATTCATCAAGACTTTTATGAACAAACATTAAAATGACCTAAAAAAATTCCTGTCAAGTACAGCTTGACTCCCCTTTGTAATTACTTTTTTTTGTTGCAATTAATGTGCTGCAGGTGAATGTGGTGCAAATGAACAAACAAATCGCATAGATGATAAATTACTTTCAAGGAAAATGGTTTTAGCAACATCTCACCTATTTAATAATGTAAAATTTTCTTGGAAGTAGTTATGATCTCTGGTAACACAATTACACACATATACTAGTATACACTCTCACTCATGTTCACATACATTTAAAATTCATATAAGAGCAGAAAAAATAGAAAGACTAATGATTACTTCAAACCAAAAATATACCTTAATTGACTTCATTCCTTGTATTGGTATGCGGTCACTTCCAGTAAGAAATTGAAGGAATTTTTCTTTTGTTCTAATGGAAGTTCGTGGAAAACTTCCCAGAAATTCCTTATAACTTTGTCATTTTCAGTGTATCCATTTTTGTATTCCGCATTTCGCTCCAATTCTTCCCAATCATAATTTTCATTGCCTATTTGTGGATTTCCAAAAAAACAAAACAAGAAAAAATGAAATAATAGATAATAATAATGAAATCAAATTACTTCAAAGAGTACATTCGTACCTACCTACAACAACAGCCATTAATTCATGGGCATGGAAGAGTTCAAGAACTTTACCGCCACACACCTTATGAAAACCGTTGTTGAAAGCCATAAAATGCTTTTCAACTCCAGAATTCAGAATAAAGTCTACATAAAAGTCCACAAACTCCTGTCTGCAAGTTATATACAAGACATTATGAATTGTCTGTAAATGTAGTTCACATTTTAAGTCCATATCCTGTTCTTAAATTTCGCTTTACAATTTACCAGTAATTTACACATAATTTGAATTCTAACAAATTTTTAGTGTTTTGCAAAGTTTTGTTCAATTTGTTACACACAGGATGCCCAGGAAGTCCCTGAATGTCTTCTTGTTTTGAATGAAAATCTGATAAATGTATAGATTATTTCCAAGGAAGGATTTAATTATACTCAAATTAAACTGACCCATCCCGCTTTGTGGGCAGGATGGGGAAAACTAATATTTCAAATTAAAACTTATTCTCTACTGCAGATTCAGATTTTCCAAACAAAATAATTAAACTTTTTCTGAAAAATAGTTTTTGAATGTTCATTAATAAAGCTGCTAATTATGAAACTCTGAATTTCAGATTACTATAATTCTCTGTGCTGCTGGTCAACTTTTTTTAATAATGAATGTTTAAATGAAAGATTAAATCTTTTTCATAAAGGTGTCCAATCATGTCAAAATATTGGCACCCTCTCCCCCTTTGCATGTGATGAAGGTCCAGAGGTCTTACTTTACACTTTACTCGACTAGAATATGGTTTAGGATAGAGACCACAGAATTATGAAAACGTGCACAAAATTCACTTCTCCCCATAGCTCGTCATACGCAGTTTTTAACTGTTTTTGACGTAAATAAATAAAAAAAAAAAAAAAAAAAAAATACTAACAATCATTTGTATTCAAGCTGCAATGTTCAATGCTACTATTTCAAATTCAGATAGTCATGACATAAAGAAGGATTGGATGACAGAAATAAAGGAAACATTCATGAAGCAAACAATTGACATTTGAGAACACATTACATGGGAGAGAAAAAAAAAAGGAAAAAAAAATTAAAGCGAAATCATCATGCAATAGTTCATTCACACAATAGTTTCATGAAAGTCAATTAAAATATGCTGAACGAATTTTATGACTGAATCACTTAATGTAAAATAATTAGGGAGTTTGCGCATGGCATAGCACAGCAATCGACTGCAATCTCAATCTTCTGTGCATGAATAAAAGTAATGTGAAACTCCAACTACACAAATGCAGAATATCAATAAGAGTGGTGATTGCTGTAATGTTTTGCCATGCAAAAAACTCCCTATTAATTGTAATAAATTAATAATTTACGTTCAGATAGCATACAGTTAAGGAAAGTAGGTCTTTAGGGGAATAAAATGTCAATACTTTATTAATTCTTCATTAGACTGTCTTTCCTGAACTTTGTTTATTTTCATTTTTGTCTCGAAATTTTCAGACAGACAACACTTAAGAAACATTTACATCTCTCTATTTACAACAATGACGTTTCGGAGCTCTCTGTGCTCCATCATCACAAACTGTAATATACAAGTATTAAGTATAAGTTAAATTGTAATACATTCTCTAGACTAAGATAAACTCACATCAATGTTATAAAAATCAAATCAAACATTTATTAATTATTGTAATTAAATAGTAACATTCACATTAGTATCAGTTAAGAAATAAATTAAAAAATATGTATACTTGAATAATAAAAAATAAATTCACACCATTATTTTGAAAAACAATTCATCATAAACACCTAATACTCATACTTAATATAACTTATACTTAATATTTGTATATTACAGTTTGTACCTGATGATGCAGCACACAGAGCAGCAAATTGTTGTAAACCGAGATATGTAAATGCATGTTTCTTAAGTGTTATCTGTGAATGAAAAAATGAAAATAAACAAGGTCAATACTTACTTGTTTTCATGAGAAACAGGTATTCTTCCTCCATTGGGCTTTAGTTCATGGACTTTAACTTCACCAAACACTTCTCGAGATATTTCAAAGTAAGGCAAAACACACTTTCTTCATCTGTTCCTTCATAATCTAATAGTTCTTGCAAACTCCTGAAAGTATTGATTATCTGACAACTCTTGAATGACTTAATAAATAACATTATTCAGTAATGTTGTACACTACTTACCGTGCAAGTGCTGGAGACAAACCACTCAAATCTTGAAGAGTAACTTTCTGTTTCAAAAGTTTTTTGTAGAGTGCAAGAGGAAATGGTAGATCAATTATAGTGAAATTATAAATTGCTAAACCGCATAGAAGACCTGCAGCAGAATGCAACTTCATAGCTACAATTCTCCATTCCCTATTAGCCACTGCAATCTCTTACACATAGAGGTTTTAACAACTGCTACAATTTTTTTTTATTACAAAGGCCCCAGTAATTAACTATAAATTTATAATCCACAGAATTAGATAATGTTTTACTTTCTTTGAGTACCAAAAAGGGGCCCAACCCTAACTGAAAAAGAAGACACGAGAATGTGGATGTTGAAGATCTCAATATAGGACAGTATTTATTAGAATATATGATGGATTTTTCCAAAAATATCTCATTAAGAAAATAGAGGGTCACTTTACATTAACAGATCAAGGCTAGTTGATTGGGATCTATATTTTTAAAATGTTTCTTTACGTTGTAAGCTCAAACGCTGACATAACGAAGCTGCAAAGGTACCATATGTATCTACAAACACCTAATTATATTCACATAATACTTTGACATCTTTTGTGTATTTGCTGGGTGATTCGAACCAATTCTTTTGAATGGGCCAATAAAGAGAGAATCTCAAACAAAAGGCATTGTAGTAAATGAAACGCAACATAAAAATGAATAGAAATCATTATTGAGATTTTGTGACACACAAAACAATTGAAAGTGCATGGGTTCATGGTTTGAAGCCCAGGAAGAGTGAATCAGTGTTTTGCACAAGATCAAATTGAAAAAATTCGTATTGACAGATGTACTCATTTTACATTTAACCACGAGAGATAGAGATAGAGGTAGAGATAGATAGAGATAGAGATAGAGAGAGATAGAGAGAGAGATACATAGAGAGAGAGAGAGAGAGAGAGATTAAAAAAAAAAGATTTCTAACAAAAATTTCCAAACAATGGTAACTTTGCTCTTTCCCACATCACCCGAGGAATTGCAGTTTACAAATGATGCATTTAAATGTTGCGAAAAATTATGACAAAAAGATTTAAATTTCTCATCAACAGAACAATTTTCTAGCTAATTAGACAAATTATGTTTTCATTTTGAAAATAATAAGAATTAACTAAAAATTTTTAATATCTCAGACCTTCAAAATTAGGAGTTTGTCATGTATTCAGAGTCGCCTTCAATTTGAGTAAATACTGAATCATATAATCATTTTTACTCTCCTACAGAAAAGTAACAACAAAAATCAGGACAAATGGCAGTACGATTTACGTATTACTTACCAATGAGATAATACATAATTTCATCTTCAAATGAATCTTCACTAAACCAAATAGATCTGGTTTCCTCATAATACCGAAACATTCCATATTTTGGGTCAAGAATCTCACGCAATAACAACATAAAAAACTCTTTTCGAACACCACCTGCATCCTCAGCCTCTTCTCCAAAGAAGGTTATCTATTTGAAATAGAAATTAAATTTATTCAGAAAAACATATAACTCGGGTAGCTGATTACATAAGTTTTCAAACTGAAAAATATAACACACCTGTTATTTTCCAACGATCATAAGTTAGCTTCCAATACCCACAAGGGGACAAAAAACAATGATATACACATGTGAAAGCTTACACTGTTTTATAAATGATACATTTATGTTATCTTTTATGACACTTGAAGACTCATAGAATACAAAAGAAATGATCTGTATCGGTTCAAAATGTTCACAAGGTGTGTGTATGATGAGTATGATCATACATGTATGCACACAAACACGCGTCCATGCACCTAATTCAGTGCATTTAGCATTATCCATTCAAAACTTTGGAAATAAAAAGTTCAAAATTTTATTTATAATTAAATTGGTATAATTAAAATGGTGACAATTATATAATTTTATTTATTACAATGCAAAAATTGGTTCACATGCACCCACGCCCACATCGTAAGCAGAATTTTCACCAAAACTGATACTCTCCAATTGATCTGGTTAATGACGAAGCCACTTGGAATTGTTTTCATTTTTGGGGATCCTTTACATCAAGCCTTAACGACATTTTCAAGTTTTTCTCAAAAATGGCTCCAAATTTTTTTATGAAACTTTGTCCTTAGACAGTTTAAAGGGCGCTTAAACAGTGGTGTATTACAAATCACTGAAATATGTGATTTGTATATACTATCGCATTTGTGAGTACAAGTGCTTCAAATGTTGATTTAACTCGAAAACTCTATTCTTTTCTACGAAAATGAGCTCAAAATTCTGCATTTTCAGAATGCTTGATGACATTTTCTCAAAAGCAACTCGCAATTTTTTCTTCCAACATTATGAATTGTTGTGCTAAATGCACTGAATAAAATGACATTAAAGCTATTTGGATTTTATTTTGAATTTTTAATATGCTGTGTGAAAAAACTGCCAATTTTCGGTAGCAAAACTCTTATTACAGGGCCCTGGTAAATAAAAAGTGGATAAATCCAGTTGCTAAATTAAGAAAGGAAAAAAAAAAAAAAAAAAAAAAAAAAAAATCTCCCAACACATGGTGCAGCCACAATCCCTGGTTTGTGGGTCCTTGATACCAAAAACCTAATTGAAAGCAAAACGTCTGTCCGTCCGTCAGTCTGTCTGTGAACAACACTAGCGACTAAACCACTCAGCCGATTTTCACTAATATTTATACTCCTCGATCAATCTGGCTAATCTCATGGCCCCTTGAATTTGAAACATATATTTTAATTTTGGGGGGTACTTTACATGAAGCCCCCGAATATTTTCAAAATTTTCACAAAAGAGACTCCAATTTTTTTCTTTAAATTTCTTGGAGAAAAATACACTTATTAATGTGTCATAGGTTCCATTTTCACAGATAACTCTGAATTTTTGAAAATTGCAAAGTTTGAATTTTATTCGACGTCTTCCCCCAAATACAAAATTGCAGATAGAGATTTTTTCATCAAATAAAATTTGTTCTTCATAGCGAGTTCTTTCTTTAAGGTCATGTACATCTTTCTGAAAATTTTAGTAGTGAAAAAGAGCTTCAAATTTCGTATTTTCATTAGCACTTGCATGCCATTTTCTTAAAAACAGCTACAAATTTTTAAAAGAAAATTGCCATTTTGTACGAAGTTTTTGAGTTCTTTAATATTCTAAAATTAATATTTCCTTTCTTCCATTAGGAAACCAAAAAATTAAGAAAATGTCAAAAAAAATGTATTTTGGGTAGCAATGGATGGCAGCTGGTTTTCTCAATGAAATGTATTTATCAAAAATACGTCTTCAAATAATGTCATGCTTAATTTTTTGAAAATACAAGTAGCTTTTCTATAATTTCGTGACAAATATAATAGCTCGCGGCAAATTTACTGCACTTCAGACAGCCGGATGCATCGTAAATAAGAATTTGCAATTTTGTATATTATTTCTTTGTTCATTTCTTACATTTGACCTTTGTTATACATTTACACATTAATCTTTTAGAAATTATTTGTTTTGAAATATTTGGAATAAAAATTGCTAGCTCTATACAGGAGTATTGACAATGCAATAAAGCCCCGGGAACATTTTCAAAATTTTTTAAAAAAGTGGCTCCCAACATTTTTGATTAAATTTTGTTGTTGCGTTGTGTGAAAGACAAGATAATGGTGCAGGTCTCACTTAAGTTTAAAACCCATATTTTTAGAAAATTGCAAACATTAAACATTTTTTCAGTCTTTCTAAAATTAAAATATTAGAGAGTGATATTTTTTCTCTTTAATGAAATCTGTCCGTTAAAGATAGATTTTGAGTTCATGTAAAATTTTTTTGACAATTTAAGTAGTTTTCATGTAATTTCACATAATATTATGAAGCCATTAACAATATGTGAGAAAGAGAAAGTACATGCTGTTGTAACACCACTAGTTTTCATTAGATATTTCTCTCATGTCATAATATTGACATTACCAGCATATTTTATACGTTATTTCATTTATGAGTACAAGTGGTGTCTTCTAGAGTTTCTTGAAAACAAATGTTTTCTGGCAAAATGAGCTCTAACATTTGCATTTTCAGAAACACTTGAATGCTATTTTCTCGACAACGGTTCCAATTTCTTTTTTTAATTTAATTTTTTGTATGTGGAGTGCAAAATGCACTACTTTACAAGACTTCAAAGCCACTTTAATGTAGGTGTATTCTTTGTTGTTGTTTTCCAAAAATTAGACAAAAGTAATTTTTTAAAAATATATCTCACTTGGTCAATATTCACATTTTAAGTATTTCCCCCAAACACATCACATTTGTGAGTACAATTGCAATACAAATAATTTCTTATGAAGTTAATCAAAAAATTGAAAGTGGGTGAAAAGAAGCTCTAAATGTACATTATCAGTAATGTTCAAATAACATTTTCTTAAAAACTGCCCAAATCGTCCAATAAAAATGGGCAAATTGGGCCTGATTTTATCCTCCTACACTATGCCATATTTACCCAAATATATGACAACCCACAAATTTTAAAGAGGCCTACTGAGAATTTAAAATTTAATTCATGCAAATTTGTCAAAATTAAATTGCAAATTGTCTTATGGACTAGAAAATTTTCTTGTTGATGAGAATGTTGAGACTTATTGCTGAACTATCATTTTCTTGTTCCTTACAATGATCATAATCATTGTTTTTGTCACAATGCCCCTCATCATCTTCACATGTACCAATGTTTCTTTCTTTCATCCTGCTCCAACATCATCTGACTTTTTAGGCCTGTCTGAAAGTTTGTGCATTGAATTTGCGTTATTCTCAATCTTTCATAAGATGCCACCTAAAAAAATTTCCTTCTGTGACACCAGATTTTCTTTCTGACCTGAACTTGTTGATGGCTTCTGTTTCTTAACAGTTCTTTCACATAAACTTTAAACACTTCTTTCACAAAACTATCATCATAAACTTGAAATTAACATCATTTACTGTTCTTGTGATAAGATTTGTAAATGGTGAACTCAAATATCTCTGAAGTTTTTGCTAAGAAAATATATTTTTTATCATCCTTTTCTGCCGTTGGATGTACATCTATGAATGTGTGAATGATGTTGAAGGAGTACATCAATTAATATTATTTTTTTCATTTGCATCTCTTGCAAAATGCAGATCTGCACTTGCCAAGCATCAAATCAAGATTCTGCACAGCCAACTCAAACCCAAAATCATGCAACAAAATCTTGGCATTTGCATTCCTGTTACATTTCATTTGATACAATGTCATTTTTTATTTAAAGTCATGTTCAGGCAACAGTATGTATCTGACACAGCCAGATTTAGCAGTAACATAATTAACTAGTTAACATATAATGTTTCTATTTCATAGAAACATTTTATTACAAATTATCAATGGAAAAACATTTGAAAGTCATTAAAGTTGAAGGTCTTCCGCATTGAAGAGATTATCATAAGCCCTTTGCAAGGGGTGAAAACTAGGTGCCATTACTATGTTCTTCAGTAGAACATACCAAGTATCAATAATTTGGTTGCTCAGAACATTCATTTGAGATTCTCTCTTTACCGCCATTCAAAAATATTGGTCTGAAAAATTTGCCATGGATGCCAAGAATATGACCACAAATGTAATTAGGCATTGCAGATATAGACAATATTTTTACTATCTTCACAGCTTATTGTTACGCCAACAATTAACAGTTTCATGACATGAAATGGCAATGTAAAAACTAAAACCCTAACCAACTGGGCTCAAACTAAACACATGACGATCCCGCATTTTTTGACTGAGATTTTCAAAAAAGAGTGACCTTATATTCCGGTAAATAGGGTAATACTAACTTTTGCCTCTTATTTTTCCTTTTTTCTTTTTTTCTTTCCCTCCTTCATTTATTTATAGTCGCATCGACAGCTAAGGTCATTTTGCCTTTGAATGTACAGTGGTAACAAATGCAGAAAATTCTGTTTTCCACTCTAAAAGAGCATAATATCTTAGATGAAGACATATTTTGTGAATTAGAAAACAAAGAGTGGTAGGATCAAAAATTCAAATATGGAGAAATATGCATGTAATTAAATTAACTGCTATTAGTTTTATATGCTTCTATAATCAGTGAAACCTCTTCAAGCTACATTATTAATACCCTAAAAATTGGTCTTTTATAGAGGTGGTCTTCTTAACCCTAGAATGATGGCCTTTTCCATGTACCTAGAACAATGGAAGCAGTCATTTTGACCACAAGCATTTATTGTTGTTTTTTTATTGACACTAAAGACATAATGTTAATGTTTTTGTAGTTTTATTAACTTTATCAAATACAAAATAATGATCACTACCAATACTATAATGCAACAATAATAGGACCTATAATAATAACAACAATAATAATAATAATAATAATAATAATAATAATAATAATAATAATAATAATAATAATAATAATAATATCTTTGGACTTCCTGTTGTCGGCCCATAGAGGGTACAGGAGAGAAACTGGGTTGGCACACCAGGCCACTGATTAGAGTGGAGGCCCGAACCTTGCATTAGCCAGCGAAGGAGGCTGCCTTCAGCAGTCAGTGAAAATCCCGTAGGGTTTAGTAATGCCGACTGGCGATCGGAGGGACCCCTTGCTGGGCCCTGCGGGGGGATGCCCCGAGGCCACTGTGGGTCACAGTAACGGATGGCAGGAAACAACCCGAGGGTTAAGTGTGATCTGTGAACTCGGAACTTGCGTCCTGCGAATCCTCAATTCAAACCAATGAGCAAAATGGATAGAACAAGCAATGTAATGAATCTTAACGTGCCTTGTTCTACCAATGTCCCATACCTGCTCAGAAACCGAGCTAATGTCACCTTGTCGACGTCTGGCCATCCCACGGGTGTTAGTCCCAGGGACCCAGAGCTGGCAGTAGCTCGAAGCCATCGTCAGAGATGGACCCGGGATGAATTAAAGGAGGTGATGTGGTGCTTTTACTATGCAAAAGCGAAAAATGGGGGCTCAGAAATAGAAGTTTTCAAGGTATGGAGAGAGCGGAACCCAGATATGAGACCTACCCTAGACTCCAAGAAGCTTGCCAGTCAACGACGATACATACTCAGCAGTGGAAAATTCACAGCAGAACAACTTGCTGACATTGAGAGAAATGCGGAGTATGTACTTCGCTCGAACAATCCACATGACGAACATGTAGAACTTGAAAATGATGAACCCGTGGAGGGTTCATCGCTTTCCAGTGAAACACACGTCAGTGGTGGAAACTCATCTGGCAATGAATTACACGATAAGGACATGATGCGAAATCTCCTTCGGCGCGAGATAGAAAGAGTTAGTCAACTTCCGTTTGAATCTCGCGAACCGTTGAGGAGAATATACGAAACTGCCAAAGCTAAAAGAGTGATAGAAACAGTGAATTCTGTCTTAAATGAGGTGGTGGAGACCCCAGGCAGAGATCTAGATATTACTGAAATCAATCACATCATATATGCAACTGGATATCTAGTATCTCAGATAATTTTGGGGCCAGCCAAGAACACCGACGGCCGACAGCAAAACAGAGTAAACAGCTCTGTACCCCCATGGATGAACAGAATTATGAAACGGATAGCTGACACCCGGCGTGAAATATCACTCTTAGCTGAGGCATCTTCTAAATCAACGCACACCTCTAAAGTTCAACGAAAAATATTCAATGTTGAACAAAAATACCAAATTGAAAATGACACCAGCAGGCTAATGGTAGTTGAGAAGCTAAAAGAGAAAATTCAAGCATGGGCTCAACGAATAAGAAGGTACAAACGTAGAATAGATTTCCGTGTACAGAACCGGTTGTTTGAAACAGACGCGAAGAGATTCTATCGCAATCTGACTCAAAAACCGAGTGGCAAAGCTGTTACTCCTTCAAAAGATGACGTCGAAGCATTTTGGGCAGGAATCTGGGAAGAGAGCAGATCCTACAACAAAGACGCATCTTGGCTTCAATCTGAAGTTGATGCTGCCAATGAACTTGTAGAAACAGTGGAAGATGTTCACCAATTCTCGGAAGAGGACCTCTTCCAAGCAATTAAGAACATGGGAAACTGGAAGTCCCCCGGGATTGATAAGATCCAGATTTATTGGATTAAGAAATTAACAGCAATACATTCTCATCTAGCAAAGGCTGTTAATAAAATATTTGAAAACCCAAAGGAAATCCCGGAATGGCTCACACGCGGCGTCACGTATTTGCTACCCAAAGCGGGAGACATCTCTTTGGCGAAGAACTACAGGCCAATTACTTGTCTGCCAGTACTGTACAAAGTTATAACTTCAGCCATAGCTGACAAAATGTATAGACATCTAGATAAGAATCATCTAATGCCAGCTGAACAAAAAAGGATGTCGTAAAGGCTCTTATGGCTGTAAGGAAATCTTGCTACTGAATAAAGTCATCTTGAATGATGTAAGGAAACGCAAACGTAATTTGAGCATGGCTTGGATTGACTACCAAAAGGCCTTTGATAGTGTACCACACGATTGGATTTTGAAGACCCTGGAGATCTATCGATTTCATCCTAGACTTATTGAATTTTGCAAGGCTAGTATGAAGTCGTGGAGTACCAGGTTACTAATACACAGCAGAAAGGAAGCAGTAGAAACCAGAAGTATTCAGATTAACAGGGGTATTTTTCAAGGAGATTCACTATCCCCTCTGCTGTTTTGCATTAGTTTTATCCCACTATCGAGACAGTTGTCGCAAGCTGACTTTGGTTTTAAGCTCCATGGTGATGAAAGGCCAGTATCACATTTGTTTTACATGGATGATCTGAAAGTGTTTGCTAAGAATGAAGCGATTCTCTCCCAAACACTGTCTGTCGTGAATGATTTTAGCAATGACATCTGCATGAAGCTTGGTCTTGACAAGTGTGCAAAAATCAATTTAAAAAGAGGGAAACTCACAACGTTTGAGAACATTGAAATTGATACGCACACTGTGATTCAAGATCTTGAGCCAGGTAAAACTTACAAATATCTGGGCATTGAAGAATGTGAAACTATCTCGAATGACAGAATGAAAGAGAGAATTCATAGGGAGTATTATAGGAGAGTGAGACTGGTCCTGCAGTCCGCTCTGAATTCCAGGAATAAAATATCTGCAATAGGTAGTTTGGCGGTACCTGTAGCCGAATACAGTTTTGGACTGGACTGAGCAAGAAATTCGCACCATGGATCGAAAAACCAGAAAACTTCTCACAATGCATCATGTTTCCCACCCTCGAGCTGATATACATAGACTTTATGTGGCACGTAAGGAAGGAGGAAGAGGCCTCAGACAAATTGAGGCCTCCTGGCACAACGCAATAGTCGGGTTGGGGAAGTATGTAGTCAGCCATCAAGACGACCCTCTAATGAGGCAGGTCATGAAATCTGACCGAAGAATGGGAAACAGAGGCATTGTTAGTGTAGCAAGAAACATTGCGAAGAAAACTAGGCAAGACACGTCGAATAACACAGACACTGAACTTCTGATGCTGCTAAACATGAAGTGTGAGACACAAAAAATGTTAAAGAAATCGTGGAGAGACAAACCACTCCACGGACAATACTTGAAACGAATGGACAAGGTTCAGATCAATAAAGATCAATCATTTATGTGGCTTAAAAGGGGAAGGATGAAGCCAGAATCGGAAGCACTTGTAATAGCTGCCCAAGATCAGGCCTTGAGAACACGACATTATGATAAAGCGGTTCTCAAAATTTCCCAAGATGACAAATGCCGCATTTGCCTGGAGCAAGTAGAAACCATTGATCATATTGTCTCAGCTTGTCCAATCCTAGCAAAGACCGAATACCTTAAAAGACATGACAGGGTGTGTAGCTACCTCCACTGGCAGATCTGTACCGCCCCCGAAGTTCCAAACACATGCCCCAAGTGGTACGAACACTCACCGAAACCGGTGACGTCTGTTGGATTGTGTACGATATTGTACGACCAACAAATTCAAACTGATCGCACGATAGCGGCAAACAAACCGGATATAGTTATCCGGGATTTGGCGAAAAAATCGTGTTTACTTATCGATGTTGCTGTACCTTGCGATCAAAACGTCGTTACCAAGGAGGCAGAGAAACGTCTTAAATACAAGAATTTGGAAATCGAGATCAGCCGAATGTGGGGCGTAAAAGCACAGGTCGTCCCGATAGTTATCGGAGCTCTGGGATTTGTTCCGCAAAATTTGAGTAAGAACTTGTCTAAACTCCCAGGTAATTCAAAAGACTGGGAAGTGCAAGAAATTGCTTTATTTGGAACAGCCCACATTTTGCGTAAAGTATTGTAGAGGCACTGATAGTCACCGAATCTGTTCCTTAGGTAGCTGGTTGCAACCTGGAGTAGATTTTATATTCAGCCGACTCATAAGATCTTTAGTCGTGATGTAATGGAATAATAATAATATTAATAGGACAATATTACACTGACAGAAAATGGACAACCAATACACATTTTGTTTTCTGGGTTAATCTCCACAGTTACAAAATGCTTTCATGCTATTGGTGCATTTTCCACAAATGGGTTTCTGGCAATGAGCACATTTGTCTACAGATTTGTTACCACATTTTTTTAACGGAACATTGGCGATGTGGTTTCTTCATCAACTGTGTTGTTTCAACTGTTTGTTTATTATGGTCACTCTTTTGGCACAGTTCTATAGCCAAATCTTGAAGACATTTTTTCTACTTATTTTCTTTCCTGTGGCTTCATTATATTGTACCCAGCTGTCTATTCCTGCGAAATATAATATATTACAAAATACGTGCACTGGCCATCTTCTTAACCCTGCCTTTTTTGTCTTAACCCTGGAATATTTTTGAGCCATTTGATCAAATATGTCAACACCATACTTGCCGTAATTGTAGTAGATACAGCATCAGGTTTCGTCTTTGCATCTGAACCAACCGGAACCTCACAATGAAGGGAGCTCAATATCATTACATTTTTGTTTCATTTACCTTGATAAATAATGAGAGTAATGTCGCCATTCTTCAGAACCTTCATTGAATAAAGTGTTCCTTTCCTACTTCTTACTTCAGCTGGTATTTCTTGCCTTTGTTTATACACTGTGACCACAATACTGTTTTTCTTTGCTTCCAGTTTTTTTGCTAATTTTGGACTTGTAAAATAGTTGTCTGTAGTGACATTTCATCCTTTGTTTAGGAAAGGCTCTAATAATGTAAGAACCACATGTTCTGATAACCTTTCATTTTTTGGCTGTTCATCATCTTTTCCAAGATATGGCATTCCGTTTAGAAAGTACTTGGCATTAACATTGGCTACAACCCAAAACTTGATACCAAATTTATCTGACTTATTTGCCACATACTGTGTAAAACGACTTTTGTTGGAAACAACTGTTCATCAACACAGTTTCTCTCCACATACATAACATGATACATAATTTCCAATAAATTTCTCTCAAAGTTCTGATCTGTGAGCAAACTTGTCTTCTTTTATTCAACGTGATCCAGTTTCTTTTAAGTCAAATCATAAAAATCTGAGAAAACTCTTGAACTGATCTGTTGACATGGTTTTTCTGAAAAAAGGAATTCCCCAGTTTTCTGACCACAGGTTATTCAATTCAACACCTTCAGCACAACAAAAACCCTGTACATAAAAATAAACAAATAAAACTAGGTAGCTCTAACATTCCATTTTGTTGTTGAACCCAATTGCCTAGCAGCTTCAGAGTCCGTGCACCTGTTTATATAGCTTAGCATTTGTTGATTTATCATAAGTTTCCATGCACTAGCAGGGCTTACTTCACATAGATTGCATTTCGAATATGATGTTGAACCCAGTTTTTCTCACAAAATATTATGATGAGAAACATTTTTGCCCTGAATACTGTATGTAGAATAGTTTACAGTCCACACTGTTCCATCCCTGGCCATTAGCATCTGAAATTTAGAACCCGATTTCATATTCATATCTTGGATATGAATTCACTATTTAAATAAAAATCCTATTTGTCTGTGTCATTTCCAGATTTCACATTCATCATTAGGTAGACTTTTCAAATACTGATCAATATCTTCTCTCATAACTCGAGAGCGCAACATTGCTGTAGCTACAGATGCAAATAATGCTATCCCTGATTTCAAGACTACAGAAAAACAACAGCCAAAAGAACCACTGACATCAACTGGGAGTTGAAAGTATAAATTTTATGCAACAACATAAAACTAACAACAATAAATACAAATAATTTATACAAATGTTGATATCAGCGCATATGATAATTAAATTAATAATTAATATAATTCAATAGTGATGCGAGTTTATTTTTATTATTGAAGTCAAATTGACCACTGCTGTCATTCTACAGATAAAATAAAATAAAAAGATACAAATGAAATTATAGTATGTATAACTCATACATCAAACTTCACTGAATTCCTGACATATTCTCAGAAGCATAGTTATTTAAAATGATATTATGTGCTTAATGTGGATATCACAATTTTGCTAGTCAATCTGACCGCTCCCGTCATTTAAGTGTTAAAGGGAACAGTGTACTATTAAACTGTACATGCCGCCGCCGCTGCTGCTGCTGCTGCTGAGACTACTACAATAGACAATGTAACACGATTCCGGTTTCAAATTAAAGTTATTGTATTGCATCATTAAATTACTTTGATCAATTGGATTTATTAATTAACATGATTCCAAAATAGTATTGTGTACTTTAAGAACTGTCCTTCAGATAATGTATTACTGACATAAAGTGGTCTCCTGATCATTGTAATCCAGGGGTATTATTTTGCTTCTGTGAAATTATCTTTTAACTTTATGATGCGATAGTATGTTGTATGTATGAAATGCCTTGGCTTTCAGTAGTACATGAACTTTCAGGTTTATTATTTCAGTGCGAGGTTTCCTGGTCGTGTGTTACAGAGAATGCAATGTAACAATATGACTTGTTGGTAAGAAAGGGAGATGGTCATCTCTAAAGGGGTAAAAATATATTGGTCTGATGGAATAATAACTCCATTCCTTATAAAACTGGTCTGGGTCTTCTTAAAGAGATGGTCTTGTTGAGAGGTTTCACTGTATTAATACAGAATTAGCAACAGTACTCTCGTTGTTCAGGAAGAATTCATTCTGTAGATTACAGAGTGAGAAACATTTCTTTGAGGCCTTTGGCCACAAAATTTTAGTTTTTAAGGCCCTAGAATGCCTTGTTTAGGAGTTATTTAACGATAAAGATACAAAATGCTGCCGAGTGTTGCAGGTTGCATTTGACGGGAATAATTTGTTTTGTTCTACAGCATCATGTAGTGGAGTACAGCAGAAACAGCAGTGGCAACGCGTGAAATACCTTTGACGCCCTTTCACTTTTAGCGAAGCCCGGTCGCGTGCCCTCAGATTTTGAGCAGAGAGAATGTGTCTAATTTTAGTTGGAAGAAAGAGAAAGCACATATTCTGTCCTTGTAACTCTTCAACGTACTGCAGCCACTACACTGAAAAGAGTAAACGCCTGTCTCTTCATAAACGGTGGTCACTTTGAGAATTCACTCGACTGTCAGTTTTTTGTCATTTTAAGATAATGATATTTTATTACTTTTTATTAATTATTTTCAATAATCAATATCAATTTATTTTCAATACTACTTAGTTACATTTTATTAGTATTTTTAATAATTTTATCGATCACATGCATCTTTAGCCCATTTTAACATGCAACCTTACAGGCGTGTACCTATCTGTATGTTAAGCAATTTAACATCCTTAGCATCGGGTTTTAACATCTTTGGCAACGTGAATAAACAACCATTGATTCATCGCAAGTCAAATGTTTATTAAGAAAGAAACAAGTTGGTGTAGAAAACAAATCAGATTCAAATAATTCAGAATAAAAGTAACTCATATTAGTTTTTGAGATATTTATTGATCATTGCAATAGGTTTTAATAGTGCAGTTCAAATGTAGTTTAGGTAAATTAATTTCATTTTCCTCGCATTCCATCAAATGAAACTCTTCTTCGGTAATCATATTTACTGACGATCTGAGGTGTCGCCACTGGAAATCGACACGCCAACTTCCTCACCGAACGTCATTTCTTTAGTTATCTTTAACTTCAGGAGAATTATTTGTATCCATCTTTTTTCAAACCACGGTATACGAATATTGTTTAAATAGATATATCGCAAGCAATACCCCACAATATCATAGTAACATGCCGCAACAACAGAATTCATATGTTTACCATCGCAGTAATATAAATTTTCGCATAAATCGTGAGATTGACCGATAAAATGCTGAACATACCACAAAATGTTACAGTGTTATTACTGCCTCGTCCAAATTAAAAATCTCGGCTCCGCTACGCTCCACCTCGATTTTTTAACTTTTGGCCTCTGCGGTAATTACTCTCATAACATTTCTAGGTATGTTTATTGTCTGTTACTAAAGTTTTCTTATTTGCTTAATATGCAGATTCCATAATAATAATACATTATTATTATTGTTATAAAATGAAGAGCTAGGCGGTAATATTTCACGATATATCTTTTCAATTTCTCTCTGAGCTGGCTTTACTTAAATAATTGTTATGTTACTGTAAATAAATCGGCAACTCCCCTCCACATTAATATTAGTTTTGTTTCTTCAGCATACTGGGCAGAATTGCTTAAAGAGACGTTTTGTTTCCACGCTCATGCCTCAGCCCACCCCACTCCACCCATTCTGTGCAGCGTGAAAAGATTTCGGCATGAGAGCCGTGTACCTGCCCGCCGACACTCTTGAATGGGATCAACAAAGAAACAGGAAACTTGCTGCAGCTTATGACCTGACGGTTGTCTTCTCTGCTGTCCCGACGTGCCAGGCACTGCTGTCTTGAAAGGTGCAAAAGAGACGCAGTTGCCAAATTACCAAAACAAGAACAAATGCTCTCAGACTTGAGTTGCAAGATACACTGAAGACCTGTCTATCTAATCTCTATCTCTATATAATATCTCTATCCAATCTCTCTATCTCTATCCAATCTCTCTATCTCTATCCAATCTCTCTATCTCTATCCAATCTCTCTATCTCTATCCAATCTCTCTATCTCTATCCAATCTCTCTATCTCTATCCAATCTCTCTATCTCTATCCAATCTCTCTATCTCTATCCAATCTCTCTATCTCTATCCAATCTCTCTATCTCTATCCAATCTCTCTATCTCTATCCAATCTCTCTATCTCTATCCAATCTCTCTATCTCTATCCAATCTCTCTATCTCTATCCAATCTCTCTATCTCTATCCAATCTCTCTATCTCTATCCAATCTCTCTATCTCTATCCAATCTCTCTATCTCTATCCAATCTCTCTATCTCTATCCAATCTCTCTATCTCTATCCAATCTCTCTATCTCTATCCAATCTCTCTATCTCTATCCAATCTCTCTCTCTCTATCCAATCTCTCTCTCTCTCTATCCAATCTCTCTCTCTCTCTATCCAATCTCTCTCTCTCTCTATCCAATCTCTCTCTCTCTCTATCCAATCTCTCTCTCTATCCAATCTCTATCTCTATCCAATCTCTACATCTATCTATCTATCGAGAGAGAGAGTTATATAGATATATATATACACACACACACACATATAAAACAATTGTCTGCTGCACAAGATACAACCCTTTATTAGTACTTGTAATATACATAATACTTGTTTTCCTTCCGACTTACCTTCAATGGCTTTTTCAGATCATTTTTATCATATTTGCTAAGTTCCCGAACTGTGTCTGCAACTATATTTTCTCTGCTTACAGTCAACTCTAGGAAAGCACTGACAGGACCGGCATACGGTGCAAACAGAATGTTGCGAAGAGCCTGAGAAGCAGCTTGATTCATCGCAGATTGCATCTGATCAACAGGAAAGTTTATATAATTACTTAAAACATTTAAAAAATAAAATATCAAAAACATTTACATGCTGGTACCTAAGCAATTGTAGAATGTATGTAGAAAAATCAATGCAATTATTCCTTACTAATATTTTTTCTAACATGCAAATATCCTTGAATAAAGGGAAAAAATAACACAATGTTTTCCTCCAAAAAATGCTAAAAATAACTTCTAAACCTCAATTCATTAGAATGTTTTATTAGTCCATTAATTTACAATGAATTCTACAAACCTGTAATGACTGGTCTGTCTGCAGAATCAAGGTTTTTGCTTGGGCATCAAAAAGAAAAGGGTAACTACAGAAATAGATGTTAGAACTCTGGAAAAAAACAGTATACAAATTGTGAAATCAATACTTCATATTTCATTATGTAAAATTTAACTATTTCTTTTCACCAACGGTTGAAATAAAAAATAATATCAAAAAATGATGTAGAATGGGTGGTGAGAATAAAAATGTAGAATTTACTTCAAACCTGAAATTGTTAAAAAGCATTTACTACCAAGCAAAAGCAGTAACTTAATTTGGTGTATACTTTTACTAGGAAGTAAATGCCAGAGAAATAGGAGAAATGCTGCTAAGTAATGCTTGTTGGAGAAAGGAGGGGAAATGGTACATACTCATCTCGTATGTAAGGATACGTGACATTAAGTTTGTTGAGTGCTGTATTGTATCAGATTTCCTAAATGAAAAAACTGAATTTTACTGACATAACTGCCATAACATAACTGCCTTACTGACATAATATACTGACATACACTTTTTGCAAATACAGTGTGTGAAAATTATTGAAAATCATAACACAACATTTAACAAGTAACAAATTCTGAGAACGAAGGCCAGAAAGGAAAGGAAACTGCAAACTCATGTTCAGTTTTCAACAAACCTGTACATTTAAGAATAGCTGAGTAGGATGCACTTACTTTCAGAACTTAATACTGTAAAGCCATTTTTGCTTAATTCTAAATTGCAAGGTTAAATATTTTTCACAATCTACAATAATATAATCAAAATAAATAATAAACGTTTATTAAAGATAATTTGCTTTATTTTTTCTCTCCAGTGTCCGCAATTATTTTGAAATCCACTTCATGCCCATACGAAATGAAAACAATTCCTGCTAATAAGAGTCCAGGGTCTGAGGAGTTACATTGGGGTAGGGGAATGTGTTACATGGAGGAGAGAGGGTATTGAAAATACTAGAAATTTGCGTTACATAATTTATGGATGGCCTCTTACCAAAACAAATTTTTTTTAAAAGCTTCTTGTATAAGAATTTACTTATTTTATTCACATAACCCAATGATTCAAAACAAAAGAAAAACTTACTTGAGTAGGTCGTTGTATGCTCTCTGTTAACCAATGGACATAGTCAACACGTATGTCAATCTTTTCAGTTAATTCAGGCAGACAAAAAGTTTCATAAGGCACTTTAAGATCAATGTTATTCAGCTTATGTAAATGCCCTAAAATTTCCAATGGTACAAATAAGTTTGGGTTCTGACGATCACTACGGGCCTGCAATAAAATTTGTGTTTTAAACAACAAATCTTAATATCGATAACAATAAAAGCAAGATAATAAGTTACAAGTTCATAAAAATATTATTACAGATACCCTGTTGTTTTCTCTATCTTTATCGCAATGCCAAAGAAGATATACCACTACATCTTTAAATATTCTAATCAGCCGTTCAAAGTAATCAATAGGTGCTTTCCTCCACCACAGACCTAAAAATATGAAACACTTTCAAAACAAACAAAGCCTCACTTCATTTTCTATAATTCCACATTATCTAATTTTGAAATACATACCAACAATTCTTGCAGCTTCTGTTTTCAAAGCAAGTACGGCCCTACCAAAAGGATTATGTAAAATCTCATAATTTCTTGGGTTTTCAAACTCTATGTAAAATGGTAGAGTCATATACACTCGTAGCGTTTCCACATCCGGAGGAGATGGAGACAAAGAAGGAAGTAAATGCTCCTTCACACAACTGAATATCTGCAAAACAAGAATTCTTAAACGAAAAAACATAAGAATGATGAAATAAACATTTACAGATCATGCTAAATTACTTGATTGTATGAAAAATAAAATTTTAGCACCATGAATTGCAACAGGTTATAAATATAATCTTGGGGTACACGAGTCAAAAGAAACAAATGTATTTAAGACAAACTTGTATTAACATTTTAAAAATACCTGACCAATCTACAATTCTCACAGCTTCTCAATAAAACTTCAATGTATGAACAAATTAGGAATAATAAAAATGAACAAAAAAAATCACAGGACTTGTTTATTCCCTCGGCTCAAAACTAAATATGTGACTTACTAAATTTGGTAGTCAATAACTTTCCTCCAAACATTAACAATTCCTTAACTGTGAAAGGCAAAAAAGAATACTTGGAAGTAACCTGAAAACTAAGTTCTTACCAGGTCCTTAATTGAGCTGTTCTCCACTTTTCCCAAAGAAGAGAAACACTGTTCAGCAGTAGAAAGATTTATTCCATGATGTCGCGAAGTACAACAATAATGTTCATCATTATCAAGAAGAAAGGAGCTGTTGATACATGCTTGACTACTGAATACTGTTTCAATATATCTACCAAACAGAAAATAATATTTGCAATGTTTCAAGAGTTTCATGCAAAAATTGAACAGAGAAATATGTAAACATCTGACATAACAAAAGGAATTCATATTTGTTCAAACAACCTTCCCCCCTCCCCAAAAACATTTAAGTGCATAACGTCACATCAAATATCTTTGTCTAAACATACACACTTATGAACATTGTGTCACATTCTTTGCTGCAACTAATTTGGGAAAAATTAAAATAAAAATTAAATGAACAATTACAATAATTTTCCCACCACTGAACAAGACAGTCAATATCAGCACAGCATTTTGCTGAAGAAGTTCTGCTACATACTATCGATCTGAATCTGTTGCCTCCATGCTACACTATGTACTTATGTAGCAAAGAGAAAGTTGTAATGCTGAGGCAAAAATCAGCAATTTTTCAACAGGAAATCACATATTGTTGGGCCCTGGTATTGAAAAGGTGGATAAATCCTGTTCCTTTATATAGTAAATTACTTCCTCAAACATGTTGAGTAGTCCCAAATGACATTTGGGGGATCATGGATACCAAAACATCGATTGATAGCAAAATACGAGACATATGAACTATGTTTGTTCTTTCTGTCAGTTGGTCAGTCTGACAACAGTAAAAGCTAGCACCGAAACTGATCAGTTGAGATAACCTATCAACCTTGGCATACTTAAGGACCAAACAGTTTGAAATGGCTATTTGATTTTTGGGGGTAATTGACATGAAGTGTCAACATTTTCAAAATTTTCTCAAAAATTGGTCCTAATTTTGTTAAACTTTCAGGTAGCGTAAAGGATGTTTTAAAAACAGTTCAGCTGTTCTCTTTTTCATTGAAATCTCTCAATTTTGGAAATTGAAAAAGTTTAAAATTTTCTTGGCATATTCCTCCTCCTACAATACTGAATATAGAAATTTTTCTCTGTAAAGAAATCTGTTCTTCAAAGTCAGGTCTTTAAATGAGAACACGTTCAATTTTTCAAAAATGTGAGTAGTTTCTGCATAACCTTGCATGAAATACAGGCAATTTTTAAACAACTATTTTCTCAAAAATGGCTCCAATTTTTTAAAAAACTCTCTCCTCATAAGTATCAAAGGACAGTAATAAATGCTGTTAATACCATTTCAGGCAAACACTGTATTTTTGAAAATTGCAAATAGTTCACATTACAAAACTTCAATTCAATTTTTTCCAGAATAAAATCTATCCTAAAATATTAGAAATAAAAATTGTAAATCAAGTTCAATTTTTTGACAAATTGTATATTTTTGATTTCTGCTTCTAGTGAAGGGAATTTATAATCCCCCCCCCAAACAAAATTTTTACTCTATCCAAGGGAAATTTACATTTTTCCCTTGGATAGAGCTATGGACCCTAAAGAATGGTGTATGTTCAATTCTCAGTGAACACTGTATTTTCAAAAATTGCATACAAAAATTAACATTGCAAAACTACATTAATGATAAAGAGATGAAATCTGTTAATGATTAATGTTAAATCTCTGATGTGTTAATGATATAGAGATGAAATCTCTTAATGAAATCTGTTAATGAAATCTGTTCTTTAACAATACACCTTGAAATAATACACATGAAAATCTCTGAATTTATTAAAATTGTAAATGCAAATCGATAAACTAGCCAAATTGGGACTTGGTGACCCAATTCATTGTTGGATTAAATCTTGCTTGAGAGTCAGAAAAAAATATGTTTACTTGAATGGTGTTTCTTTTGATTCTTATTTCGTTCCAACTGATGTCCCTCAAGGCTCCCATATAGACCCTCTACTTTTTACTTTCCCGTATACGTACATATACACGGAGTGATATACGTATAGGGAAAGTTATGTAATGCTGTGCGAAAAAATGGCCAATTTTCGACGGAAAAAAATTAATTGCCGGGCCGTGAAAACGAATAAGTGGATAAAACCAGTTGCTAAATTAGGGAAAAAAAACCCCTAACACGTGGTGTAGCCAGAAACCCTGTTTTCTAGGTCCTTGATACTGAAAACCCAATTGAAAGGAAAACGTCCGTCCGTCCGTCCGTGAACACTGCTAGCGCCTAAATCATACGTACGATTTCTTCCAAAATGGATATTCCCTGGTTGATCTGATTCTAGTCGAAGCTTTGAGATTTTGAAAAAGATTCTTCAAAATTTGGGGGTACTTTATATGAAGCCCCCTGGGGATTTTCAAAATTTTCTCAAAAATGACTCCAAATTTTTTCTTTAAATTTCTTGTATGAATAGAGTGAAATACACCTTTTAACATGGCATAGGTCCGATTTTCACGTACAGCTCTTTGATTTTTTTTCGGCGTCTTTCTCCAACTACAAAATTGAAGATAGAGATTTTTTCTTCAAATAAAATGTGTTTTGCATATTGAGTTCTTTCATAAAGGTCATGTAAATGTTTTTCAAAATTTTGGTAGTTTTCGTGCAATATTGCGTGCAATATGTGCAATTTTAAAAAATTACAAAAACAAGATTTTCTCAAGAACGGCTCCAAATTTTTTCTTTAAACTTTTGGTAGGGATAGTGGTAAATGTACTCTATCAGATGACATAAAAGCCATTTTGGCCTATCGGTTGGTTTTTTCAAAAATTACAAAAACGTAAATTTTTTTACTTGTCTCTCACGTCGTTAATATTTACATTATTGGTGATTTTTTCACGTTATTATATTTACGAGTATATATGCTTTAAATAATGTCAAGTAAAGTTTCTCAAAAACATTACCATTTTCTGTGAAAAGTAGCTCAAATTTCGGCATATTCAGAAATGCTCAAACGCCATTTTCTCTTATATGGCTGCAAATTTTTTCTTGAAACTTTTGTAACGGATAGTGATAATTACACTCTTTAGTATAGCAAAAAGTTTATTTTGAGTTTTTTTTGTTTTTTCAAAAATTACATAATTGTCATTTTTTTAAAAGATCTCTCACATCTTTAATATGCACATTACCAGCAATTTGTAAACATTATTATATTTGTGAGTGTAAGTGCTTCAAATAACTTCATATAAAGTATTTTGAAAACTCAAAAATTTTCTGTGAAAATGAGCTTCAAATTTCGCATTTTTAGAAGTGCTAAAATGTCATTATCTCTTAAACGGCACATAATTTTTAAAAGAAAATTGCCATTTACGGCTAGGTTTCTGTGTTCTTTAATATTCTAAAATTAATATTTTCGTTCTACCAATAGGAAAACAAAAAATTAAGAAAATGACAAAAAAAATGTACTTTTGGTGGTGATAGATGGTAGCTGGCAAGAAAGAGTATGTCGCAATTCCGAATAGCTAGCGAAGACCCAAGGAAAAACTAATACGGGAAAGTCTGTGCCATTCTGTAGCACCACTAGTTATTCTCTTCAATAACGATCTTCCTTCAGTTATTAAATTTGGTAAACTACTTCTGTTAGCTGATGTTGCCAAATTATTCTGCAAAATCTCAAATGCTGACGACACCATCAAATTACAGCAGGACTTGTTAGCCATTAATAACAGGTGCATTCAAAATTACATGATTCTACACCCTAATAAATTTTTTTCCATAAATTAAAAAAAAAATTAAAAAGAATGAGAATAGAAAAGATCTAGAAGTCACTTTCAATAATAAACTTAACTTTAATGAGCATGTAGACTGCATTGTGAAAAATGCTCCAAGAACATGGGGGTTCTTACTTTGTAATACATCACAATTTTGTTCAGCCAACACAATCATTCTACTTTTTAACTCTTTAGTTAGATTTATCTTGGAATATGCTATATCTATCTGGTCCCCCTAATTTTTATATATTTAATTATAATAATAATAATAATAATAATAATAATAATAATAATAATAATAATGATAATAATTTTTAAAAAAACTATTTTTTTTAAATGTTGGATTCTTGATTCTGGGGGGGGGGGGGGGAAATAAAGTCGGACTTTCTTTATAGAATATTGTAAAACCGATTATGGTGGGAATGACACTCAAGAGACTTCTATCATTAGCTAACAAGTACTGCAACCAAAAAGACTTTTCAACACTTCTATTTCATTCTATAGGAAATTTGTAAATAATATATTTGATCACTAATCTACACTAACAGCGTACTGCTTTTCTTTTCATTTTGTTCTTTTCGTTTCATGTATACTTCGAGCAATATGTATACTACACTATGTACAAACTTTTATTGTAATTACTGTTTTAATTACTGTATTGTAATGACTGTACTAAAGGGTCATAAAAAATAATTATAACAAAAAAAGAAGGTTAAGATTTTTATGAAGTATCAGGAAGGTCGAGTTTTGCTGCAAGGCTGGTGATTAAGAGTAATGTGATTGGCATGCTCAGTCTAACAACCAGTGTTCAAACCCGAGCATGGAGAAAAATATCTTTGCAGGTTCACCGAGTATTATAATACCGGGTGGTTTTTTTATCGTTCGCCGAAGATTCCGGCCACATCGCCCGGGCAGTCGAGGGCTCATTCGCCCGGCAAACCGCTGACTCAACTCCCGTGCTATACGAGACCTACTGCTGCGTCGCTTAACGTACCTGTTGAACGTGGTGTCCTTCGGCTCAAATGCATTCTTGGCACCTCCGAAACACATTCTGATTTGCCCTTTGAAGTAAGTCTCGAGGAATTGTTGCGATTTTCTCTTCAATAGAGCTTCACGAACAACCACTTCACGACATAAAGATCGGAGTGTGGTGTGCGTTGAGTTCCACAAGAAATATTTTTCTAGAATTATTCACTATTTTTTACAACACTACCGTTACTGCTGACGTGTACATACATCAAATATTGGCATTATTCTTCGAACAATTGACACCAGAAGAAAGGCACTATGGTTACTTTCAACAGGATTCGGCAACTGCTCACACTGCTGTTCGATCCATGAACTTTTAAATAATGTTTATTGTGACGATCGTATAATTATAATATGACCTCCTAGATCACCTGATCTATCTCCTTGTGATTTTTTCCTGTGGGGGTACTTGAAAGATCAGGTGTATGCAGAAAACTCGCATTCGGAGAAGAGCACTGGCGCTCTATTGAAGAGAAAATCGCAGCAATTCCTCGAGACTTACTTCAAAGGGCAAATCAGAATGTGTTTCGGAGGTGCCAAGAATGCATTCGAGTCGAAGGACACCACTTTCAGCATCTTCTTTAAAGTACGTTAAGCGGCGCAGCGATAGTTCTCGGATAGCACGGGAGTTGAGTCAGCGGTTTGCCGGGCGAATGAGCCCTCGACTGCCCGGGCGACGCGGCCGGAATCTTCGGTGAACGATAAAAAAAACACACTGTACTACATATCTGTTTAAAATAATAAGAGAAATTATGTGCTGTTGTAGCTTCACTATTTCATCTTGGGGAAATTACAATAAAATTAGTTCAATTCAGGAAACCATTTCATTCATTATTTAACTAAAACAAATTCTAGCCCCTCTCAAAATAATATTACTAGAGGCGCTTGTTTGAATTAAACATTAAATTAAATTAATACAATAAATACATACAAATAATAAATACAATTAATGATCAATCTCTTTGAATGAACATACGTCATAAAATCCTGGTCCACACTTTCATTGGGTGCCAATCTTGCACATTTATTGGCATCTGATACAGTAAAAATCAATATTTGTGTTTTAGGAACAAATTCTCTGCAGTCATCAGGGTTCACATGATCCTGAAAACAAAGCACTTCTAAATATAGTAATAATTTTGGTGGAAAACAAAAAAATTCAACTAGCTCAATTATCTGCAGTGGCATGGCTAGAGCCTGTGACACACAGAATGATTGTCCACTTCAATCTCTCTACCAATAATGCAAAATCCCCAGAACACAGGAGATGTAACATGCTACCAAAAGGTTTCATCAGGATGTACTGCTGATGGATCAGGATGTAAGGTTGGATGGATAGAAGGTAGCCACACACCCCTGCCTTCTCTTTAGCCATGCCACTGATTACTATTCGTAAATGGCAAGAGGAAAGTTGTCCCATGCAAAACTAATAATAGATTTACTACATTTATAAACAGTATGCTATAACTGTCCAATCATGAACATATTCTCTGGCTTTCTATCAGCTTATTTAATCTAGCTTGGCTAGTTCTAACCCAACTCAAGAAAATAAAACATTCTCAAAAATGAAGTGTTGCATATCTCCAAACAAAGAAACATTTCCTCAGCACATTTAATTTTGTTTCTGGCTTCAGAAAAGGAAAAATTTAACAAAAATTTCACATTTAAGAAATATCCAAAACATTAAAAGAGCCTGATATACCATATTCTCTACAAAAGGAATTTCATTTGAATAATTCTGGACTTGGGTTCATTCTTTCCATTACTGACTATACGTTTACTACTAGCACCACATTTAATTGCAAATCATAATTGTCGATGAGATAAATGTTGAGTTAAATTTACAACTTCACTCATCTAGCTTTAATTCTCTAGCAACCAACACCCATTTTCAATATCCTAGCACAGTGGTCAGCAAACTTGTGCCCCAGAGCGCAGGCCATCTCTGGCTGGTTATTTTCGCTTGTTTCTAAGCCCGTGACACACAGACATGTAATAATTCTTCCTAAAGATCACGTTTGATGGTTGCAAATGTGAAAGCAGTGATGCAAGTGGCATCCTGTGACCTTCGCTGAAGACAGCAGTGAAGATAGAAGTGAAGAAATTGAACTAAATTAGTGATGCCACAGCAGCATATACAATCACACATCAGTAGCAGTTACTTAAAATACCTGAATTTCTGTACATATTATTACATTTCAGCCATTAGTTCCAAAACTCATTAAAATTGCATTAGGCATGAAAAATTTAATTCATTTGAAGTAATGCGTCAACAAATTCGCCAACCCAAAACTCCCTTCCATACTCACAGGAACACCACCCAACAATGACAAGTTATTCTGAGAATTTTAAACTGCCATGTTGTGTTTTGCTGTATTACAAAATAACTCCTGCAAGATTCTAGCAAAAGAAGAGTGTGAAAATTCAAATTTGAAAATTCAAAAATTTGAAAAAATAAGCTAAACTACACATTTGTTTCAAAGAAATTGTATATGACCTTTTTTAATGAACTAATTCCATTTACCAAAAACAATTTCTATCACTGATATTGTACTTTTGCTATGTTAATTTTTTGTTTGTAATTTCAAAAATACAGAGTTCACCGTAAATGTAACCAGCAACACTTTTTTTACCATTCTTTGCTACATATAAGAAAAAAATTGAAACTATTTTTGAGAAATTAATTGCTTAAAAATTACCGGTTTTACACAAAATCCATTCATTTTTGAAAAATTGAAGATGATCTTACTTCAACATTTGTTTCTCATGAACCGTTTCTGATCATTATGGAAAAAATTTCTATTTTCAATATTTTAGTTGTGTGGGGTCGTCCGTGAATTACGTAATGCTAAAGAGGGGGAAGGAGGATTGAGTCAGCATTTGCTGAAAAAATTGCTTTCAAGAAAGCATGATATATAAATTGTTACAATAAATGTAAATATTTTTTCATCAATGATATACTGTTTCAGCACATAGCACGGGGCCCATGCAACATTATGATGGCATGTGCACGGCTTGTCAGACATTTTCTCGTCTACACATCCTTCATTCTGAAATTGTTCTCAATTTTATTGTTAGATGCAATTTGCATCGTCAATTATTTCTAATTTTAATTATCATAAATTCTTATGTGTATCAGAAATACAATTTGTTTATTCTGCTTTATAATTGATTTTACTTATTGTAATGGCTGGGGGAAGGGTCTTATTGCAAGCATTACGTAATTATTAGAGTGGAGATTCAAGCATTACAGAGGGTAGAGGCTGTGTTCAAAATACTCCAAATTTGCGTAATTTATGGACGGCCCCTAAGAAGACAGAGAAAAAATTTTGAACTATTGCAATTTTTGAAAATTCAGAGTGTTCAATGAAAATGCAACACGCATAATTTCTTTAAGCATTTTTTGCCCTATCAGTGAAAAAAATTTAAAGAAAAAAATTTTGGGGTCAGTTTGAGAAAATTTGGAAAATGTCGTTGAGGCTATTTATAGAGTATCTCCAAAAATCAAAATATCTATTTCAAATTCAAGGAGCAGCAACATCAATCAGATCAATTGAGGAACCTCAATTTTGGTGAAAATCTGACAGACAGACTGGTGTTTTGATGAAATTCAATTTTTCAATATCAAGGGTATCTCAAACAACATGTTAAGAGGAAGAAATTTACTATATACATGAACAAGATTTATCCACTTCTTTATTACCAAAGCCTGGCAATAAGAGTTGTTATTCTGCAACTGTACTTAGTGTTGTCATGAAATTCAAGCATTTGTAAACTATTGAAAATTCCATTTGTTCTTTGTACACTTCATACAAAAAGCACATGCTCAGACTGTCTGGTAAACATCTGTATCTACAAAGCCCCTGTGAAATTTTCTGCCATACCACTGTACTGTCCTCGATGACAATGTTAGTCAGGAAGTGTCTTATGAGGTCACTGCTTACGTCACGTTAGCTAGCCACTGTCCTACAGACCCTACGCAGTAGTGTTTCTGCTAAATGCTTTGTTGAAAATGAGCAACCTATTAGCTGCTTGCATTTCATGAAAAGTTTCGCTTCAAAATAACTACTTGCTACTTTACTTTAGAGTGGATCATGATTTTTTGTGCTTTGGATATATGTAATGCAATGTAAACCGGGGGGGGGGGGAGAAAAAGGAAAAAAAAGAAGAGAAAAAGAAAAGACATGTACTGTGACAAGCCATGAGGACACCCATTTTTATTAATATAAGCAGAAAAAGGGTATTTATTAAATATCAAGTCAATGCAAGTATATGCTTTGTTATATGTATCCAGAGGGAGTGAAGTTTATGTACACAGGTTGCCTGGACGACGGGTAAATAAGCAAGCTCAGGTAGGACAGGAGTATGGTGACCTGCAGAAGAGGGAAGCAAAACCCATTGTAATGTATAAAGAATATATGTATGGGAGGCATGGTAAGGCATAGAAAAGCAAGTTTGGTTTCCTTCGACTATTAGCAGCTGAGCAAGCAGCATCAACCTTCGCTACGTTGCAATCGCCATTAGATGGGACGGTATCAGTACTGCAATATTAGTTCAGACATACTAACGGATGTAGGAGCACGGAATTGTATTTGATACTTCTCAGTCATAATACCAGAAAATTAAAGAGTGTTGGAAGCATTTTAATTGTTAATTAAAAATTAGCAATGTACATACAATTCATAACAAAATTAGAATAGGGAAGAAATCATAGACGTTTCTTTCAGCAAACAATTTTTTTTCCCTTAGGAAGTCACGAGAAGACATGCATGTGGTACAGCATAGGGAAGTCATGGATGCAAAATAAATTAGAATAATTATTTGGTAAACCAGGAATGACCTGATAGAATCACGGGTGACATTTTTATTAGAAACTGACATCGAGGAATATTATTTTAGGCGGAGTGAAAGAATTCACATCAATGAGATGACATCAAAGAAAGAGGACATGGTGGACTTGAATTCAACCGAGAATAGACTTCTCGGTACATACATTCCTAGCGTATATGTAAGCTAGGAACTTTTAAATTGACTGTAAATGTAGAAATCACAGACAGCATGTCCACATATGACAAGGAAAGATGTTGTATGTTGATATCCATGAAGACTTTGGTAGTACAATCAATATTAATAAATCTTTCATTATAAAGTAATTTCATGAGCAGAGCAGAGCAAATCAATTACCTAAATATAAATAGTGATATTAACATTAATAATCAAGTTTAATTTCAATAGCTGATTTTTTCAAAAATATTTATAGAAAATAGTGCAGGTCAGTGAAAATATTTATAGAAGTCATATGGGTAAGTTTCAATGGCTTGCTCAAGTGGGGCAGATTAATTAGACAATTAATAGATAGTTATTAAGTGAGCTTCACTACCTTGGAACTAAGTTTGTCAGTGTCTGTACATTTCCATTACAATAGTTCGTGTTAGGCCAATCAAATTGGAGATGTGACGATTATGACATGCTCAAACAAAGACTTATGTTTCATGGACGGAAAAGAGCAAGGATTGCTGTCTTCAGTGACTCAATCTCAAAACATATCATAACTAGTTGATAATGATGCTGCCTACTAATGATGATCACTAGGGAGTGAATTTCTATGACTTTGCATATTTTTGTTCATTGCTTCAGAGCACAGCTAAGTGAAATTTCTTGACATTTGGTTAGAATTGAATGCTATGAAGAGTAATATGTTAGAGCATATTTGACCTATTTTTCCTGTTGGTGCATATTCATGTAATTATAGGAGCATATTTTGCATATTTCATTAAAATAGAGACTTATTTGTTAAATATTTCGTGTTTTCTTAGAATTTATTTCTTTGTGAGCATTCATTGATTAGTGTACTTCACTAAGGTGCATATTTATTTCAATTATTTCTCGCACAAAGTAAGCTCGGTTATATTATGTTTGTACAAAAGTATATCTTTTCATTCCATGCTAACTCCTCTTGAATTTTATCAAGAAAGGTTAATAAAGGAAGTGAAATATTGTTAATTTTAATTGTATATTAAAGAGCATATTTTAGAATTTTTGGGGCAAAAAATGCATATTTTTAAAAGAATATTTTAAGATGTTTTACGGCATAAAAATCCTCTCCCTAATGATCTTGACTTCCAATAAATTTCCTATATTTCTTTACAGGGTAAGTAACCTTCCAGTTAGGCTAGAGTTTATGGCTAGAACATTGTCAACATGTGAATATGCGTACTAGTTGTTGGTAGAAAAAAAATATCTCCCGGATTGTAATATTTGACAATATTTTCTTGCCATATGGAGTAGAATGATGACAAGTACTTGCTTAGAGTTGAATGATGGCACGTACATGTCATTTTCAAGTTCTTGTATACAAAGTATAGAGAAAGTTGTGTAAACATGCTGATTTTTCCACAGAAAAAAATGCTTTCTCGGTCCCTCATACTAAGAAAGTGGATTTTGCTTTGATATTAGTAAATTACATTCTCAAATGGATTGTTGATACCAAAAAAGTGTTTGTTTTGTTATGTTTTTGTTTGTTTGTTTTTTCTAAAATATGTCTGTAGACAACACAACTATAATATTCATAGGATTTTCATCAAAATGGATATTCCCTGGGTCAGGATGATGTCACCAGCTCTTGAATTTGAAACATCTTTTAATTTTTGGGAGATTTTACATGAAGTCCTTAGGTCGTTACCGAAATTTTCTCAAAAATGGCTTTAAATGTTCTCTTTACATTTTTTTTGTTAAAGTAGAGCAAAGTGTAGATCTGATTTTCAGTTTTAATTTTTAATGAAACGGTGACAATTAAAACATTAACAGGATTTTTTCAAAAACAATTCCAATTTTTTTTCTTAATTTTTTGTTTGACCAAATTGAAGTTTGCTTAATACTACAGAATAGATCTGAGTTTCATAACAACCTTTGAAATTTTGATAACTGCAAAAATTCAACTTCCTTTTTGTATACAAACAGCTGGGATGTCTGATGAATAAGTCATTTGCTTGTGGTACCCTTTACACCTGGGTTTAGATCCCAATCTGGGCAAATATTTTTGCAGGTTGGAAACGCATTCACAGGCTTAACTAATATTGAATTACTTAACCATTAAAAATGACTCAAGAATGTAGCAATGCTGCTGCAGCAATTTGTTAAATGCTCTCCCGAAGGGAGCAGTTGCTCTGACTGTCCATATGCTTTTGTTTTTTTGTACATATGCTACAAACACAAGTTATGCTGTCTGCCTTCTCACTGCTCTCTGACTTTTCATAATGTAGCCAGGTTTGTATGTTTTGTAAAAAGAACACATATCCAGTGGAACTTCTGGAATGCACACTAGTCAGAAACAAAAATAGCAAATTCCACTATCCAAAAGCTAATGTAAGAGAGATGTAACTTTTCCATGAAGAAAACTGAAAAACACAACTGTGACAAGTTTACTAGCATTGTCCTATCCACAGGAAAACTCCAATAAGCATTTCTCTACCTTAAAAAGTTGTAATTCTTAGGAAATTAACCAGCAACAATCAATTTTTATCAACGGTAGCTCTCAGAAAAATCTATTTTACCTATGAAAATTGAGTGAGGAATGTGCGCACATATAATTAATAAAACAAAGTTAAGTCAAACCTGAATAACCACCCACTAATACACCCATGTAATTAGCAAATTATGAACTCTCCATGAAATAAAACTATGTGCAGCTGAGTAACATCTACAACAAAAGCTTTATCCCAAGTTCAAATGTATTATGACTTCTATAATGAAATATTTGAAAGTTCACAAGAATCTTCGCCAATAAATAAACAACTAAACATAGTTTACTTTCTTCACACATACACAAAGATACTAATATTATCAGTGTTTGGAAGTAACCACTTTTCTCAAATACTGGGTGTCATGTTGACATGACTGAACAGTAATTAGCATGATGTTTTCATGACTTGAAGATCCCTTTTATGAAAAATGTGAATGTAATGCAATCGGACAAAATAAATCTTTCCTCTGCCATCATTCTGATTTTTAATTGAAAAATGTAGTGTCACCTCTTGTCTAGTAACAACAGCAAAACAGTGATCTCCACCAGCAAAAATTCTCTTTACAATGCAGTTCTTTGCATGTTTGCTAGGAATTTCAGCCTTCACAACTGATGATCCACTGGGAGAAACCCAAGGACCAAGAACAACTTGAGGAGTGGTTGCATTCCGAGCTACCCTCGTACCTAATTGGCCAGCACCTCCAAGCCCAAATCCATAAATGCGTCCTCTTGACGGCACCAAAGCAAGGGTGTGCCTCCTGAAAAAACACAACTGGTTTTTCATATTGAACAGTTCTTCGAACAAAAAAAGAGAAAAACGAGGAAGCAGAAAGAAAAGAAATAGAATAATAAATAAATAGCATTTGTAAAAATGCTAACGATTCTTGAATTAATTTTTTTGATTACAGGTGATATATTTGCTCAAGAACTTAAAATTTAATTTGTAAATTTGAAGGAAGTTTCTTAATTCAAAATCACAACTGATCTAGGCAAACTCTGAACAACAGTTAATTTTGATGAAACACAGCATATTCTTCTAGTGCATTTTTTTCTTGTCTATGTTTTAGTATAGAATACGTTTTTGTTTTTTACAAATATTTTAATAGTTTTGTATTTTTATTTTTCACACATTTGCAATTACTCATTCCAATGTATGTGCTACTTGAGTCCTTTATTTGTATGTATAACTGGACCAATTGTCAGTGAATTTAAATAAATAAAAGGAAATAAAGAAAAGAAAGAAAACAAAACAAAATCAACAACTTAAGAACTCAACTACCTTTCACTTTATGCAAACATTCTGGAGCAAAATGTTTTATTTTAATTTAATCTGTCTTTTAAAAAAAGGTTTAAATTGTTTTTGTTAAAACAACCAAACACTTTCAAACACATACTTGAACTTATTTTCTGAAATTTATTCATGAAGAAACAAAGACTCTGTAAAAAATCGAAACTGAAAATAACTTTTAGAAACAAACATCAGTTTATGTTATTGAAAATACTTGTTTGCAACTGACACCATACCTCCCACATGTGATCTGAGAGACTATGCTTCCCATGAGCTCCATGACTTTCCTAGGCAAAAGTTCATTTGTAGTTGTACCATGTCCCAACTGACCATACATTCCAGCACCACATGTAAAAACTCCACCATCCTGAAAAGTTAAGTATTGCTAAGTGTACATAATTTCAATTACATTTTAAGAAAGTAAATTCTTTTTTTCTTAATTTACACAGTGTTTACAAAAATCAGATTTCCTTTATACCCAATGGCCCTTTTGTACAATGAAGAATGTTGAAGAAAAATTGGCAAATTTAAATGCATACATAATTACACAAGCATAACCGCCAAAAGAAAGATCTGCTGGGTGTTAAAACCAAAGGTCTTTCAAGTCATATCAAAACCCATCAAGATATTTTAAAATGACAATTAAGTTCATGTGTGGTTCATACACAAAACTTTAGCTTCAGGAACAAACTGATTGTCACTTTTAAAATACCTAAAGTCGTGATAATTATAAGACGTCTGCACATAAATAGAATGATCCTCAAAAGGTTTCCACAGTTCAAAGCTTGCCTGTGCAACTAAACTCAACTTACATTATTCATTGCTAATGTTCTGACATTTCACAATAATTTTTTAAATTCTGGATCATAAATAAACACTTATTAAATGTTTCTATGATAATATGTATACTTCATAATGCTCTGCATAATTTTTATTATATTCATACAATAAGATGTAACAGTTAGAGTTTAAGTAAGCACCAAAACTGAAATAATATGAAAATAGATGGATCTATGCAAACATTCTACACTTTGTAAATCATTGTGTTCCAAATGAAAATAACTGCATGCTAGATCCTAGCTTAGAATGGCCAGCCCCATATGCCACATTTCTATGCCAAATTTTTGCAATTGATGTTATGAAAGGTAAGCTTCCAACTACCCTGTTGTCTTCTGCTTACGTAAGTGTTTTTCTTTGTTTTTAATTGCTGTATAATGTGCTGTATAAATATTCATGCATTTTAATCTTATATTTTTAGCTCTTTTATGTACCTGAGGATGACGATTTGGAGATGCATTTGATCTCCAAAACATAGTGAAGAAAATGTGAAAGAAAAAACTAAGTTTTGTTTATCAATTTCTTTAATTTACATGACTGTTGTCCAACAAATCTAACTGTCTAAAACTGAAATTTGGAATCTTTTATTAATAAAATACTATTATATTTAATATGTGAAAAATTCATGTGAAAAGAAATTATGAACAACCAAAACGTATGAAAGCAAAATTACACTCAAATATCATCATAAATGAAAATTAACAAATAGCTATTAAGTAATATTGTAATATGTATGTAAATAATTAAAAAGAATAAAATATAATAATAAGTATTTAAGGATCGTCCAATGGACACTAATATGTTCATACACTTCTGTATTTATACACTCCATTTTGCACATTTGCACTTCTGCATGTTTATTCATTCTTATTTATTTACAAATCACTTATCATTGTAGTCTTCTAGTCACAAGCGCACTCTGTTGGTTTTCTTATCCTCAAATAGAGGGCAATTTCAAATAGGCTATTGCAACAATGCTTAAAGCAGGTATCCATTACTCCCTGGTGCAGAACCTGGTCGGTGACAAGTTTCGTTTTTCACATATCATCACATGATAACAGTCAGAGCACTTATTGCATATTTTGCATTTACACTGAGAATCTTGCTCTTGATATTTTCTGTTGCTGTAGAATCTGTGATGAAAACTGTATACAGCAAATTGTGTTATCAGATTTCCAAATTCATAGTTGGCTCGTTTCCACTTGGATGTTGTCATTGTATCCGTTGAGTAGATTTCTTTCCATATTAATTTCTTTTTGCTGCTGATTTCTTGCGTCGCTTCTTTGTGAGCATTACTGGACAGCAAGAGTAGCTGCAGTGGTAATTTTTCAATATAGAAGGGATCTTTGGCAAGTTCGTATACCAGTCGTAACGGGATATATTTTGATAGAGATATCATCTCCTTGAGATAGGTTGATTTTACTTTTTCAAGTGTCAGGACTTTTCATCGACAGGTGCTCCCATGTGAGATCTAGCTCATATCTAACTACTGAAGTAATCTTTGGCCCTAACAGTTCTAGTGCTGTGTCTAATAGTTGTCTGTTCAGGTGCCCGACATCATTCATAGCGATGATGGCTGCAGTAAGCTTGTCTTGTATGTCTGGTAAAGGTTGAGCCTTGTGTCTGGACGTTGTCCTAAATACCATCATTACAGCCTAGTTCTCATTATGTACAAGGTAATTCTCTTCTGCTCATACTGCTAAACTATTGCATGCTAGTTGTAGCTGGCTTTGTGATGTTGATATTATTACCATGTCATTAGCGTATGCATAAATTTTTACTTCTGTAGTCACAATTGCTTGTACTACATCCATTGTAGCAATGTTAAAAAGGAAGAGACTTATGGGATCCCCCGGTAATACCCCATTCATCTGCTGTATTGGACTTGAGCTCTCTATCTTGTTGTCTATTTGGACATAGTTACAGGCGAAGACGTTGTTTATTAGTCTTGTTAGGTGATGTTCCATTCCTATGAGGTTTCCCAGTTTGTTTATCAATTTTTGCCTGCTGATCATGTCAAATGCTTTACTGTAATCAATGAATATTGCATAGTCTTCTTTGATGAAGTCTGAGTGCTTTATTTATGTTATTTTGTAGGCATTCCACTGCATGTATTGTAGATCGACCTCTCTGGAAGCCAAATTGTTCCTCTGGGATTCTGTCATCTGTTAATCTTGTCAGTCTGTTAGTGAGTTTAGTTTATATTAATATTTTGAACCGTGCACATTCTAATGCAATTCCTCTGAAGTTATTTAGGTCTGCCACATCATCTTTTCCTTTGTGTAGTACTTCAATTACTGAATTTTTTCATTTATCTGGTATGTTTGATGCATTGGTTGATTAGCTTCTTTTAGCAGTACTGACATGCCCTGGAGGTGTTTTTTATATATCATGTCAAGTCCGCAAGCCTTTCTCTTTTTTGAGTGAGATATTAAAGATTCTATCTCTTTTCTGGTAAACAGGTTGACTTCTACTATTTCGTTGTTTGACTTATTGTTTTCCATAGGTCTGGTGTCTTTTGACAGTAGGATGTTTTTGAAATGACTGTCACATGTCTTCAAAGGAATTTCTCTGGGGTTGTCGTGGTTGTAGGGTTTTGAATGGGCAGTTTTCTGTCTCTTCTATTAATTTTGTTTCTTCCATTATAAGGTAATCCTTTCGTGCCTCAATCAGTTTCTCTTTGTATTTCCACCTTTTCCTATGATAGTTTCGGAGTGTGACGTCCTCTTCCTACGCCTCTCCGGAAGCTGATCGGTTACAGCGTATTCCCAGTGAGGTGCAGGAAGGGTGATGGGGATTGATGATGTGATGATTGTTGTTGTTATCGGTGGTTGTTATGGTTGTTAATGAATTGAAGGGGGGAAAGGGGATCTGATGAGCCAAAATGTCCACGAGTTCAAATACTAATGTTTATTTACTGCATTATGTGATTACTAGAGAGAGATGGAAAAGAGACGGGAAAGGAGAGAGATGAGAACACGTAGGAAGACGAGGCGGGGAGTCGAGTTCGACGACGGCGTCTTCTTACCATATCGTTCCACTATTCACCCAGTGCTCTCTCAGAAGCGGTGGCGGAGTAGGGCTCGTCGCTGACGTCATCTTCTTCTGCTCGGCTTCTCGTGGTAGTTTCGTATGGGCCTCCGGCGTGGCTCTCGCCGGAACCGCCTCCTGGCGTGGCTGTCGTCTGAACTCTGGCGTGGCTGTCGTCTGAACTCTCCTCAGGAGCTTGGGCGGTCCTTATATATCGCCATGGTAATGGCGGAATCTTCTGGAAGTTTCCAGAGAGGTGTCAACATGTTTTCCAATTCGTAGCCCGTTCGTTGTTTTCTTCCTCGTTGGAGCTCGAAGCCACATGGTGGTGAAATAGTTGGCTCATCACATGGCTCCCTTATTTACCAGAAAAACGTTGCCACTTGGCGGTGTTTTTCGATGTGTTGTTTGTTGGTCGTCGTGGTGTTGATGTTGGAGGTCGGCGTTGAAGTGATGAAGCTCGTTTATGATGTCGATGGGTCCTCTCGACTTGGGTAGGGGGGGAAGGAGAGCAATTGAAGATGTAGGGAGTGTGAAGCTTAAGATATACTAAACAAACTAAATGCAATTGGTGACAAAACAGGAAATGGTTACAATGTGATTAAGATAACAGAGTAAATAATGTAGCTAAATACAAAATATTGACATAGTGAATTACTTAGTTAGACTAGTGGTTAGACTTAGACATAGTTGCTTTCTTAGTTAGACATAGTTGTTTTCTTAGTTAGATATAGTTGTTTTCTTAGTTAGACAGTTGTGGTTAGACTTAAGTTAGGCATAGTAGTTAGACATAATAGTTAGACTTGAGTTACTAGATAGCGGAGTCTCTTATGAACGATATGTAAAATTGTGGAATGTTCCTAAATTTGATCAAGATTTAGGAGCATTTCGTTATTGAACTATGTTCAAGAGGCTATATACATAAATATACAGAAACTTTATACATCAGGCTATATACATTTTATACAGAAGTTATGTGCATGAGATTGTCCAGAGCTATCTAGTAAGAAGAGAGTGGAGATTTAATTTCAGTATATTGATAGAAGTAAACATTAAGAGAGAGAAAAGGAAGAAAGAAAGAAAGAAAGAAAGAGGAAAGACATGTTTCATTGAGAAGAAAGGAGAAAAGATAGAAAGAAAATGGTTAGATGCAGAGCTATCAATCATGAATATGAGTAGGGTGGTGGAATATGAATTTAGAGGATTGAAAATTAAAAAGATTAATTTAAGATTCCTACAAATTCATAATGGATGGCTGACTGCATTGGAGTACTAATATACCGTGATTAAGGAAATTATTATAATTAATAAAAAAAATTGTTCTTTTTTGAGATGAGGATGTACTTTTGATAATGGCACAATTAAAGCACTTCCAGTGCGTTGGACTGTTCAGTTGCGATGTGTAGTTAAATTAAACTTATTATACTTATACACTTAAACTTCAACTCGCTATTAAAATTATACACTTGTTGTTAAGCTGATACCCTTGTTGTTGAGCTGATATACTTGTTATTAAGCTGATACACTTGTTTTTAAGCTGATACACTTGTTTTTAAGCTGATACACTTGTTTTAAGCTGATACACTTGTTGTTAAGCTGATACACTTGTTTTAAGCTGATACACTTGTTGTTAAGCTGATACACTTGTTGTTAAGCTGATACACTTGTTGTTAAGCTGATACACTTGTTGTTAAGCTGATACACTTGTTGTTAAGCTGATACACTTGTTGTTAAGCTGATACACTTGTTGTTAAGCTGATACACTTGTTGTTAAGTTTATAAACTTGCTGTTAAACTTATACATTTGCTGTTAAACTTATACACTTGTTGTCAAACTTACGCACTTATTGTTTAACTTATACATGCACTTGTTATTCACTTGATGGTTTGTTTTTCTTGGAAAGTAATGGATTAAATTTGAAGAAAGTCCTTTGTTTTTGTTGCGTTGTTTGTCATACCAGTCCTTTGCTCTGGCTTTGAGAGATGCGGTCCAGGCGTGGGTACAGCATCCTGGAGGGCTGGTTGATGGTGGTGCGAGCTGGAGCTGCATGTCGGCCTTGTTGAGGTGGTGCCGATGGTGCTGGTGGTGCCGATCTCGATGGAGTAGAGGTATCATTTATGGGTGATGAAGATAGGTTTCTTTCTTGAGGAAGAGGAATGATTGATTGATTGGAGATTAATGGTATGTTCGATGAAAAGTTTTGGAAAGGAATCGTTTTTAAAGCATGGGCGGATATATTTGTATTGAAGGTAAATTGAGGTTTTATATAATGCAGTAACAAAGATATGTTGTTAATAATCAGGTTGGGGTGGGGTTAAGAATATTCTTTCGCTCATAGGGTTAGACTTGTGATAAACGAAAATACTGATTAAATTTTTTTTTGCAATTTGGCGAATAATAGTTTTTTAGTGGGGTAAAGGATAACAGAGATGCTAGTTTCATTAATTGGATGTGGGGTAGTACTGTTTTCAAAATCTATATTCATATTTCCAAATTATTTGTAATAGTCATTAGGAGTTCGATATAATAATGTTCGCATTCCATATTGATATTTTTCTTCATCTTTGCAGTGGTCATTCATATGAGGATTATTATAAAAATGTTTAGAATCCGTATTCATATATCCTTATTCTTTGCAGTGGTCATTCATTTGGATATCGTTCTATAATTTTACGCAATCCATATTCATATTTCCGTATTATTGCAGTAGTCGCTCCATTGAGAATTAAAATAACGCAATTTGATTGCACATTTTCATTCATACACATATTATAGTTCATACAATTGTTTCCTTCATTATATCTGTATTCATCTTTGTGAATATTATCATCTTTGTATCATTGTATTCATCTTTGTGAATATTACCATCATTATATCATTATTATTTTCATTGTTAACATTGTTATGCATTCTATTACTAAATAAGAGTTTCCCAAAGGAAGAGTTATTTTTATCATTAATTATATAGTACTTGTCTTTGCAAGAATAATTGAATGATTCTTCAGTTGAACTGAGTTGTGCCCTTAAATTGTACTAAGACCGTTTTAAATGACACAGTCACAAGAACAATGTGACATCGATTAAACGAGTATGGATTTCGTTTTGTTAATGATTTGTAACGATGCTCGCGCGCGTAGTTCTAGGTAATAACATGTTGTGAAGTTCAAGAACTGCGGGCGGTGGGAGGGTGGGGTGAATAACATCTCCAGCAAAGTGAAAGTAGGTGTTGTTATTTCCGTACGCGACTTGCCAGGTATCTGCTTTTGAGTTAGCGTAAGATCGCCTGAAAACAAGTTCACGGTCTCTTTGCGTAATACTGCGACGCGGCACGTTTGTGTCTTAAATGAGAAACCGTTGCCAATATTTCCATAAACCAAGAGATGCGGGGTCATTAAAGTTATAAGAGATAAAAAGGAAGAATAGAAAGAAAGAGAATTTGTACAAGTATCGAACCCTATATACTGAGTTGGTGACTTGTGACGTATTGCGTACTTCGATATCGTGGTGTTTGAAATTCTGTCGAGTTTGGAATGAATTCTCTCAATAAGACAGTTATTGTGTTTCGCTGTCTAATGAATATAATTTTTTTTTAAAATGCACATGTTAATGAAAGTGAATAGGATTAATTTCTCCTCAACAGTCTGGTTTGTCTACTTGTGAATTGTTATTTTATGGAGGAAAGGGATCCGACTCTGTTGATATTCAGCGTCATCAGTCAAATATATTCAAGCCTTTGCGTAACCTATTTCTAATTTAACTTAGCGGCCTACTATAACTATACTAACTTACGTTGCGCAACTAATACTAACGGCAAAGGGGATGAAAGTAGACTGAAGTCAGTTTCTTATCAAAAGAATCGCAAAATGGCGTAGTATTAAATTTTGGGAGTAAAAATTATTGGAAATTTCAACAAGAGTTCATTAAGTGCATAAGAAAGATAAGGAGGTATCAAATAGTATTTTCCCATGTTCCAGAAACTTTTGTTAGGAAATTATCAAAATTCTGATAAGTACGGAACAATTGAAATTGAACATATAAATGACAGAATCGTTTACGAAATCACAGTTTCGGGAGGAAATGTTTGGAAATGTCAACCACGGTGATTCTATGAAATTGTTAATACGCGATCATTACGATGTATGCGCAAAATATGTTGTCACCAGAGCTAACTGGCGACAAACGGTACCAACAAAAGTGATGCGCCTCGTTTGCGAATGCTATTGGGAAGCGTAATTCACATTTGAGATGCTGTCACATTGAAGGAGCTGAGTAAAACTAACGCGATCGTTGGTAAGACGATGTAGGCGCGTGAGGTTCGTTGCACCGAGAGGCGCAAATCCGCTGCCACCAGATGTGACGTCCTCTTCCTACGCCTCTCCGGAAGCTGATCGGTTACAGCGTATTCCCAGTGAGGTGCAGGAAGGGTGATGGGGATTGATGATGTGATGATTGTTGTTGTTATCGGTGGTTGTTATGGTTGTTAATGAATTGAAGGGGGGAAAGGGGATCTGATGAGCCAAAATGTCCACGAGTTCAAATACTAATGTTTATTTACTGCATTATGTGATTACTAGAGAGAGATGGAAAAGAGACGGGAAAGGAGAGAGATGAGAACACGTAGGAAGACGAGGCGGGGAGTCGAGTTCGACGACGGCGTCTTCTTACCATATCGTTCCACTATTCACCCAGTGCTCTCTCAGAAGCGGTGGCGGAGTAGGGCTCGTCGCTGACGTCATCTTCTTCTGCTCGGCTTCTCGTGGTAGTTTCGTATGGGCCTCCGGCGTGGCTCTCGCCGGAACCGCCTCCTGGCGTGGCTGTCGTCTGAACTCTGGCGTGGCTGTCGTCTGAACTCTCCTCAGGAGCTTGGGCGGTCCTTATATATCGCCATGGTAATGGCGGAATCTTCTGGAAGTTTCCAGAGAGGTGTCAACATGTTTTCCAATTCGTAGCCCGTTCGTTGTTTTCTTCCTCGTTGGAGCTCGAAGCCACATGGTGGTGAAATAGTTGGCTCATCACAGGAGGTTTTGAAATGTTTTTGAGATCTTGTATTTATGAAGAGCTTCCAGTGTAATTCTCCTTGTTGTATAGCATTGTGCGTTAAACAACGATTTGAATTTCCTTTGCGAGACTTTGACAGGTTCTATTATTTCATATACTACATCTATCTTCATTAGTTCTTTATTTAGCCCTCCTTCCAGTACACTGTTTAGAAGATTTCATGTATCAGCTGTATCTTCTTTCAGTTTCTCTGCATTTCCTGGAATACCTTTTGGGATGAGCAGGGTATTTCTTGGCATTTTGTGCACCTCCGTTTATGGTTATCCAACATTCCACTGGCAGGTGTTTTCTGATAACCACATCGTTACATACTTTTTGTTAGAGGAGGCTCACATTTTTCCCATTTCCATATATGACATTATGGTACTTGATCCATTAGGGTCCTAGTAGGTCTTCATCTGTGGGTCATGAAGTAGTGTTATCCCTTCACCGAATAGAAAGTTGGTTACTGGCATTGTCTTCACGTTCCATTGATCCCATCTACAATTTAAATCTCTGGCCAATAGTATTGTCTCATCCTTTGGTAGTCTGTTTAATGAAGTAGCAATCTCGCCTATTATTTCCTCTCCATTAAATTCTGGCTGAAACTAGGCACATATAATGCTACACACCTTTATTTTCAGTGCTAACACATTATCTGTTTTATGTACGGTTTTGAAGGGGAAGAGCTTTGGACTCAAGAGACAAGTGATTCAGCCCTTGGATCTTCCTAGTGTACCTTAAAAAAACCTTTGGAGTGTTCCATGGTTTCCTTAGGAAAGTTTCAGCTAATATTATAATGTCACATTGTTCAAACATACGATGGTCACCTATATCAATTGCATTACTGATCCCTTCAATATTCCAGGTCATATACCTTATTTCTATCTTAATTATTCCTTTTAAAGAATAAAAAAATAATTTCAACATTTTTGGGCCTGTATACTATAACTTACACTTTTATCATAAGGAGACTGGTGACATAAATATGTCATGCAGGTGTGTAACAAAATGCACCATGAATATCGAAGAGTTAAAATGAAATTAATTAACACGTTGACTGCCGTGAGGCCACCGGCGGCCACAGCGGTTACTCACGCAAGACACCGCGTGGCCGGCGGCGGCCTCAATCTTTCGTCTGATTCCATGTCACTCTTCTTTAAGAGGCGTGTGGGTAAAACAATACCAACTCGTAGGCGGCTTGTGGATGACACATACAATGTAGATGTCACATGGCCTGCAGATAGGATCTCAGGTTCATGAGACATCAGTTGATTATTGGCTATAGTGTGTGCTTCATACCGGCCATTCTTACAGTTGGTTTCTTGCTTCAATTAGTATTTTTTGATTTTCCTGAGGCAGATACATAGGAAAGAAAGTAAAATTTTGTTTTTTTTCTTCTGATTTTTAAAATTATTTTGCAAAATATTCTTAAGATTTTATGCTGTCATAGTTTATCTTGTTGAGCCCTGCGAATAATATATCTGACACCCACTGAACTATCGTATATTGTTGTTTTAGTTTTAAATGGATCCTGAACCATCATGTAGTGGGACATCGCAGCATCCTCAATTTTTTTTTCAAAATATTGACATGCGTTACACTTATATTATGTGGAAACGCAAAAAAATTATTTCATATCATCAGATAATTAAAAATTATCTTCATTTTCATTTGGCCTAGTAGTGAACCACCTACTTTTATAGCCTTGGCAGTCAACGTGTTAAAGAGATTGGATGGGTTAAGGGAGGAACTAATACACAGTACAAGTTCTCAAAACTTGTTCATTAATATGAAAAAGTTTTAGGAAAAAACAGAGTTAATTAATAAGTCTGTAATATTGGGGAAAGTAGTAAGGTAGAAAGAACATGAGCACATACTTTACAGATAGCGTAAAGTACCTGAAAAGCTAGGTATGAAAGTGAAATATTCAGAAATTGATATAATGTACAGAAAGCCTTGAATGGAAAGTGGAGTGAACAAGCTGATGGCAGTTAAGAAGAAGAAAATTCAATACTAGAGAGAAATATGGTTAAAAAACTTTAACCATATTTCTGTCTAGTAGTGAATTTACACTTTAAATATACTCAGATATAAGCAATTAAGGAAAAAGGTAAACTAACTACAATTGTAGAACACTTCACTACATATTTGAATATACTGAAGTTGATGAGAGAGAGAGACACAGAGAGGGAGAGACAGACACAGAGAGAGAGGCAGAGACAAAGAGAGACAGAGACACAGAGAGAGAGAGACAGAGACACACAGACAGACAGTAAAAAAGCAAAAACATTTACTAATTATTTTTATTTATTTGTTTCATCCACAGATGGGTTTATTATTGTTTTAAACTATTTATTATAATACTGAAAAGTTTTTACTTTATGCGCATAATCTAATTATCACAACATTTAGTAAGCAAGTAAGCCAAAGATATTGCAAGCTTGTCTTATGTGATGAAATACTATAAAAGTACTTCTTTATTCAGCTGTCAACAAAAAACATAAAGAATTATATATTTTATACATGTATCGTCTATTGCATATCTTGCTTTTGATCCAAATGTACTCGCAAATAATTATCATTAATATTTAAACAAATTATCAATTATTTTATTTCCGCAGGAGAGGCCAGTAAAGAGAAAAGTGTACTTTTATATGTGAAAGTGCAATCTGAAGCAATGAAGAATGCAATAGAATCTACCTTTTATTTCCTTCAATTACAAAGACAAACATAAAGAAAGGTCAGGAAATGTCAGAAATATCAGGAAAGATGACACAGGTGATTATAATGCAAAATATTCTTAAAAATTCTCCAATTGTTTACTTGCTAAAAAGTGAACTATAAAGAGCAATAGAAATGTGGCTGTGTTAGACGTTTTTCATGCATTACCAACAAGAATTATAATTGTTTCAAGCGAAAACTAATTGTCTGTGAGCAATACATTTTAAATAAACAAACGGTTCTTCACAAATGAAATTTGTATACCTTTGTTAAAAAGACAGAAAAGTCTTCACCACAAGTTATGTACTTCACCTTGATAGACCTTAGAGTTTTCAATTGACATGGAAATACTCTGTTGCTGTTATCGTTTAAACCCAATTGTCCATACTCATTCTTCCCCCAGCCAAAAACAGCTCCTAAAAAGCAATAAAAAATAATTAAATGATTAGGCAAGAGATGAAACTGTTTGTTGCAATACGAATACCTTCATACACTATACTCACCAGATTTTGACACTGCAAGACTATGACTGCCTCCACAAGCAATATGAGCAATAGGAATGCCTCTTAATGACCTAATCAAAGTCGGCTTTCTTTCTACTGACGAATAACGTCCTATTCCCAATTGTCCATACTCATTGCTTCCCCAAGAATAAATATCCCCATCTGCAATATTACATTTCTTAATCGCATAAAATTAAAAGGTAAGTGGAGCTACAACAACACATACTTTCTTACATGTAACTTTTGCAAAATATATATCTATACCTATATATCTATATCTCTATTTATCTATCTAGATATATATTTGCACAAATATTGTTTTTTAAAATTGCCTTTCTTTCATTCAAAATAATACAAAAACTATTCATATTTTTAAAAAATTGCAGATGACCTTATTTAAAGATCTAATTTGGAAGAACGAATTTCATTAAGAGAAGAAAGAAAAGAAGAAGAAAAAAAAAAAAAAAAAAAAAAAAAAAAAAAAAAAAAAAAAGGGTAAAAAGAACCTCCAAAGTAAGTTTGAACTTTTAAATGTTCGAAAATTCAGAGTTCAATGAAAATGATGATGAGGCTTCATATAAAATAACTGCACCCTCCAAATCAAAATATCCATTTGAAATTTTGGGGGCCACAACATTGTTCAGATCAATTGGGGAATATCAATTTTGGTGAAAATCCTGCTTTTGCTACAATAAGTAACATGCAAGAAAGTCAAAAGAGGGTGCCTGGCCTCTGTGCAAATTAAAAGTAAAACTTCAGGGATTTAAGAAAAGAAAATTTGTTGGCTAAAATAATATATTTTGTAGAGTAAAGAGGAGTTTAACGGATTCCTTTCACACATTCCATTGGGTTTCTCAGGTAAGGTTTTCAGCATTGACTCCATAGCAACAATAATTAACCTGTAGCAAAATAAGAAAAGATACACTATAAAAAAAGAAATGAAAGCTCTTGTCAGTTGTGCTCCCTGGCACTAGCAACTGACCCAGAACTAACAAATGAAAATTATATTAACTAATTTGTGAAGTGTTAGGTAACTATTTCAATTAGATTATTGGAAGAATTGTAGGAATTCTGTTTCCTGTGGATCATATAAGCAAGTGTTTAACACTACACAGCCCGGTTTGTTGTTCCTGCCTACTCTGCCCAAGGGTGTCATTACTGGCAGATATAGTGGGGGCAGGGGGGACGCCCTCCCTCCCAAGGCCTAGAGACATCATTTACCTTCTTTTATTTGGCACATTTGATTTAAATATTTATTTATATTTGAATTATGTAATTATTTAAACAATAATATTGTATAGTATCATATCTACAGGACATAAATAATAAACAATATAATAACAAATACGATTATTATTTAACAAATCTATGCCCCCCCCCAATGTGATCGGCTGGATCTGCCCCTGATTACAACACAATATTTTCATTTGGTTGCTGTGATGGTCACTCAATATTTATATACTGATTTCTATTACTGTCTTAATATTTTCGTAAATTTCCAATATTTATAAATCAATTTTAAATGAAATATTTCATATTAAAGGACTAAAATAAGCAGAGTGGAAGAACAAACTTGATAATAGATTTGATGTTCATTTAAGTAATTTCTGGGGTTGGATTTTTATATTTATATAAAAACTTGACTTTTTGAAAAGTCGGTTAAGCCCATTTTATGTTTTCTTAATTTTTTTCTAATCATGTTTGTAACACACTAAGCAATTTTTTTAATAAAAAACAAATTTAAATTACTAGCTCAATTTATTCAATGTTTTTGCTTCTGTATTTTAGTAAAGTTGTATCTAAAACAACATGTGAAATTGAAAGAATTTTTAACTTCAATATTTCTCTGATAGCATCCAAAACACAAATCCTCTTTCTTTAAGATGCACTGTTGCAATGAAAAAACTTGCACAATCAAGTATCTTAAGTGAAGGACTTCCTATTGTTTCTCTACGTACCTCCAGAACAAGAAAATGTTTGCTTAAAGTAGAAGTCACAGTGCATACATAGATGTCACTGTTCTTGATCTATAAGGTAATTCTTCAGATTCTTCTTCCAGAAGAATTCCATTTGGATCTTTCATCTTTACTTGACCATGATTATGTTGAGTTTTCTAGTGTTTTGGTGAGAACAGATCATTTACAGTCCCTGGTACTTCTTTTCATGAAACATCTCAAATAATCTTCAATTGATTTAGTAGAAGATTTGGACATTTTAATTTTTGAACAGACAAAATATGGACAATCTAACTTTTTTAATTAGATTAATAAAGTCAGCAACGTTAGATGTTGAGTCCACTCTATTGTAAAATTCTGATCAAACCAAAATGAAAAAATGAGTTTTTTAAGCTAAAATTGAGTTTTTTTTTTCTCCAATTTAGTCAGTTTTAGGGCCATAACTCACTTTAGCCATTCTAAGGATCTATAGGATTCATTCATTTGGCTCAGGAATGATCCAAACAGATATGTATATTAAAATAATTACATTAATTAGTGATGAATAAAATAGGTTACTATCTTAATATTCTTGGAAATTTCTAAAATTTATAAATCATTCATGTTTCAAATTACATAATTAATAATTAAAGACTAAAAGAAGCAGAGCGAAAGAACACACTTGATGTATTACAAATGATGTTCAAAAAAGTAATTACAGTGGCATAGATTTTTGGGTTTATGTACACATTTTAGACTTTTTTTTTTTTTTTTTTTTGTTGTTGTTGTTGTTTTATCACATAAACTACTAGGTCATTAGCAACCACTATTGGATTTAACGTTATGGTATGGCATGAAACGATATGGTGATGGTAAGGGGTGGAAAGAATGAATACATACAACCATGCCCAAGGCAGGACTCGAACCTGTGACCCCTTGGTCCGAGATCACTACGACACTTACTGCCCTAGCGATCTCGGCCACGGGGCCGACATTTTAGACTTAGTAAAGTAGATTAGCCTATTTTATGTTTTTATCATTTTTTCTAATCATGTTTAGTAACAGACTGACCAATTATTGCAATATATGACAAATTTAAATTACTATCTTATTTTATTGAATATTTTTATTCTGTATTTTAACACTTGATCTTTACCTGACCATGATTATGTTGAATTTTCTAGTGCTTTGACAAAAACATATCATCTACAGTCCCTGATACTTCCTTCAATGAAACATCTCAAATGATCTTCAATTGATTCAGTAGAAGATATGGACATTTTAATTTTTGACAGGAAATTAGTATTAAACTAAATTTTTTAATTAGATTAATAAAGTCCACAATGTTAGATTTGAGTCCATGCTACTATAAAATTCCTATCACCCAAAATTAAAAAAAGAATAATAAGAAATAAAATAATATGTAACAAGTAACATAAGAATCCAGGCCCTTGTAATAACCTAAACAAATAGTTTAAAATGAGTACTAATGTACTTTTATGTTCTACTGAAATACAGTAAAACCTGTCTAAGGAGGAACCTGGATAAAGAAGAAGCCTTCGTCAGAAAAAATCTCCGAGCTGATTATTTTTCAATGCATAGTATACAGGCTAAGCCGAAACCTGTCTAATTCAGAAACAGAAAGGAATTTTTAGTATGACAGTATTAAAAATTCTAGATAAGACGGAAAACAAATATTGCTTTAAAAACTTACTTTAATGTGTAAAAATGGCGACTTCGTACCACAAGACACTCAGAGCTGTGCACATCCATTTCTTTCTTACATCACATTTCCCATGCTAAGTGCAAAAGCCACTGTTTGTTTGTACTACATTGACCTGCACAGCTCCATGTGAAGGAAGGGGAAACGCAAAAAGAGTAATCCTTCCCACACTTCTTGTAATGCCTGCTTTGAGTTCAGTGGTTCTAAGAGTTTATTGTTGTTCAGTTCAATGAGTTCCAGGTGTTTTGTTAATAAAGTTTTTATGATGACAGGAGGAATATTAAAAACATCAACTTCAGATTAATCTTCAAAAAATCAGATTAATTGAAGAACATGCACAAAGCAACACTTCTGTCTTCACAAGGTTTTGATTCTGTATACAATTCTCTTTGTTTTTTTCCCGGGCCGTCTTCATTTCTTTAAAACGTTTTATGTGAGAAACTACTCATACAATCTATTCCATCTCTGAACAATTCTGTTTTCTGAATTGGCAGTTTTTATTACAAACATATACAAAACAAAAGAAAATGTTGGACCCAAACGATTCTGGTTTAGACAGGTTTTAGTGTATTTTCTCTTTGAAGAACCTCAAATGTGTAGTCAACTGAAAAGTCTGTTTATTTTGAAGTTCTTCAAAAGATCATAAAGGTGATAATGAATTGATTACATAATTTTGACTCCTAAAAAGATGGCGCAAAGGAATGCAACCCCAAATAATTAAAAAACCTATCAAATGAATTACTATTGTCACTTCTTAAAAAGGGTTGCAGTTAAAGATATTGATGGATCTGAAGATCACCAGCCATCTTTTCCTATAAATAATTTTCCACTAAGAATTGTGAACAAACATGATGGCACTTCAAAGTCTTAATTATCTCCCTGGGTATTTCTTAACAATTCATTGCATAAAGCAGTTTGAAGTGGGGAATCTATTATAAAACTTTTAAAATAATTACCATATTGTAAGTGTATGCATTAGTATGTTCAGGTTAGTCAAACAAGATTACAAAATATACCCACAAAAAGATAGATCATTGCCCTTCAAATACCTTTTTGTGCACATGAGTGCTGCACAAGACTTCACCATTTCCTTCCTGGCATATACGCAATTCAACAACATAACAATTCAATGCTCATCACACAATATTCTTGTCTTCCTCAATTAGTTAGGACCACAGATTTAGAGAATGTGGACCTATTATTTATTAGTAGTCACACCATGAGTTGTCATCTCAATGGCTGACTTCTTCCAGTCAATTTGCAGTTGTGCTCTATTGCACTTGTACATTCCATTGTAGAATAGTAGTATCTCAATGGGAGAGTGCAACACCATGCACACACATACACACCTCCTGTGTCCCACAACACCTTGTTACACCGTTCATGAATATCCTTTTATATTACAGATGATTATCCTATTACATTGATGATATTTGTGAAATCTTTGAAATGCCTATTTAGTACTTAAATTGTAACATTTCCTTCAAATCATTACAAAATACATATTTTGCATTTCACAAGTTCAAGATAAGAAAAGTTTCAGTATGTCACACATCCCCTCACTTTTGTTGTGCTCTTCTGTAAATGGAAATCCACAAATCACAAGAAAAACCAAAAAGAAGCATTTAACACATAAAAAAGATAATTAATTTTCTACGTGCAGTTTAGTCAGAAAATTAGTGTTGCCCTTTTGTTAGGAATCTGACTCAATAAGTCAACAAATCTCTGATAGCTAAGTATGAGCATTCCCTTTGAATAGAGATGGAATGGACATGCCATCTAAGGTGGCATTTCATGTTGAAGGGTTTATAACACATATACATATGTGTTTATAACACTTGTAACATTTAGGGACATCTTTTCAAAAATGAAACATACAAGATTTTGCAAAATTGATGCCTTTCATCTCTAATAAAAGAATAAATGTAGGGCATGAAGAGAAAAGTAGGTAAATATGAATACCACAAATGGCTTTTAGAATTTAGAATTTGACAATTCTATGATGGTCACCGAACCACTATGAGGTATATGAGCCAAGATATGTTAAGCAGCTATTGTAACAACCAAGTTGGAAGGTTGCTGAGGTACCTTCTGTAAAAGTGCATGGAAACGTTAGTACCTATCTCTCAACTTAATCTAATTGCAATTTGCTCTTATGTTTCTTGATAATGAAAACTTTTGATGCCATGGTAAGTCACGCTATCTACCCCAACATTTGCCAAATGGAGAAAAAATGACATCAGGGAAGTTTTTCACTGCAAGAGCAGGTGCTCAGAGAAGCACTTCAAGCAAATGGGGGAGAGAGGAAGGAAGGAAGAAAGAAAGGAACGAAGGGAGGAAGGAATCAACGGCCTTGGCAGTGGGCCGTTGCCAGTCTTTCAAGCAACCTGAGTGGGAGACCATATATGCCCATTAATTTAGTAAGGGTTTGGAATAATTTTTTTCTTTTTAAAAATACTGGAACAATGGCTAAGTGTTTAATGTGTTTGAAAGAACTGAATTATGTTAAAAAGGTCAACTTAGAGAGGCATTACGAAGCTTTGTGATCCACAGAAACCCATGTTACAAAAATATATTCTGAGAATTGACAGACAGCCTGCAATCATGAGATGAGTATAGGATTTTGCAAATAGATTATTATGGAAAAGGTACTAAAAATCATAAGGATTAACAACATTTTCAAAGAAAATTGGGCACAAAATAAACAAGCTCAGGGTCCAAATTTTTCCATGTGTTGCCTCCTGGGTATCTACTTGTTAACATCAATTACTGTTTCAGGACAAGCTAAATTCACTTCGTTATATAACACTGTATAAAATATTTTAGTGCTAAAATGTTAAAAGTCTTCAAAAATGTTATGTAAAGAATGGAAGTGGAATTATAGTACTGGTTATGATAAGGAGTCCGATACTGCTTTGAGTTATGTAATAATCTAAGTTCTATTATTTAATTATTCATATTGTTATTGAATCAAACATTCTAAATAATAATTATCATTTAAAAAACGTTAATTATAGATTTTCCAAGCAAACCTTTTCTCCCCACTTCTGTACCATCATTGGAACACTGTGCACCCGCTGCCGCTCCTTTGCTCCGCTGCTTGGTTCAGAGCAGGAGAGCACATTTCTGTGATGTCAGAGAGCGTTGAGTTGGCAAGCACTGATCTACCCACTCATGGTGACTTTTGCCATTTAAACTATTATCCTTTTAGGTGCATTTTGTAATATTACAATATGCATTTCCAACTAGTATGTAATCATGAATTTTGACAATTTCATTTTTACTTATACCACTATTATCTATAGTAGCATTCATGGGCATTCTTCTTGAAAAGCATTTCAAAAGAAAAGAAAGAAAGAAAGAAAAGAAAAGAAAGAAAAAATATCACTATTTTTACTTACTGTTAGTCAATGCCAAACAGTGATTTAGGCCACACGTAATCTGTATTACATGACATGTGGCTAGACCCTTCACTATTTTGGGTTTTGGCTGAACATCCATTTCTTGACTCATACCTAATAAATCAAAAATAAAGAACAATAGAAAGAGTAGAAACAACACTGCATACCAATAACTTTTGCGCTCAACAATTCTGCTTCAGGAGTGGTAGCACTGACACACTCCACTACCCTTGCCACATACTCTGTGAATGTGTCAACACTTCTTAGCAATGAGAATTTCACTTATTTCCTTCATTAGTTTCTTCAAAGTTGATGCCAATAAAGGTAGTTTACAACATCATGGAAGCTTCTGCTACTTATCACTGGTGTCGGTGATGGTGTCAATATATACAACTCTCAAATGCCAACTACAAAGACTGGAATGCTGTATGCAAGTGCACGTGTAAATGTACTCACACAGAACACACTCATCACAGATCACAAATCTGACACTTTACCATTTTATCACTCCAGAAATTTCACTTAGGCAATAAGGCAAAGTCTAAAGGAATTTACTTTAAAACCCAATGAATTTTGTTTAAGGTCATCTTTAAAATATAATAAACGGAAACCTACAGTTTGAAATCAAATGGTGTTATTCCAAGAATTATGGATTCTTAGATACAGCTTTGCCAAAAATTTACACAATAACAAGAAAAAATGTGTGAATAAATTCTTGATAACTAACAAAAGTCTAAACAAAATAGTAAGAATTAAAAATTACAAGAATACAACAGTAATCATTGAAGTTGAATTGTTTTTACTCTTACCAAGTTGTCCATGAGAATCAGAACCCCAGCTAAATAACTGTCCCCACTCATTAACAGCCAATGAATGATTTGCTCCACATGATGCACCAGTAATGACATAGGCTGAAAGGGCATCTATCATCTCTGTAAAAATATTGCAAAACAATTTTGTAATGAAATATGATGTAGAGAAGATTGGCCTTTTTTCATAGCACAATGAGATAATGAGCAACAAGATCATGAGATCAATGATACCTATTATACTAATGTTTAGTTCCTCTTATTGGGTACAGAACAATTTTTGTAAATGAAAATAACTGAAGTTAAAATAATGTTTCCTGGAAAAACCTGATAATGAAGTGCTAACCTTCGTAGACTCAAGTTATCTTGATCTGTCTGAATACTGAGTTGCTATGCCAGAATAGCAGGTTTAATTCACTATCACTCACCCTACAGATAATTTAAATTTAAAATGAAATTAAAGGAAACAAAGATCATATCATTCAAAATACCCAAGCCTAAATTTTCTTACTGCAATTTTATTACTACAAATAAATATGTTGCAAAACGTTAAGAAAGGGTCAAGTTTACCAAACTCAATTCCAAAATTATTAATGCAATGTCAAAAAGAAAAGACAAAGATATTACACCTCCTAGTAGTGAGTTACTTACAACTTTTTTGTTTTGTCTGAAAAGAAAGATTGTTACATTAAATAGTCATTCATGTTGGTAACAATGTCTAAAATTTTGATTTTTTAAATTGAGCATTTCATTATCAGAACCGGAAATTGTCATTAAATTCACAGAAAAAGGTGGTTGAATTAACTCAGTGCCCAGTTCACAGCCTTTGGCTGTGCAATACACAAGATTACACATTGTCCTCACCTGGACAGCAGCACTATTCTGTAGATGAGCCCAAGTCATTTCTTTCAAGTAATCCATCAATGATGCATAGTGGGCCTCTGTTTTGGAATTACTCTTTTCTAAGTACTCTGTTGTAAGATTATTTCTCGAAAAGCACTTAAAATAGTAGGCATAACTTTGCCAAAAACTGTCACTGGCTTCCTCAATACACAATCATCTGTTTTTATCCACAGCTGGAATTCTGTTGCATCCTTTTCAATTTAGAAGTACAGTGATAAATTCAATTTTCACCTCCAGTGTTAAATCAACACTAAAAATACCATCAATTGTGATTAAGCATTGCTAAACATTGGATGGAAATATTATTATATTACACACACTGTTTTCATCAAATCCTTATCTGTGCAAAATGCTGAATATTCAATAGAAAAGCCAGCAGAGATTGATATCTTGTACTTTGTCCGTAGTCTGATCATGTAACGGAAATTTTCACTGAATTCCACCTGTGACTGGAACTGGGCAGCTGGAGCAAGCGTCACCACCAGACGCTGTATGTCAAATTCTCATTCATAAATCAAAAGAATACTGGGCAAGACTTGAGTCATCACAAACTATTTAACTCTGCATTCAAAACATTTCAACCCTTCAAATAACAATGCTTAATTGCATGAAATTAATTTTTCTTCATAACCCTGTGCGTAATTACTTGAATAACTCAAAGAGCTGTCAATTAGTAATCACAAATTAGTTCAAATTGCGAATTTCTGTTTAATCACTGCATTATTCACTCTTTCTAACAGTATATCAATTAATGACCATTCATCCAATTTTATGTAAATTTGCCACACTTCTTAAATTATCCTTGTAATAAGTGAAAAAAATTAAATTAATTTGTATGCTCTAATCTTCAAGTGCAATTTCAGTGACAGCTGAATGAGAAAAAAGTATTTAGCACTTGAACATTTGATACATGATTGTTTTAGATGTGTGTCATGTTTTCTCAAGGTACATAAACCAAACTAAGAAAACAATATCAATTTGCAATAAATACCAAGCAGGTGTAGAGCCTTGCAAGAACCTATAGGAAAAATTAGTGCTGCAGCACAATATTAAATTGTAAGCTGCAATGTGCATTACACCATTTGTTCTGCAAGTCAAGGCCATTCAGTTGAAGCCACTGACCAGACAATTCTCTTTCCTTAAAAACTGCTAACTAGCAAGTTCAACGAAGTTTTACATAGAAAATCGAGTTCATTTTTTTAATATAGAAAATTGAGTTCAACATTTTTCATTAATATTCTGCTTTAAAAAATATTGTAATAACTGAAGCAAGAGCTGTCAAGTTTAGCTTTCTTGGCACCCTTACTATGAAAACTGTTTTGTGTAATAAAATTCTGATATTTGGAAAATGGAAAAACATTGAAACCTAGATAACATTTTCACCATAAGAACAATTTAGAAGTCATGTGTACAAATTATTAATTGCAGATAGACTAAACTCGAAACCACAGTTTCTGTTTATAAAACTGAATGCCACTGGTCAATAGAAGGATAGGGAGTGTCTAATGTAGGTAAACTGCAAAAACAAGGATCCCTTCATTGGCATCATTTTCCAAAGATTTGTTGAGCTTTTAAGCAGCTTCATACGCCCTACGATGTTTTTTTTAAGTTAATAAATTTTGAAAAGGGATGGAACATGGTTGGCAATACCTATGTAAAAGAGAAGGGATGTTGCGTTCATCATTTGAATTTTATACAGGAAGTCGCTAATAACCGCGATGTTGATGCGACTAAAAATAAAAAAAATCATTTGTATCTGAAATTTAATCACTCTAAGAACATAGAAGCACCATCTTCAGCACTTTAATTTTTCTGTTGATAAACATAGCAGACCAGCAAAAAGCTTATCTACATATTCATTAACCCTCTTTCAGGCAAACAAATTTTATTAATGTAACTGGGCAGGCGGGGTCCAGCCATCCAAGGAATGTCTGTGGCGAAATTATGCTTACAGGTGTGACGAAATTATGCATACCTTCGGAGATGGGTAACGAAACAATACAATTAATTGTTTAATTTAACATAACCTTTCAAAATACTTTACATTTGTTTTTTTAACTTTTTCCTTTTATTACAGATCACACACACTCTTTACCTTATTTTCTTTACAGACAGATTTTGAATGGATGTTACATGTCTTTGTTTCCTATTTCTTTCCCATAAACGATATTTTTGGCATTGATTAAGGATGTGATTTAAATCATTGATTTAAATCGCATGATTTTTTTTAAATTACAAAAGATTTAAATCAATATTTATCATTTGTAATATTTGAAAATATATTTCCATTTTAAATATTTGTAAAATAAAAATTACTCAGATAATATGACTTAAATCAATTAGAAAGTTTATGCAAAGAATATATTACATTTCTTATAAAATATTTCACATACTTAATTTAACAGCACACACTAATAGCAATACTGCCCTAACACACTCAAACTAGTTTTGAGAAAAACACGTTTAAAGCTTCAATAGTGTCCATAATTCTACATTTGTATTAAAATGTGTAAAAAAATAGAATTGTATTAATACTCATTTAAAGAACTAAATATTTTAAAACTAATAAATACAGTAGTTAATCTTACTAGTTTTAATAATATTAACTTTTTTTTAAATGTATTTATTGATAAAATTCCATTTTAAGTGGAAAGCATATACAGTAAAACCCCGCTACAAGAGACCCCGTTATAAGAGAATCCCGCTTATAGGAGACAAAATTCACGGTCCCGAGGTCAGTTGTATATAAACAATGCATTTATTTCCCGCTTTTAAGAGACCGTTATAAGAGATTCCCGGGTATAGTGGACAAGATTTTATTCTCCGCCATGAGTTTCTTCTCGCTTGTAAGAGACAAAGCGCGAAATTTTCCTCCAGGTGACTCAGGAATTTCCTCAGCGTGGTAAGGGTTGGGACACGTGCTTAAAATAGCCTAGAGCAGGGGTTCACAACAACAGTGCCACCGGGGGGGAGGGGGGAGGTGTGCGAAGTTCTCGTGAAGGAAGCTCATTCGGTAAGCTTCATGACTTTTTGCAACAAGAAAGATGTCTATAGTGCGACTTTTGTAACTGCGTCTCTAGAAGGTATCAGCTGTTTACGGTTTCATCCAATCGGAAGCTTCACGTCAGTGAAGTGACGTGACGATGGTGACGTCACGATGGTGACTTTCTAGCTCCCGATTGGATGAAACCGTCAGCAGCTGATACTTGCCAGTGGTAGAGTTGAATAAATCGCATTTTGCTTTTAATGTTTTGACCTGTGTTTCCAATTGCTACTTTCTCGTATACGTACATATATACGTAACATAGAGAAAGTAATGTAATGCTGCTGAAAATCGGACTTCGAGATTTTAACAGAATGCATGTTTTGGGGTCCCCTGATACCGAAAAAGGTTTATTTTTTCTTTCAAAACTTCCCTTCGTCCGTCCGTGAATACCACTAGCGCCAAAACTATTGGTACATTTTTTTCCAAAATGAATATTCCGCGATCGATCTGTTTCCCCTCGGAACTCTGCGGTTTTGAAAAACATTCTAAATTTTTGTGGGTACTGTACACAAGCCCGTGGGACATTTTCAAAATTTCCCTAAAAATGGCTTCACATTTTTTCTTTAAATTTCTTGTAAGAATAGAGTGAAATTCACTGATAGAGGTGACATTGTTAGGATTGTCACTGTTAACTCTAAATTTTCGAAAATGAAAAAGTTTGCAGTTTTTTCAAGGTTTTTCTACAGCTACAAAATTGAAGATAGACATTTTTTCTCATAATAAAAATGTTTCTCTATAATTAGGTTTTTCATTAATGTTATGTACTAAAAAAAGTTTTCACGTAAGACTCTTAACATCATTTTGCTCTTTTCATTTGTTTTTTCAAAAATTACACAAATGTAATTTTTTTATAACTCTCGTGTCAATATTTACATTAGAGGCGATTTGTTCACATAATCCATTTATGAGCACGTGTGTTTTAAATGTCATAAAATTCATTCAATAGATCTGGTTAAATGGGCTCTGGAATCAACTAATTTATGTTTCCTCAAGTTTAAAATAAGTGTACAAATCATATTAATCCACTAAAAATATGTTAACATCTCATTAAACACGTCAAAAATGTATTTCCCACTTATAAGAGTTCCCTCTTATAGGAGACAAAATTCCATTCCCCCAGGTGTCTCTTATAAAGGGGTTTTACTGTAATTCCATTTTAAGTGGGGACCAATAAAGGGTTAAGGGATAGTGCACAAGTAACAACCATTGTATCCTGTATTTTTTGATAACAGGACAACTGTTAAGTAGAATTTAATATTTCAAAAACTGTCTAACATTGTTACAGGTTTTTTGATGAATTTAGTTTTCAACAATAAGAGCTCTTTGATTGAGGCAGTATTGCACAAAAAAAATGGTAAAATTTATTAGAATGAGGAATGTCCTTTTTCTAAATCATGCTAATAAATGGAGCCCCAAGCTTTTTTGGTAATATGGACACAAGAGAAGTATTAAAAGAGCACCAAACTATAAGTAAATCAAATTTAAAGATTTTGTGGGTTATTGTGGTTTTGCATCAGACCCCTCAAATATAAAAAATCTTTATTTTTTAACATAAAATTACAATTTAATGATGAATTTAAAAACTGATGTTTTGATTAACTTTTTCTGCTTTTAAAGTAATTAAGGATAAATAAATCAATTAACAATTTGGTTTTAAAGTAAAACATCTAATACAATTTTCAATAATTTTATTTAAATCAAATAAATATTATTTAAATCAAAAAGCTCATTTAAACCAAAAAAATCTTATTTAAACCAAAAAAATCTTATTTAAATCAAAAAAATCTTATTTAAATCAAAAAAATCTTATTTAAATCAAAAAAATCTTATTTAAAAAAAAGGAGATTATTTTGACTAAAAAAATCATGATTTTTTTAGCCCTAACATTGACATAAATTATCTGAATTGTGGATGCTGGTTCTTCCCCTATTATGTGTGAGATTGACAGGCGACACTTGTTATTCAATTCTGTTTGGCTGTATCTTTGTTGATATTGCCAAATTCTTGGCAATATCAACAATAAATAATCGTATGATTTCATGTTATTTAACATTCAATCAGGGCCAGCAACATACCTATTGCTGTGCAGTTTTTCCACAAAACCTGGGCCATATACAACTTTAAAAACCCATTCTTCTGACTCTTACCAACCCACAGCACTGTCTATGAAGGAATCGTTCTTGGAATCGCTCACACATAGCACCTGATAACATCCCGATGAAAAGATGTTGTGCAACCCGACATCCATCTATCACTTGGATATTGAGCGGTAATCAAGTAATCAACCAAATAAAACTACTTCTTGTTCATTCAGTTCCTTTTGAAGCATAGGGCCTTGGCAAAAGATCTCCATCTTCCTCAATTTTCTGCAATAGGTAAGATTTGTTTCCCTGTCATACCACTCTCCCGGATCTCTCATTCCACTGTCCTTCTCCATGATGTTCTCGGCCGACCTTCGCTTCTACTCCCTTGTGGGATCCAACATTGTGCTTCTCTTTCGATTGAATTTCAGGGTTCCCTTAACATAAGTCCTATCCAATTCCATTTCCTGTATTTTATTTGCATTGCTAATAATGTTTCATCGGCTTTCTCCAGCAGTTCTTCATTTGTTATTACTTGTGGTTTCTGATCTGTATAAAAGCACAGATTTTACATTTGAATTGAAAATGCTTAATTTTGTTTTTAAGGCAATATTCCTGTTTTTCCAGTTCTCTTAATTGTATAAAACAAACTTTTGCTTTGTTGATTCTTTGTTTAACATCTTCATCTGTGCCTCCATCATCAGTTATTATACTCCCCAGATATTGAAACTTGTGAACATCTTCTACTACTACCTGATTAATTTGAAAGGTGTCTTGAATATTTGCATTTATTCTAAAACATTTCGTTTCACTACAATTAATTAACAGCCCCACTTTTTTTGCTTCCTCATATACATCATTAAGTTTTGATTTCATGTTCATAAAATTTTGAGAGAGAAGACATATGTCATCCGCATACTCTAGGTCTTCCAGAGTTTCTGTCAAACCCCATCTAATACCTCTTTTTTCCTTTGTTGTTACTCTTTCCATCACATCATCTAGCACTGCAATAAATAGGTGAGGCAACAGGATGCAGCCCTGTTTCACTCCATTTTACTTCTATTTTATCTGATATTCTCCCTCCATGCGTAAGGTAATATCCAAAATCATCGTATAGTTGTTTTATACGTTTAATTAATACTTCAGGTATCTTATGTTTCCTTAAAACTGTTCAGATACAATTTTGATTTAACGAATCAAATGCCTTCTGGAATTCAAGAAAGACGGCATATATCCGACTTCAGCATTCAAACAAAACGAGAAGATGCAATATTACATGCAGATTAAGCGACCTTGGTCCAATAAATCCCGCTTGTGGCTGATAAAACATGATTTTTTTTTTTTAATTTATTATTCAGTAACGCTTTCATAAAATGGTTGCAAGTACATTTAAAAAACATCATAGCCACAAAATAATTCACCTAAACCTTCCACTAAAACCTTCAATAGTTTTCACGTAAAATATTGGAAGTTTTGCTTTAGGGTTCAATGGTCCCTGGTTGTCTGGATAAGGGTTAATGTCGATTGACAAAGTACAGGAATTTTTCTTTCTTTCTTTGGTTTTGTTTGATGTTGATGTCCCCCCTCCCACAATGCTTCAATTCACTCTTCACAGAAAGAATTGAATGGAATGTGAAGTATGCTTTGAATTTGATATAGTGAGTTCAGCTACTTGTTAACCAACAAGTTGGTATCCAATGTAACATCAATTTTAATAATCTACAGAAAATTTGTGAGTTCTCATGATCCATTTTAATTAAATAATGAAACCAAGCAAATCCTATAGTACAGTCTAAGAGTATAATAATGATTACAATACATGGTCGTCCATAAATGAAGTAACACTAAAGAAGGGGAGGTAGTGGGAGGCAGCATTTCGCTGTGTTACATAGGGAAAGTGGGGTCTTAGTTTAGTGTTACATAATGCTGGTATTTCTCTTCAAAATTTTTCAACATTTGCTGAAAAAATTGCTTTCAAGAAAGTATGATGGATAAATTGTTACAATAAACATAAATATTTTTTCATCAAGGATATAATGTTTGAATCTGTTAGATTACAAAAAAAATGTTCAAACCTTCTCTACAATACATTCTCGAATCCAATTAAATTAGCCTGTGCACACAAGGACCCAGCATCATCCAGGACAGCGTGTGCACAGCTTATCAGAAATTTTCTTGCCTTCGCTTCCTTCATTCAGAAATTGTTCTCAATTTTATTGTTACATGCAATCTGCATCACCAACTAGTTCTAACTTTAATTATCATGAATTCTTATATGTAACACTAATACAATTTGTTTTTCTGCATTATAATACATTTCACTCATTGTAATGGCCAGGGTGGGGGGATCTTGTTGCAAGTGTTACGTAATTATTACAGGGGGGGGGGGTTCAAGCGCATGTTACAAATGGGTTACAGAGACGAGAGGAGGGGTGTTCAAAATACTCCAAATTTGTGTTACCTAATTTATGGATGGCCCCAAACCAGAACATAATTGTACGTTTTAATAATTCTCAATTTTTCTTCAAAAAACACACATGAATTGTTAAAATTTAAAAAGTCTGTAGAATCCTTAGATGTTTGGACAACCAAAACACAAAGCATATTTGCCTATTTTATGTCTTCAATTATGGGATACATGAAATATGTTTTGACAGTCTAAAAACCTCCAGAATACCACATAGTCAAAAATGTAAATACAGAATCATATTAATTATTAAATAACCAAAGATTTCAATAAAATTTGTTTACCGGGTTTCTTACGAGTCTTTTCATGACCAAGTTGACCAAAATCATTGCTACCACATGAATAAACTTGACCATTGTCTGTGACCATCACAGAATGGTGCCATCCACAAGCCACTGTAAGCAACAAAACAATATTTAAGAATTACACTATACATAGAAACATTATGTGCCACAAGCTGGCACATCCAAAAACCAATTCTTTAATCATGGAAATCATAAAAAATATATTTCAGGCATAATCAAATGTGTTATCAGGAGGGGAAAAAAACACAAAGCAACAGACAAAGGAAATAATAAAATTAAAATTAAGTTCAACAACTAGTTATCTTATGTATGTCTTACCTTGAAGCACACTTGTAGATTTTGCAAAACTGAGTTCTCGGGGTGATAAAATATGCTCCTCTTCAATACCCCCCAAGCCCAACTCTCCATTCACAGTATTTCCCCAGCAAAACATATCCCCTGGACTTCTCTGCAGGAATTTTGCCAACGTGCACCACACACTAGCCTGTACATAGATGAAAATTCATCAACCTACTTTAATAAATTCACGAGACCTGTCTTCCCTTCATTAACTGCAGTTTACCACAGTTATTAAAAGTTGACACTTCCAAACAAACATTGTCCCCGACAAACCTATCTGATTACAGTAACAATGTTTATTTACCGAAATAGTGGCATCCATTGAGGTTAGTAAACAATTGATTTAATTACATTACAACACTATTTATTAATTCTTTCAGGAGTGTCTTGCGAAACGATGTGACTGAATCCAATACTTAACGTGAGAGTAAGCATTTTTACTTTTCTTCGTCAGAGCCACAGCGACAGGTCAGATAAGGAAAACTGCAACATCCAATCAGTCTTCTTTCACCTCTCTTGCGTCAAATTCCACGCTGCACGTTTCCATCACCTTCGGCAAATTCATTTAATCACGAATGTTCGCGAAGATACGCACATGGAAACAGCGCGGTAAACGAACCCCACCAGACCCCTCCACCTCTCTCACCTGCTCAGCACCTGCTCCACACTCGAAACAGTTTTACAGAAAGTGCAAGTCCCACGCGGTTGTGTAAAAATAAAACATTTCGTTGGAACAGAAAATGTACACTCATTGATATCGAGCAAATTCGAGTTGTATTCAGCGGTTCGAGGGAACCGCCTCCGTCAAAAATATGTCAAATTGTTTGAAAGTCAAACAGTGAACTTACTTGACGATAAGTTAAAAAAAAATTATCTTAAACATTCCTTTATTTTTAGTAGACATTTTTTAAAAAGACTCCTTTAATGAATACCAGACCAAAGAACAAAACATTGATTGTAATCAAAATAAATAGACAATTAAGTTGTACATAAAAACAATCAACATGAGTCGAACAAAAAACAGAAATTGAGAGTTCACTCTGTGTGAACATTCCCAACGAAGAACTACCTGCTTTTTATGCTATTGAAACTTACTTAAAAAACAGAAATCGAAATACATTAATCACGCAGTACATAATTGAATTTGTAGTATTGAAATGGATTCTGATGCGATAATATTTGTAGATGCGACTAATATTACACACACGCTTGTTCCCTAATTCATTTTAGTAGGTATCACAAAATTATTATATTAGGCGAATTTGAAGTGGTTCTCAATTTGCAGAAAATATGTAGTTATCGCCAACATTCATTAAATACCAATGACTTTTAGTTTAAACTTAGAATAACAGTGACAGTATCATGGTTATCACACGGACACAACCACCACTATCTGAGGCACATTTTTTTCGCATTTATAATATCAGACTAAATGGATTTTCAGGAATGATTAGAATACAATTTTGACTGATAAAAAGTTGCAGTTATTTGTTTGTCTTGAATGGTAATTGAATTCTCTGATCGAGCGGCGATTTTGCTGTGTCATCTTTACCTCTAATTTGTATGACGAGGAGCGGAGGGACGTTTCGCCACTTGCGAATTTGCCTCTATGCAAGACGATTTTAAGCAATTATTTTCTTTTTCTTTTCTCTCAAAACAGAGACTGAATGGGATATAATTGTAAATTTCATCTGGTTGTGAAAACACTTTTAGAACGAGATTTTGTGAAGGAATTTCGCTTTCAAATGAGTGAGAATTATAACAAGTTCATGAATCTTCATTAGTCGCTTATTCAAATTACTAATTTCTGGTCGTATCTGAAACAGTTTTTATCGGCCTGATATTAAAATCCTGTTCACTCATTCATTTCTCTACAACATGATTCTCACATACGATCAATAGGCCAATTTTTGAGCAAATAAATTACATTTCTTTTCGATTTAACGCAGACCTCGATTTATTCAGAACAGGAATTACCTTTATTTATTTATTTATTTATTTATTTATTTGTCAAAAAACAGTAAAAACTGTATATGACGTGTGGGGAAAGAAATTTATCTGCGCACATTTTCTTGAGGGCCAGAATTTTATTAAAAAAAAACCAACGAAAAAATGAATTTAGAAAAAATTTATTTTAGAAAAATAAAGATATTTGAAAAATGTTTTTTCCCGAGTTATAGAAAATCAATTTCAACTGTAAATGAACTACAAGCAAAAGGAGTGCTCAACAAAACGTGCGCACAGGGAAGCTACATTTACGTCCAGAAGCAAAACAAGGGGCCATCTCAGCATTTGCTCAATGGATCAGGGAAACTGGACAAAAACCTGATCGAGATGGGGGTCATTGACCCGGAAGCTGAAGTACATTACTTGTTACAGGCGTATTAAATATTTTTTTAAATGTATACAATGCAAACATAAACTAATTCATTATATATCTTTGTTTTGTTACATTAAACATTATTTTTCTTTTTCACGATCAGTATAGTCTCTAATTGTATAGAAACAGTTTTGCAGCAGAAAAGATTTTACTTTTAACTTAAATTTTTGTACCGACTTTAATTGTTTTATTTCATCTGGCAATGCGTTGTAAAGTAACGTACATGTATTGTATGTTAATTTCTTGTACTGAGCTGTTGATACTGGCACTTGATGCACGTGATTTCTACGGCGTGTGTTGTAATTATAAATATCAATATTGCATGAAAATATGTTCCCTCCGTTAAGTAGGTCATTTTTGACAAATATTACAGATTCGTAAATAAATAGACAAGGCAATGGTAGTATTCCCAGCTCAATGAAAAGAGGCTTGCAGGAATCACGTGGAAGGCATTTTTTCATTATTCGAATAATTTTCTTTTGCAATCTGAAGGTCTGAATACTACAGGATGAGCTTCCCCAGAATATTATGCCATATCTCAGGCGGGAATGCACATTTGCAAAATAAACGCAACGAGTTGCATGAAGGCTGACAGAATTTGAAAGAATTCTGAATGCATAGCATAATGAACTTAATTTAGTGTTTAATTCTATTATATGTACATTCCATTTGAGGTTTGATTGAATTGAAAGACCTAAAAATTTTGTTGCCTCAACATCAGCTAATTGCATATTGTTCATTTTCAATGGAACATGCGATTTCCGATTTGAGATGCAAAAATGCATTGAAACAGTTTTTCTTTCGTTAACAATTAATTTGTTATTATTAAACCAATTTGAAACTTCTGAAATTGTACTATTTACTGCTTCCTTTTTGCAAAGAACATTCGTGTCATCAGCAAACAGAACCGTTCTTCCATTTTTAATTGACGAGGGCATATCGTTTACATATAACAGAAAGAGAATAAGACCTAAGATCGAACCTTGCGGGACCCCATGCACAATTGGCAAAGAATTGGAAATATAAGTATGTAATGTCCTTTCCTGCCAGTATGGTATTTCTACTCTTTGAGTCCGATGTTTAAGGTAAGAAGTTATCCAATCTAGGGCAATACCACGAATTCCATACGAAGGTAATTTTGAGAGCAAGATCTTATGGTCAATAACGTCAAAAGCTTTCGAGAGATCTAAGAATATTCCAATGGGTACTTCATTTTGGTCTATTGACGAAGCAACACCTTTGAGAAAAGAAAAAATGGCAGTTTCCGTAGATTTTGATTTTCTAAAACCGTGTTGTGAGTCTGAAAACGCTCTGTTTTTCCTGAGAAATGTTTCCATTCGTATGTAGAAAAGCCTTTCTAATATTTTTGAGAAAACTGACAAAAGAGAAATTGGCCGGTAATTTTGGATATCATTTTTGTTCTCTTTTTTAAAAAGTGGCTTAATTTTTGCTGTTTTGAAAATATCTGGAAATATTCTTGTACATAAAGAAGCATTGAAAATGTGAGTTAACGGATGTATAAAGGCAGGTGCACAAGTTTTTAATAAACAATCCGGAAATTCATCTAAATCAGATGAATATTTATTTTTTAGTTTACTGACTATTCTGAGGATTTCGTTGGGAGAAGTTTCGGGAATAAACATCGTATCTGAAATTTTTTGGGAAGTGTAAAATGTTGAATTTTGTGATTTTAGTCCCTTCGTGAGATTAGACGCAATTCTGGAAAAGTGTTTGTTGAAGAGATTGGCAACTTTTTCCGGATTACTCGTTTCTCTTTCATTATCCTTTAAAATAACATTCTCTACAAGGTATCGAGATGATGTGGTTGTATTTTTTACGATATCCCACATTGCTTTAGTTTTGTTACTAGCGCTCAAAATGTCCTGACTATTTTTCATTATTTTTGCCTGAACTATTACTTTTCTTAAAATTCTTTTATATTCTCGGAAGTATATATGGAAACCGGGTGATACGTTATGATGTTTAGAAATAAAGTAAAGCGTACGTTTGTTTTTACACGATGTTCTAATTCCTTGTGTGATCCAAGTATTACTTTTGCTTGAAATGTTTAATTTTCTCTTTTTAAGAGGAAAGCACGCGTTAAAATGAATTGAAAGCTTGGAGAAAAATAAATTATATTTTTCATTTGTGTCAACAGAGTTATAAACTTCGTCCCATGATTCCTTCATCAAGTAGTCCGTAAATAATTTTATATTAACTTTAGTGAATGCTCTGCACATGCGTGTATTATTTATTGTGTCAGTGTTTATGTTCTTAGTAATTGTAAGAATTTGTGCATCGTGGTCACTGTATCCTAGATTATTCGTTATTATTTCATATGTAGTTGTGGTTTTGTTAATTATAATTTGATCTGATGCTTTTTGTGATTTAAGCGTATTCCGTGTAGGTACATTCACTGTAATGTCTAAATTAAAAGAATGAAGTAAATTGAGAAACTTCTCTTTTTCGTGGGATTCGCTCAGAAAATCAATATTGAAATCTCCACATACAACAATGGATTTAAAAGAGAGTTTACTAATTTTGTTCAGAATTATCTCTAGATTTTCCAAGAAAGTGAAATAATCTGAAGCTCGCTTTGTTGGAGGTCTGTAAATGCAAAGTAAGATAATTTTGAGCGTAGTAAGATGTACTACTGTTGTTTCAAAAACTTTTTCAACTGCATATAAATTGAATTCTGTCAAGAAGGTAGAATCAATATAATTTCTTATGTAAATACACGAACCTCCGTAAGCAGGGCCCTTATTTGATTCCTTTGCTCTGCAGTACGATCCTGCAAGGTAAAAGCTAGGAATTTGGAGTGTGTTTATATCATTTTGAGACAACCAATGTTCTGTAAAGCAAAAAACATCTATTTGTCTTAGATCACATTGTAATGCTGCCTCGATAAATTCAATTTTATTTGAAAGAGATTGCACATTATGATGCATTATTGGAATCTTTTGCATGTACCTACACGGATGTTTTTCTGCTGCATCTGACTGTAGTTGCTATTTATTTATTTCATTTTTACCTCGAGTGCGTGGTCGAAGGAAGTATCGTGTCCCAGCAGTGACAAGAGGTGAGGAAGGAGGGGTGACAGATGTAGAGGAATGAATAGTGGGAGAGGTAATACACGGATTAGGTTCAGGGGATAAGGTAATTGGGTCCAAAGGGGTCCCAGGGGATGGAAGAGAACTAGGAGATGTGGGTGGGGATGGGTCTTGGGCAGGACACTGCCAAGTTTGTGAAATGATGTGTTTTGCAAGCTCACTACCGAGTGCATGTTTTCCGACAAGGTTCAGGTGAAGACCATGTCGGGTGAAGTGTTTTTCTGAGAGAAAGTTTAGCTCAAACAATTTAACATGTGTGTCTCTCAGATGCAGTTTCAATTGGTTGTTTGCGTGACTAATTTCTTTGCATAGTGTGGGCTTGTTGTACCAGAAGGGCAGAGTCGAGACTACAATGTTCGTGTTTTGGGCGGCACGTTGTAATTTGTCAACATGTTCTTCAGGCGTAAAGTGACCACCCAAATTAATGTCATTCTGCCCTCCTATGATAATTACAGTATCCCGTGTGGTGAGGGTTTTTGTGTGCGTGTCCAACTCACTGGTCACGTCGGCAAACCTCCCGTTAGGTTTAAACACACACATGGCAGAGAAATTGGTTGGGAGTTTCTCACTGAGCAGGGAGGAGATTTGTCGCCCATGGCTATCTGCTAAAATGAGTACCTTTTTGATGGGCTCAGTGGGAATGTCCTTGTTTTCTTGTGAGCCAGTTTGCGCAACTCTACGTGTCTTTGTTACTTTGCGCTTGCTAGCCTGTTTGCGTTGGTTTGTGAATGGACGTGTCGATGATGGGTGGGGGTGGTGAGGATTGGGAAGGCAAGGAAACTCATTGTAGTAGTCTAATACAGAAAATCTGTTTTGAGTCGTGATTGGTGGTGGTGATTGTGTGTTTGCTTCCGGGAATGGACGGTTGGAGGTTTTTGCGGTGTTGCCTACTGTTGTCCAACCATCTGTGTTTTGAACGACCTCTTCGAGCCTTCGGATATGTTCATCTAAATTACTGTTGATTAGTGTGAAGGCTTTCAGAAGATCGGCTTTGAGACCGTAGAGAGTGTATAACGATTAGTAGCCATGTCACGAATGCGTGTCAAGTGCGTGGTAAATATGAAAATAAGTAAATAGATAATTCAGAATACTACAAAAAAACTACTAGCTAACTTATCTTTTAAATTTAATTGTATTAACTTATTTAAATTACGTTACGTATTTATTACGTAAAAATAACGGTAACCTGATTCTAATTAGTATTTAAATGTGATTAATTAAATTCAAAAAGCGAGCACCTTCGAGCAAAATAAGCAATTGCCAACGTGCAGTGCATGATTTATAACATTTTAGGTACTGGAACGCGTCCCAAATTAATTATGAATTTAATAGAAAAAGTTATATATTTACAATATAATTTAATAATATATTCCAGAGGTACCGGAACGCCTTTCCGTCGCGTTCCGCCAGAAATCAAGCCTTGAGAGGGGTTTCAACACCATTTTGTGCTTAGCGACCTCGCAGTACCAAAATTCAGTCCTATTTGTATTTATACAACAGTCACAATGAAATATCAATATGTGATTCCAAAATATTTTTTTAATAATATCTTATGGTTATTCACATTATATAAAATCTCAATTTTTGTTTGTACGGGAATCTCGGAAACGGATAATCCCATTTCGGCGTAATTTATCAATAATAATAGTAATAAACTACGGGTAATAATTGTAAATTTTGGAGCCGTTTTGAAGAAACTTTTGAAAATGTCCGGCTTTATGTAAAGTACCCCCAAAAATTATGGATGTTTTTCAAAATCTCAGAGCTTCGACTCAGGCTAGATGGACAAACGTTTCTTCGATTTGGAAAACTTCGTATGCATAGTTTAAGCGCTAGTGTATACTAGTCCGTATATGAAAAAATAGTATAGTATAGTAAGTATAGTATGTATACTTTCCCGTATACATACGTAAATACGCAGTAGAATACGTAGTATAGGGAAAGTTATGTAATGCTGCTGGAAAAAAAACGGCGAATTTTCGGCAGAAAAAAAATTGTTGCCGGCCCGTGATAACAAAAAATTGTATAAACCCAGTTGCTAAATTAAGGGGGGGGGGGCAATCCCTGTTTTGTAAGTCTTTGATTTCGAAAAACCAATTGAAACCAAAAGCAAATATAGGAGCGAATATTTTTGTCAACAAATCTTGAAAAAAAACGCTCTTTTTTTCTGTATTCAAAATTCGACTAGAATATGGTTAAGGATAGAGATCACAGAAATATGAAAACGTGCACAAATTTCACTTCTTCCCATAGCTCGTCACATACAGTTTTAAACTGTTTTTGACGTAAATAAATAAACGTTCGTTCGTCTGTCCGGTGTATGTGAACAACAATAGCGCATACTCTATACATACGATTTTTTTCCAAATTGAAGAACCCTTTGTCCATCTATCCTGAGTCGAAGCTCTGAGGTTTTGAAACACATTCATTAATTTTTGGGACTACTTTATATAAAGCCTCCCGGACATTTTCAAAATTTTCTGCAAAACGGCTCCAAATTTTTTCTTTAAATTTCTTGTAAGAATAGAGTAAAATACACTCAAAGGTGGCACAGGTCAGATATTCATGGTTAACTCTGAATTTTCGAAAATTGCAAAAGTTTGAATTTTATTCAGCGTCTTCCTCCAACTACAAAATTGCAGACAGATTTTTCCTTCAAATAAAATTTGTTTCTCATGATGAGTTCTTTCTTTAAGGTCATGTACTTTTTTTTGAAAATTTTAGTAGTTTTCGCACAATATTGCGTGCAATGTGTGCAATTAAAAAAACAACACAAAAACAAGATTTTCTCAAAATAGGCTCCAAATTTTTTTCTTAAACTTTTAGTAAGGTAAGCGCCTATTGTACTCCATGATATGACATAAACGTCATGTTACTCTGTCCTTTTGTTTTTTCAAAACTTATGAAAAGAAATTTGTTTTGACTTCTCTCTCACATCATTAATATTTACATTAGCGACGATTTGTTCTCAAGATTATATTTATGAGTGCATGTGCTTTAAATAATGTCTGGTAACATTTCTCGAAAACTCAATCGTTTTCTGTGAAAACTAGCTCAACATTTTCTCCTCGTTTGTCTCTAGACTATTCAATTGTATCTCAATTGTCTAATATTAGCTTCCTTTATTCTCATCGACAATTAAATGACATATTTATTTATAACTAGGAAAACCCGGCAGCCATTGTTCTGCCCTTCATCTCCGTCTTTCCCCTCCCATCACAGTTTTTCACTGTCTCTCCCTCCCTCCCCCTGTCCCTGTCTGTCTCTGTCCCTCTCATTCACATTCACTTGCTGATTCTGGACGTCTCTGAGCAGGTGAGGTAATATCGGGAAGCGCCAGACCAGCAGAAATGTAATAGAACGTTCAGGAAGAGTTCATTCTGTATAGATTACGTTGTGAGAAACGTTGTTATGATCCCTTCGGCCTCAATAATTTAGTTTTTAAGGCCCTAGAACGTTTCGTTCAGGAGTTATACTGCGATTTTTGTAGGAAGAGCTCTCAAGATAACTCAAATCCCATCTTCGCGATGGAATATGTCACGGCATTTTGTATCATTCACAGTCGTTCCGCTAGATTTCGCACGATCGCGACCGTATGAAGCTGTGCTTGCGATCATGCGACTTCTACCGGCAAGACCGAGAAAAGACGCGAAATGCCGTGACATATTCCATCGCGTTGATGGGATTTGAGTTATCTTCAGAGCTCTTCCTACAAAAATCGCAGTATATTTAACGATATACATTCAAAATGCTGCAGAGTATGTTGCAGGTTGCATTTGACGTGAATATATAGTGGATATAGTGAACATGCAGCGCAATGTAGTGGAGTTACAACAGAATTAACAACACATAAATCTTCTTGGTGAAAAAACACATAGAAGTGCCAACTTTTATGGAGATCGGTCCAACGGTGTCGGAGTTTTACTCTTATATACATACCAACATCCTGTTTTATATTATTTATAATTTATTAAAAAATATTGTTGATTGTCCTGCTCTACTGTCTATGATAAAATGGAAAATCCCGCATCTGGGACTATGGAGACCTCAAAATAATGTAAAGGATTTATTTTTTATACCAACTGCAAAAACTAATGGAGCATATTACGAACCAATGAAACATATGTGTAGACCATTTAATATGTTAGTTAGAGACCTGCTGAGTTTATCAGTTTATACATTCTGTTGAGAAGTGAGGAAAATATTTTTGAATTATTTTACTTAGCTTGACTCTATATTGTCTATTTGAATAATCATAAATTAGTATACTATGTAACTATATGTCTTATTACTGTACACATTATACCTATGTAATTGGGCGATTGCCTGTTGTTATTCCAACAACACTCTCTCAGGCAAACCAAAGGTGATTCTACTTGCGGACAGCCACAGTAGGCACATGTCCTCCCTGCTGAGAGAGAAACTCCCTTCTCATGAGGTTCTAGGGTTTTTTAAACCCAATGCCAAATTGATATATGTGACAAGTGAGATTGACAGTCACACATCTGGTTTCAAAACTATGGACACGGTCGTTGTCATTGGTAGGGTCAATGACAATGATCAATGTGTCTCAATTAATGTACAAGAAAACTTTAAAAAAACTCAGTGAGGTAACCAAGAAAACAAATATAATATTGACAACCCAGCTACTCAGACATGACACCACTAAACACAACACTAATATCCAACTAACAAACAAGGAAATCTTGCTCCTTGCTAGAAATACACGAATTAAAATTGCGGATTTGGATCCTTAGACAGAACAGATTTTACTCGCCATAGTCTGCAATGTCTGTCTTCCCTTTCCATGAAAGGAAAATGAAATCTCTGCACTTCTCACATTCCTCATCTCTCCACCTCCTCCTTCCACGACATGATCATACAAATCTGCCATCTCCATCAACCTCACCCCTTCACTCACACCTAAACCTCATTCTCCCCTTTTAGCCTCTCCTCATGCACCTTGTTAGTCTTCCAAATCCATTGCTTCCATTGTGGCTTCCACACCATCACCACAACAACCACACATTACTTCTTCTTACAACTTCAGGCAAACACGTAAGAAGAAGACACCCCTTGACATTTAAACAGCACACCTGTGGTAGAAATTTAAAACAAAATAGTGTCCTCAATGTACTTCACCAAAATATTCAGTACATACATAACAAGGTTGAACAGCTTGAGACAATGCTTGAAGAAACTTCTATACATGTAGAAGTCATTACTGAACATGGTCTTACGTGTAATGAAATTAATACAATTAACTTCTCTAATATAAACTTCATGCATGTTTCTGAGAATTTAATAAAAGTGGGGGTTTTGAAATAATAGTCCAGAATAATTTAATTTGTAAAACAATAGACTGGATTAGAGATATGAGCATTGAAATGACTTTTGAAGTAGCAGGGGTAGATATAAACCCAATGAAAGGAAACATAAAAATCATAGGCATTTATAGATCCCTAAATTCTAGTGTTAATAACTTTCTGCTCAGGTTTGAAGAACTTTTAACTATAGGAACTTATAGGAAACAACAATTGTAAGTTAATTATTTTGGGAGATCTAAACATTAATATTGAACATAATGAACTACACGATTTACTAAAGAGCTTTAATCTTCATAATGTAGAGTTCGGGTCAACATGTGTTACAACCCATTCCAGCTCCACCATAGACCACATCATTACAAACACTGAACTGTATTAATACACTTCTCAAATATTGATTTTCATCTATCTGATCACACAGCACAAATCATTGAAATAATCAATTGCCCCATTAGTCTTGAACTACCTAAATACACATTCACCCGTGACACAAGTGATACTGAACTAGATTTGTTAAGTGAACTTCTCCTAAAAGAGGAATGGACTGAATTACAATAGTAGTGATATCAATGAGAAGTGGAACTTATTTCTGAGTACATTAAATCATCATTTGGATTTTGCATGTTTCATTATTAAGAGGCAATTAATGTGGCAAAGAAACCCAAAATTAAGCTTCCGAATGAAATTCTTGTTCTTAGAGCTAAAATAAAAAACACGTATGACCTGCTCAGAGATACAAAGAACCTGTTTTATAATGAAAAGTATAAACAGTATAAAAAACAATATAGGGTAAAACTAATGAATGAGAAAGCTTATCAATTAAATAATAAAGTTAACAACTCAACAAATAAATCTAAAACATTGTGGAATATAATAAATGGGAAAACTCAGACTCACAAAAACATACACCTACTACATGAAGGTATGTTTCTTGATAATCCTTCTGATATTTGTAGATCCTTGAACTGTCATTTCTTAAATTCAAAACAGGATATTGTAACCAATAATACTATTAATTCTATATTTTCTGGAACTTTAAAATCTATGTTTCTCCGTCACAGAAATGCTACTGCAGTTAATCAACTGATAAATTTCATCAAAAATAGTTGCTCGACTAGGAATGATGAAATATCTTCCATAATTCTTAAAAAATGAAAGCCTGCTCTTCTTAATATATTAGTTTAGTTAATAAATTCATCTCAATTCACTTTCCCAGAATCCCTAAAAATTAGTATTGAAAGACCACTTGCTAAGAATAATAATACACAAGATGTTAGGAATTACCGACCTACAACCATAACTTCAGTATTTGGCAAACTCTATGAAAACGGTATATTAGCAAGACTTTATTGTTTTCTTGAATCTAATAATATCCTCAATAAAGCACAACATGGCTTCAGGAAGGGCTTCTCCACCACTACTGCTGTTGTAGAGTTTATACATGAAATCATTGGAAATTTGGAATCAAATAGAAAAACAGCAGGTTTATTCATTGATCTTTCAAAGGCATTTGATAGTGTAACTCATGAAAAACTGCTGACAAAACTTGATTACTATGGAATAAGGGTTGGAGTTAATGACCTCATTAGATCATACGTCACAGGACATAAGCAATGTACTCAGATCTTCTGGCAATCTGAAAATTTCTTATCCAAAGTTAAATCAAATTTTGAAACAATTACTACCGGTGTTCCACAAGGATCTGTGCTTGGACCTTTGCTATTTCTATTATATCTTAATGATATACCAAGCTCATCTGATTTCTCTGTAATTTCTTACGCAGATGATACAACATTAATAAGTAGTGGGCAAAATCTTTGTCATCTGGTAATCTGACTGAATCATTAAAATCAATTAAAAGCTATTTGTCCATAAATGAATTGAAATTAAACGTTGATAAAACTGTATTAATCAGTTTCAAGTTTCATCACAGTTACCACCACCAAAACATAAACGTGGGAGTAGACAATGAGTCAGTGAACCAAACTGATTGTCATAAGTTCTTAGGAATATTCATAGATCAGAACCTAACATATAATAAACAAGTTGATACACTTTGTAATAAAATAAACTAATACATTCCTCTCGAGATACTTTTCCAGATACCTGGAAACTGATGCACTTATTTCAGTATATTTTGGGATAATCTTCTCTCAACTTCAATATGGTATTGAAATTTGGGGTGGTACAAGAAAATATGGATAGTTTAATGATCCTACAAAAGAAATGTATAAGAAGCATTTTCAAACTGAATCCCAGACAGTCCTGCAAAGATTTTTTTATTAAATATGAATTACTCACTGTTGTAGCACTCTACTCTTACAAAGCGATATTACTATTGAGAAATAATCAAAATCAATATTTTGTGAGCAATAAAGAGATACATACCCACTACACTAGAGGACATAGGGACTACCACAGGATATACAATAGCAAGTCTTCAACTAACAAAGATCCTTTCTGCATTGCTGCACAACTCTTTAACAATCTCCCAGTTAACATAAAAACTACTGATGATAAATACTTCAAAACACTGCTTAAACATCACCTTACTAGTATGTGTCCATATAAGATTTCAGGAATTGCTTTAACTTTTTGTAATTAAAAACCATGTACCGCTACAAGCGTGACCACTCTCTGTACCAGTGATCATTCAGTCCAATAAGGCTATGTACTATTTAGTAATGTAGTAAATAATGTAATTATATGTCAAGAGCAATGAATGTAATTATTATTTACGTCTACTGTATTGAAGTTACTGTAAATTAATTAAACTGCTACTGTAAGATAAGGGAATTACTCACTCTAATTGTAAGTTATCTGCCACTGTATACTAGTTTATTGTTAATGTTATTTGTTATGTGATAATCAGGCTTTGTGTAGTTTAAAATGTAAATTACTCTAATGTTTATTTATGAGCAATTGCATGCCTATTATTCATGTAATTTATCAAGTAAACAATTTGCATTATTACTGTAAGTAATGTAATTGAATGTAAGTCCTGTTATAACTTAAATAATCGTAATTGTCTATATTAATCACTTAGGTTTATTTTTATCATATAATTTAGAAAGATAATGTAAACTTATTATATTATTACAGAAAGTTAATGAAATTAACTTACTGTAATTTTCATTAATTTCAAGACAGACTTTGCTTGATGCCTTATGTAAGTCTATAAGCAATAAAATATTATTATTATTATTATTATTAATGCACAACTCAGTTCAACTGGTGCCTTCCTTCTGACCCTGGAGTGCAATATCCGTCTTTCACTGTTACAGTCTGAATGACAATGTCAATTCAAGTCTGTGCTTTTGAGAAGGTATTTCAGCAACTGGTACTGTGCAACAGAATATACACTATGGTATTGTGATTCATATAAAAAGTTTGAAAAAAGAAAATATATATCATTGCCTGAAATTCATCCTTACAATGATGGATACGATCATTCTTATTACTCCATGTGCTTCAATCTTCAGTTTTAATGGTTATTTATATAACAAGTCCTTAAAGACTAATAGAGGATGCATTAACATACAATGTTTTTTTGTTATTTCAAGTTCTTCAAAATAAAAATTAAACATTTTCATGAGTTACGAATTGTCATCACTCTTGATGTTCTGTAGTCAGGGTTGTTGGTTAAGGGTCTTGGTATCATTTTTAAATCACAATTGAATTGGGTGGAAGGACTAAAAGGACGAAGGAGAACAAATGGGGACAAAGTGGAGAAAGGATGAAAAGGGCATGGGGAAAAAATTGGAAAAGGGACAAATTAGACAATGGGGACAAAATGAGCCAAGGAGGCAAATGCAAAAGGGGGACTAATGGGAGATATTTATCCAAATATTTATGAGCACCAATAAAATCAAAACCCAAGTCTGCTAAAATATTTTCAATGGACTCTCAAGCATTTTAATGGCCATTGCTACAGACGTGACCTTAACACGTTTAGATGGTTGGTTGCTAAGGAGCTAAGCACGTGTTTATTGACTTAAATAACAATAAAATACTTATTACTAATATCCCCAAAACATTCACGTTTTGTCAAACCCAGACTGGGGTCAACTAGAATAGTATACTTACCAACTTACCCTACAGTGGCAGTTTCTCTTCTTTGCTACATCCCAGGTGATAATGAGAAATCAACCAGGTGCTTTTGAGATAGTTCCTTTGCAGTTAAATGTGCAAGGGAATACATTCAACATCATTCTTTGTCATTCATAAATTTGTTACAAATGACACGAAGATTAATTTTAATTAGCATTAACAATGCCACATGTGTTTCAAACCCAACATTGTTAATCTCTTTCTGAAAGAATACATTAAAAATGTTACATCACTTATTGGCCAACTTTAATGAAGCAACTGATAGATGTTGGGGCTAGTAATCCTCCCTCTTTACCCAAGAGTAGTAGTTTCTATTCTTCTTCTCTTCTTCAGCAATGGCTCCAAGAGACATACAAGTCAATTAGGTGCTTTAAATAAGGCATGCCTGCAGACTTACAGAGAAAATTATTTAATTTCATTCTGTGAATTTGAAAAGGAGTCTCGGTCATCATTGATGAACTAGAATGACGCTATCTTGGTAAAAGTTTGAAAATCTAATAAGGCAGGATATAAATACTCACATCTTTATAACCATGATGCAGCGTAGTGGTAATATCTATTTTTTCACAGAAATATAGCAAATTTAATTGACATTGTTAGGGCATATTAATGATACACTGTACAACAGTCAAGCCCCTACTTTTTGAAGGAGAAATTGCCTGACTTTTAATGATTCTACATATTAATCACCTTGTAACGTTTTGAAATGTGTACTTTCAACGTTTCTCTTTCAATTTTAAAATTTACATTTTTGGATGAAAACAGGTAAATGGCCTCTGTTTATTTTTCACACTTTGAGGTTTGTCAATAGTGAGCACGCTTGTATCTAGTACCATGAAATTAACACTGCACATATATAATTGCAGAAATTGTGTTATAATTACTTAATTAACAAGTCCATAAGGTTATCAGGTTCAGAGTGTAGTGAACCGAAGATCTGATTGTTTGTAATATCCACTTCAATTGTAAACACAAAGTGCAAAATTAACTTTCTTTCTTCGAAATGTGTTTACATTTCTTTTCTCATGAACAAAGCTGACACTGAAACATGCTTCTGAACAGCAACAGCTTAGCCTTTATATCTTGGTTGTGAATGATAAAGAAATATGCTGAATTTATATTCCAGACTGTTCAATTGTAGAATGCAATTAAACATGCCCTTCATATTAACCAAATGATCTGAAAACATGGAGTAAGTGCAGGGAGTCCACATTAGCTAGTACACGTTTTGAATATCCTCAACCTAGCAACAATAAATGCCCACAGAAAATTTAAAATAATGACATGAACAAAGCCCTCTTGTAAACAGTTAATTCAAGAATTTGTAAAGAAATTTGCACCTTCATGTGAAAAGAGCAGGAAAGTCAGCGGCTTACAGCCAGTTGCTCAAAGGGCCCAGCAACAAATTCAAAAAACGTTTGTTGTCAGACTGGACTTTGCAATGACAGCAAAACAAAAAATAGTATGAATGTGAAAAATATGTGGTAAATGTCGATGGAGCACGTAAAAGAACAGCAAATGCATATCCAATATATGAATTTCATATTTTCGTTCAGTACTGTACACAAACTTATGTACAGTAAATGACACTATCACTCTCGGCCACAGGTAATACACAATTAACTGATGAATAACAAATGAGAAAGAAAGTCCTCTCTTCTAGTCTTGCATCTTCATGCTTTCTCTAAGAATTTTGTTAATAAACATCTCACATCCATGCGTACGGAAATGAACTGATTTGTGCTGAACACCAATATTTCTATTGCTATTTCATAAGAACAATGTCATTCACCATGATTACAATGAAGTGTCCACAGTATTGTTTAATTACTAAAAGCAAAAAATATTTAATTATTATAATGAACAATAATAAGTTGGGTGTTCAAACAAACCTAGAACATACTTTCAAATTGTTAAAGTAAGAAAAACATTAATAAAATTAATGTAAAGCTCAAAATAGAATGGACCGATCAACCCAGAGCCATCTTCCAAGGTGTTATTTCCTAATGTAAATCATTGTTGGGATCGTGATTTTATGGTGAATAAAAATGTTCAAAAATTTTAAAAAAAGGGCTGAAAACACTAAAAAGGAACACTTATTGTAATAAAAACAATTTTTAACATGAATTAATTTACTATTATCACATCTTTGATTTACAACTTTAAAACTTTGAAAATAAACATTTAAACCTACAAGCAAATCATTTTAGATAAATGTTTTTGATTCCAAGAAATCTAATGAACATATCCCTGACCTGAATAAAAAGCAAATGGTTTCAAATCAAGATAAAATATGACAAAAATTTAAACTACTGCAGGTTTGCCTTCTCCACTCCGCTTTAAAATGGAACCAAGTTGCCAAATGAACTCAAGCAAATCGCCAAATAGCTCAGTCAAAACCAATATGAAATTAAAAAAATTAAATCAAATTTTTAAAAAATGTCTTTAATGATTAAAATGTTCGATAAATATGGTTCCCTTACCCAAAATAATTCTTTTGTTAGGCTCTCTTATATTTCAAACATTGCTTACATTACGAAATTTACATAAAAGAATTTTCGCTAATATATCACAGAATATTGGAAAAAAAACCCTTCATTTTATGCTTCAACTTACAATTCACATGTAATCAAAGGCAATACCATGTGCTACTGTTACAGGAATTATTTTAAAATCAAGGATGTAACATCTTCACCAAGTATTAACAATGTTTGCATTTTCATGGTTTACCAAAAACTGGCAGTGCTAAAACAGCACATTCTTTCTTGCTTTTAGTAATAGTTATGTAATACTATTTATAACACAATTTCTCTCCAAATTAACACATTTCTGCTATCATTTTTAAAAATATTCATTATAAATCATACGACATTTGGTGTAAAAACTAAATATTTTCAAGCAAATATAAACCCAACTTTTGACAATTAAAACTGCTTTTCATACAATTAAATCATGACCAAACAAAAAGAAGGAATTCACAACAATTAGTTCCTCAGTCATTGCTGCATTCCTATCTGATAGTTGCCGAAGTTTAGCAATTTTTATTTCATATATTTCAAATAGGTTTTAAAGAATTTCTAAAACATATAACGAAAGCTTGAATCTAAGAAATGAATAAAGAAATACAAAATAAAATTCAAAATCTAACTAACGAAGTATCCAACTGCCAGGAATTACGTTTACAATGTGCAGTAAATTAGAAGCGAGCGATTATGTTTTCTCCAAGTTACACAAAAAACAGATTTGAAGATGTTTTTGATGAACACATTTTATTAAAGAAAAATATCTTCACTCTTGTAGTTGTAGAAAAATGCTGTTCTTTTTTTTGTTTTTTTTTAAATTTAAAATTAGGCATATTAACGAACAGGAGACATGCATCATTCACTTAAGCATCATTTACACGATCCAAGGTCTAAATTTAATGAAGAAATTTTGTGCCGTTTTGAAGAAAAATTGTTTAGAAAAAACAAAAATTGCCTTTGACACTAAATTTTGCAACAAATATTCAGGTTTCGAAAAATTTAGTGACATTTTCAGATGTTTTTCATGAATTTCTTCATGAAATGTTCATTTCTTCACAAATATTTCACTATGAAAATAATTTTATCTTTATAATTGTAGTTGTAGGAAGATGCCGAAAAATTTTTGAATTTCAAAACAATCAGAGTTTTTAACCAACATGAGACCTGCACCATTCTCTTTAACATACTTCAGACTATCCAACAACACAATGTAATCAGAAACGATGGAGCCATTTTTGAGAAAAAAATTGTTTACAGAAAATTAAAACTTGCTTGTATTTCATGGAAAATTATACGAAAAATATTCAAAATTTCACAAAACCTTATTTCCAAATCTATCGTTAAGGAACAAATTTCATTAAGGGGAAAAAAATTATCTTTAATATTATAGATGCAAGAAGCTGCCAAAAAAATTTTGAACTTTTGAAAAATCAAAACATTTAAAAAAAATGAGACCTCCAACAAAAGTTAATAAAAATTAAGCCATTTCCTTGAAAATGTCCCATGGACTTCATGTAAAGTTCTTCTTAAAATTAAAACATTTGTTTCAAATTCAAGGGGCTGCGACATCAGCCAGATCAATTAAGGAATACCAACTTTGGAAAAATGGGATGAATGGTTTAGCTGCTAGTGTTGTTCACAGACAATGGACAGACATTTTGCTGTCAATTGATTTTGCAGTATCAAGGACCCACAAAACATAGATTCTGGCTACTCCACATGTTAAGAGGATATCCCCTCCTAAATCTAGCAACTGGATTTATCCACTCTATCAGTATCCTCCATTATTGCAGTACAGTTTGCGGTCACACTTCTCAATGAAAGTGAATCCTGTTATTAGCAACTAGTTTCTGAGAAATTTTATAACCATGCACAAAATAAAAATAAAACTGGCTGTGGTGTTCCTTTCACCATAATTTATGGTACCATTTATAATTTCAACATTAAAACTTAATTTTCATCCTACTCAGGTAAATACAGCAGGTAGTTAAGCATCCACCAAGGAGTTGCCCTGCATTTCTGCAGGGGCTAAAGTCAAGGCAGTAATAATCACTACTACATAGTTCTGAACTTAAGCTGTGCCAAAATATTCCAGCAAATATGAAAAATAAGCAGAATTTCATACTTCCAAAAAAAATGGAACTGTTCAAGGCCTGTGGCATCTCCACCCCCCCCCTACATTCAATGAGCATTTTAAAATTTTTAGTGCCACCCCCAAATTGAATCTTTCTGTGCTGACTTCTTCAGGAGAAATCAAACTTGTGTAGATAGGACTGAAATAATTTATTGAAATTCAACAAACACTCAATGTAGAACCTTCAATATGAACTGTAATATAGTTTATGCGAATCCACTGTATAAACCCTACAAAACAGGGAACTATTTCAGTGCGTACAAAGTAATATTTAAATTATTAAAAATTTTACCCATTGCTACCGATGTCTGTTCAATGCAATTCAGCAAATACCAATCTCCATATTCCCCATGGTCTTCAAAAAAATGTTACCGTACCAAGGATAGACCGTTTGAAAAATAGAATTCTTTAATAAAGAACCTGAACATAGGTATTCTCCTCCAAAATTTTAGGACATTAATTATGAAGAGTAGTCGAGATCTGAGCCCAGCATGAAACTTCAGCAACCTCCCAGCCATACTGTCCCAATGCACAGGAGGATCTTCAGACCTCTTGGCACAACACTAGGTGAAGTTGAGGAATAAAAGGGCGATGCGAAAATAGCATTCCGCATTAAAGGGTTAATGAAAAACATAAGAGGTATTTAAGAGATGTGAAACTTTATTTAATGCAATATTATCATTTCACATGCATTTTTTAAAAAAAGAATTACAGTAGAATGCATTTTGCAGTCTTCCAGGGAGAGCAAAGTAGCAGTGTCATGAACAAGAATTGATGTACTATCAGCTGTTTGTTTCTTCCTAAACATCAACCTAATTTCATGTGCACATTCCACAGCCTACATTAACTACATAAATGCATAGAGAAACTGCATTTCCTTATGTCTTTGTAGATCGGAGTGTTTTCGGAAATGCTCTTTTCCAATAGATTCTTTTTCGTAAACACAACACAAAATGTGTGGATTTACCACCAAGAGAAAAAACTCTAGTGGGAAAGATGCTTTCTGGTACCACACACTTTTGCAGTGAAGACTAGTCTTCAACTGTGATCTCCAAAGAGACAGGCTTTGCTCTCCCAAGATATATCCCTATAAATTAATCTCCATCGGATTGACCGAAAGGAGCTTAATGGGAACACTGGAGGCCTTATTTGCACCGAGGATAATTCACTAACAAATCATATATATATATATACACACACACATACAGACTTCTTAAAATTGCAAACATAATAACATAATTCAAAGTGGATCAAACATAAACTTTGTCATACCAGTAAATTAAAAAAAAATCAAGAAATCATCCTGCAATCAGAAGTGCATAATAAGGCCTATGGAGTTAAGCTAGGTTCAGAATACCTATGTTTCACAAAAGACTTCGTCTCCTGCATCATCTACATCACACACACACACAAATAGGTTACAACACTTATATGACCTTATATACACACACATTTTAACATTAAAACAAAGGAGGAGATAGCAGTTATCTGAAAAAAGATGTAATGGAATTGTAAAACTTTGTTTTACGTGTTCCCATGTTATCAATCTATCAGAGCTTTGGGCTTTTCCCAAGGGAAGATGTCACGGCCAAAATGTCCATAAGTACTGGTCTGCTGATAAATTGGGTGTCTGAGATTCAGCTCTCTGCAATATAAAATCCACTTTAAGAAGCATAATTCAAAATACATGCCAATCCATCATACAAGAAAAAAAAAGAATCAGAATGAAATATCTTTATCATTATCTTCAAAAGTAGCTGGAAATTACCATCATGTGTGGGAAAAAAATTAACAGAACTAATAGAAAGCTACTTACTTCACTATCTTTCCTGGCCTAAGATCAAAATTCTTCTTTACAATTTCCAGTAATTCTCTTTGGACTTCTTTGATGTTCCATAATCAAAAACCGTAATGGACAACGGTTCAGCCACTCCAATAGCATAAGAAACCTACATAAATTGTCACAAGTTACAAATTGTTTGATTGAAATATGCACATTCATTTAAATTCAAACTTATCATCAGAACAATATTTTTTTAAAGTCAGTGGACCGTCAGGAGTAGCAAATACAAGTGACATCATGTGCAACATAATCACATAAGGGTCACTATCACAATTATGTGCTGTACAAAGCTAATTACCTGTACAAGGCATCGTCTGCACAATCCAGCTTTTACAAGAGATTTGGCCACCCATCTAGCAGCATATGCCGCTGATCTATCAACTTTTGTGAAATCTTTGCCAGAGAAAGCACCACCTCCATGTGCACCCCATCCTCCATAAGTGTCCACAATAATTTTTCGACCAGTTAGACCAGCATCACTCTGAAATGTTGAAATTTTACATCAGCATGCTGTGAAAGAAAATAACATTTCTCTACTATGTTTCATTACATCAGAACAATATTTTTTTCTCAGCAAACCGTCAGGAGTAGCAAATACAGGTAACATCCTATGCATTTTAACCTTAAATAGCAAAGGATTATCATAAGCACATTTACTACACAATGTACAAACCTGAGGTCCCCCAACAACAAATAGACCACACGGATTGATGTGGAAAACTGTCTTATCATCCAAATATTTCTCAGGAATTACTACCCGAACAACTTTTGCCATAATTTCTGCACGAAGATCAGTTAAACTAATTTTCTCAGAATGTTGGACAGAAACCACCACAGTATGCACTCTCTGTGGAATACATGCTCCTTGCGACATGTAATATTCGCACGTAACCTGTAGGGAGAAAAAAGAAATACACCTTTAGACTGAGCTTTAACTTTCTGAAAATGTTTTAACAATTTCTCTATCTAGAAATAATTAACCGTACGTAAAACTATTGAAATTATTCATACCTGGGTCTTTGAATCAGGTCGAGCCCACCAAAATTCTCCACTCCTCCTCAAATCTGCAATTCTTTGATTCAATCTATGTGCCAAGACAACTGTCAGAGGCATACATTCTTCAGTTTCGTCAGTTGCATAACCAAACATTAGACCCTATGCAAAGAATAAATTAACAAATTTTGCACAAACAATGCAAAAGTGTAAAAGTTGTTAAAGAAAGAAACCAAGCCAATACATGCAACATGCACCATAGTGTTAAGTAAATTTGATTTAGAACATTCCAATTAACTATTAAAATAATGAATGTAGCAACCACAAATAGGTCGCAAAAATTATGTAACAATTCAAATTGAGGTAAAATGGTACAGTGCACCATTACCTCACCCTTTTAAACTGCTTTTAATTTTCTTCTCTTTGACAGCATGATCTACTCGTTACTAGACAGGTTCTTTTAAGAAGAGTATATTACTACAGCAACCAAAATAAATTCACTACATTAGCCATGAAAGAAAGAATGAAACAAAGAAAGAAAAAAATTTACAAAAAACAATATGGTATACTCCATTTTCTGACTTTTCCCTGATGTGCATGCTTCTTTATTTTCAATTTCACAAAAAATTCAATTTACTTTGCATTGTCCAAAAATTGTGAACTGAAGTATTGGGCACATTAAATCAGGACAAGAGGTAATCAAATCTTTCAGCATTCTTCCAATTCCCAATTGGACACCACAAATTTATCATTGGATTTGAAAAAAAATAATACTTTTAACACCACAGAGATTACTGCATTGAGATCAAATGTACTCAGGAGTATACCATATACACTTTTGATCTTTTACAAAGAAGAAAAAAAAACAGCAAATCAAACGCAGAATCACCTGGTCCCCTGCCCCAACATCATCATCGCTGCGGTTCAAATGCACCCCTGCTGCAATATTTGGCGATTGTTGATCCAGAGCAAGCAGGATGTTGCAAATCTTGTAATCAAACCCTACAGAATGCAAGAAAATGCCGCTTTCTAAGTACACTTCCAGGCAACATTGCTCAAGCAACATATGAACCTCTCGTGCCACTGATGAAAGTTTTGTTACCGACTTGCTCACTTATCCAAAAAGTATCCACTAGTAAGACAATATTCCCAACTTAACTTTTCCCATTTCATGCTTGTTTTAACCATTTGTTATCCCGTGCTTATCTCTGCAGAACATGCAAAATATTCAATAGCCCAATTTTTTTACATTCAGTCTGTATATGCAATTAAATTACTCAATCCTATAACATCCTGAACGAACATGCTTCCCTGTAACATTCAATGCATCCTCCAGAACTTTTTTGTACCTGATCCCCAGCACCTATGTCCAGTTCTTCCCTGTTTTGGTAAACACCTTCAGCAATGTTTGGAGATTGTTGCTCAACCGCCACAAGAAGATTAAGAGTTGTGAAGTCAAAGCCTGAGATGAGCAGTGAAGGCAAATGAGCACCTTACTTTCTTGTTTGAAAGCAATCTGTCCAAATTCAACTTAATATCTTCAATATTAATATTATAATAAGATGTGTTGATATACAATTTAAGGAGGATGTTATGATTTTACATGTAGTCATGTCATGGCACATTTGTTTTCTCCCTCCCCCACAAGTTAAAAAAAGTTAACAAGAAATTATTTCCTGATGTGCACTTTTAAAACTAGGCACACACAGGAACCTTGTCACTAAGGGAGTGTAAATTTAATAAAAGTAAACTTGCTAAGAAATGCAACTTACCCTTTGATGAATCGTCATAACCAATGTGCTTTACAGTATCACGAACCACTCTCTGGTAATCCACGTGCGCTTTCGATGTGATTTCTCCGCATATCAAAATCATACCAGTTTTCGTAACAGTTTCTGTAAAATTATAAACATTTCAATTGTTTTGTTTATCACAAGGTAGAATGTCACATTTCGCAAACATCAATAATCCCAACTTTTTATTTTGTTAGTGTAACAAAGAAAAGTCTTACCACAAGCCACTTTGGCGTCAGGATCTTGGCGAAGATGGGCATCCAAAATTGCATCACTTATTTGATCGCACATTTTATCTGCGGGCAATAAAAAAAGGGTAAGTGAAATAATACATTACGGATTTAACGTTCACCTCCAACCAATTTAGGCAGTTGGCGTCCCAACCAGTACTAACACACTGTTGCATCACACCAACCTCGTGCTGGGGATGCCGGGTTCGAACATTTTCAAATGCACAGAATTATAGCCATAAATTATACTAATTAATCATTAAATCATTCCATTTCAGAAAATATTCTTCAACTTTAGCAATAAGATGTACTGCATTTTAAACCATTAACCGTGCCGCCACAACGTGCACATGGTTGCGCGCGCCATTTCTGTACATCTAACGATCAACGCTTGGATTCCATGAAGGCATTTTACTAACCTGGATGTCCTTCTCCAACTGATTCTGATGTGAAGAGAAATGTATCCTCCGTAAGTTCTGGTTCCATGTGTCCATTTTCATGGAAACCGTTGATATAAGGTGCTGAAGTCTCGGGCATTCTGAACCTATGTCCTAACTCACTTACTGCGTCGGTAGCTACTATGGAAAAGAGGTCTCTGCCAGGTTGCGCAGCTGTATTTATAACTTCTGGTGTGTCACGTGACCCGTCGCGCCGAGATTCCGACTCTTCTGGAGCTCTGTTCAAAAGAAGGAAAATCTTTTGAACTCAGAAAGCATCCCGCTAAAGTACATTTTAATATTAATAAAATTAATATCCATTATAATGCGATGTTACTGAATCTTCTACAGCATTGAAAGCAAAAAAGTAATATCGACATTATATCATCAGGAATACTTTGAATACTTCAAGCAACAGTACAAGATATAATAGTAAGCTATAAAATCTTAAAAATATAAATATCCTTCTCAAATCTTTGTTTTAGTAATTTATTACTCAAACTAGAGTTCTTAATTGGAATCTTCTAATATTATGCCTTCTTCACTTTCCCGTAGTTTATTAATTCTATTTTGGATCAATTCTTTCACCTCAAAGTGAAGAACAGAGTTAAAAGAAACTCGTTTTACGTTACGTTATTTTGACATTCAAGCAAATGTAGTTCTAATAATTTGTGGTCAAGAGTGTATACAATATATACAAGTCAAATTGTACACATTTCTGATTCACAATTCAATTCTGTAACATTTCATAAAAGCTGTGAAACGGAAAGGCAACTAAGAGAAAGATACTACGTTAAGTAGGAACGAACTTTCTTGCTATCAGCACCTACAGTACAGTTTCTTCAAGGGATCACGGACGCTCGCCAGGTGCTCGCATCTAGACCACGACCACGTTGTTATATTTTTATCGCACGCTGGCCCAACACTACTACTCGCAGCTCATTACAATGACAGAAAGGGCGCTCTTCTTACGGATTTTCTTTGGGTAATTAACGCCATTAATTCCATTGTCTCCATTACTTGTAAAGTGACTACGAATACAACCAATTACATATAGAGACATCAAGCATACAATTTTGAACGCTGCCGTTTCAGACAATTGTTAGGTTAATATAAATTAATCGGTTCGATTTCTTTCCAATGCAGTATTGTTCATATAAGAGGTCGTCTAGTCCGTTTCACAGATGTCGAATTTAAAACTTCACTATTAAAGCAATAAAAGTATGTATGGATAAAACTTTAAAAATTAATGGATACTTTATGACAACTTTTGAGCAAAAGTTACGGAATAATTTTGTCAGGACGATAATGCGATCGACGCATGAAATGCTTAAACAAGATTGTCGTTCACCTCCCTAAGATGAATCGATTTTTCAATAGATGACAGCACTGAATTCGCTTCAATGACAGGCTACACTTATCTGCAAACACTCGGTAAGCAAAACCTCGTAACGCCTTCGGAGTCGTCAAAAACCCACGTTGCATAGTAATGAAGGAAGACATCCCTGAGTAATGTGAGGTACTCACTGGCGATAGGAGAGGTCGGGTCTGCCTCTGTACGCAAGTCTCTTCTCAGCCAGTCGCTATCGTCGTCAGCGTTCACGCACGCGCCGTGCGGAATGTGCAAATGCTCAGCGGAGATGAGCGGGAAGCTTCGCGCTGAGCACGGAGTACTGACTGAGAGACTCTCGCAGTCCGGGCGCGAGTATTATACGCTTGCGAGGAGAAGCCCTCGGGAGCGACGGAGGGGGCACGCCCGAAGTCGAGAGGACGCGAAGAGTTGACGCCAAGTGACGTAACCAGCAATCCACGCTTAAACCGCGTGTGGGGCGGGCAGCGTCCGATCCCTGGAGGAGGTCCGCACCACCCCCCGCTGCCCCCTTCACCCGGGCATGGTTCGTGTAATTGTAAATGGGAAATATCGGTCTGCGAGAAAACCGCTGAGTAATGCTTACTTGCATTAATTGGTGGCGACTTTACGCGCTTCGATCGGCTCAATTAGTTGCAGGGTGCGTTGTGGATAAGATATGTTTTTGCACAATGTATCGTTGAAACAAGAGTTGGAGGAGGGATGTTCTCAGATGAATGTAGCCAGGAACCAAGCGCGGGTCACCCTGCTGATGGTACTTCGTCGCAGGCGATTACAAAGGGAATTTTCGGAAAACCATACATAATAACATGAGCTTTTTCAAGTTTCAAGCAAAAAAGAACATATTTAGTGATTTTGTAAAATTCCTGTTGTGAAAATGAAGGCTAACAACATGAATTAACAAAAGAAAAAATTGTATAACGTTAATGTGTAATGGTGTTCACTTCTTGCTGGTGATCTTTTTTCTTCCAAAGCAAAAGCTGCAGTTCTATTAACAAGATTTTAAGGTTAGTATAAGCACAATACTCTTCTTGCAAATGTTTGTTACCAAGTGCCATCATCGTTACTACAAATCATCGTCCTAGTTATAAAAACATTTTAATAGTACATTTTACCCCCTAAAACATATTATTTTGTCTCGATCTGCAAATAACCAACGAATTTTTTATCAGGGGACTTCAAACAAAATTCAAGCACGCTGTCATAAAATTTGGGTATTATTATCAGATGTATTTACATTTTGCAACACAATTTTGAGCGATTTTTTAATAATATACAACGAAGAGACGATAATGTCACCATCAGATTTTTTAAGCTTGGACAACGTGAATGAAAATTACAAAATATGTGTTTAAACACATTAATGTTAGCACACATTAGTTTTTACACGATAACAGCTTTACATCAGATTTACATTTTCAAATGAAAAACGCTTTTTTAAATACACAGCAGAAAATTACATCATTAAAATATAATTCTCTCTCATGACATTTTTTCATGAGCAATTATGTCCATGACAATGAATGATCTGAATGACAAACTGAATTGCCCGTAATTACACTATCGAGTATAAAAATTACGATATGGACACATCATATTTAAATGCAATAAATTATGTGAAAACAACTAATATGATTGCCATGCAAGCAATACGTGTGTTTTTTCATGTGCGTAAACCAGGCGGTTAGAATTTTGAGGTTAGATTTGAAAACAATGTTTAGGACGTCATGAAAAGCACGCGCAGTTTGCAAGTATGACATGCTTCTATCTTCTAATTAAATAACTTACCGATTTCGTGGGAAAAGAGGCATTACTTGAAAGTAACAATAATCTATTTTAACGACCACTCTTTCCACAACTATGTACTAAAATATGCTGGTTGAAGTATTGATCTCTCCGCCGTTCGCCCGCTCGCTTACTTACTTCGGTTCACAGATGGCACTCGCTGGGCACCTACAGGTGGACTTGTCATTTCTTCCATCGTTCTGCATTGCGAATGTCTTCATGCACCAAGAATGAGGCGTTTTCCCATCCGTAATATTTGTTAGGTCGAATAGTGTGTTATTGCTGACAGAAGGCTGCAATTGCATAGTCCTTCCCTTGTGACCTAAATCGTGGATTCCAAAGCCGTTCTTGATGTATCAAGAAGAAAAGAAACTTCTTCCGCACAAGAATCTATAGTTACTAGGTGTTAATTCTGTACATATGACAAATGTACATTCTTATGTTGTTTTCAAAGGTATGTATTTCCAAAAATCGAGTATATTCAGTAAAAAAGCTCTACCATTCAGCGCTTCTGACATAAAAAAAACAATGAAAAATTAAATGACAAAAAATTGGCTTGTAAAATACGCACTGCTTTGTCATAATCGCGAAAATTGCAATCAACAATCGAAATGACGAGATACTTTTGCTCAATATCGAAGTTGTACTTGTAGGTCGTTGGACTCCGCGCCATAACGCAAAAAGTTGCAGAATATCTTAACGACCTCCAGAGGTTACTAGAGATATCGACGAGGGGAAAGAGAAGAGAGTTTCAAAAGCATTATTGCGTAAGACAATTTTGATGAGGATCGCATTGACAATAGTTTTTTTGGTATGTGTGTGTGTGACTGATTGTAATGTGAGGGGTCACTAAAGAAATACAAATAATAATAATAATAATAGCTGAACTCATGCAAAAAGTCCGCACTTTGTAAATAATAATTGTTTTAAAAATGAAAATTACTTCGTAATAAAACCCAAATGAACGACCCGTCCCGAGACTGTTTGAAACAGCATTACAAATCCGATACTATGTGAGGGAAATCTTTGTAATATTGCTAAGCTTGGGATTAAATTGCACAGAAAATCAAATTATCCATTTAATTTTATTGTGAAAGATTACGTATATGCCTTTTGCCATCATTTTAATTTTACATTATTTCGGGTTTATGCAGTTTTCTGACCACTCCTTGTATGAAGTGGGGGAACCCAAAAGAACTCCAAAAATGTAATAGGAAGTTAAAAAAGGTTTAATTTTAAGGAATGCTGCTTTAGAAACACAATTCACTTCCCATGTGCTCCCCTTCCGTTTCCCCGTTTGTCCCCATCTATCCTCTACCCGTCCTATCATTTCACCACATGTTTCCACACGTTTACCACCCCTCCCTCAAACCTCGCGTTCCCACAGAACTTAACCGTCCTCTCAAAACTTTTTTCCCACATGTGTCCCGTATGTACCTCTTCTCATTTCCTTCTACATGTTATTTTAGTTTGTAAGCTAGGCCGTAAGCGTTCAATGTAAATAGCATTTAAAAATAAATATAACTCCCCCCATCTACCTTTCACATGTTCCCGCATATGTTAATTTGAAAATTACGAGTAAACTGCAAACTCAACATTTTAATTCAGGTGGTTTATTTAGTAGAAAATATTTCTATAAACATTACGGGGGCGGTTAGTGCAGTGGCTTCTCTTGGAGATGAAACGGGAAATTCTGAATAGCTCGAGATCCCAGAAAAACGGAAACTCCAAAAAATGTAAAGGAAGAGTCACAAAGATTTTCGCAAGAGAATGCGATCTCAAAAAAAACTCCGTTTTAAACATTGTTTTAAAAATTAAAATAACTTCGCACTAGATCCTAGCTTCCAGCGTTTCTGGCAAACCATGATACGGGCTGACGGAGTCTTAAAAAAAACTAATAGAACGCTCAAAAAAGTCTCGTTGTGTTGATTAATGCATAAAATACTTAACTCCTGTAGGGAAACGAAAATTTGATTTTAATGTAACAGAACTCATAGTTACTGAATTATCCACGATGGTAAAGTGTCACAGCACAATGTGTGTTGCAGATTGCTTTTGCGGCCGATTTGTCAAAATGCCATAACCTACAAATTTCTGTGCTCATCTTGATACGGAAAAACATTCCCTAAATCTTGAGGGGTTAATAGATTGTTACGATTTGAAGGATAAACTTGTTGTAAATGAATGTTGATATCTCTATATTGAAATCACTAAGGATTTTCGTTCAGAAAGAAGTTTGTGCATTCGACTCAAACAAATTTCGTGATTTTTTACTTTACGTTTCATTTAATGAAAGGTACTGGTATCAGACGTGTTATCAATTGTTATTAACAGATTTAAATTATAATCACTAAATTATAAAAATATCTTAAAATTAAGGGAATGGAAGCTTATGAGCCGTCATTTTCAGTTCACATACCGTTTTGTTGTGCGAGTTGCAATCGATCTATCAAAAGCGGTCGTCGTTTCGTCTGGTGCGAGAAAGAGTTTGAGATTATAGTTAGCGAAGCGAAGATAGTGGGCTTTGTAAGTTAAAAGATTAATGAACGTTTAAATGCAGAGATAAGCGACTGTATACAAACGGAATATCCAGCATATTATAAATCCAGTGATTATAAAGATATGTTATGGATTACGTTTTTAAGTTAAGGAGTGGTAGGATTTCCAGCTAGAGACCACAAAACATATGTACAGATCTTGGTAAATATAAAACATTTCAATTATCCTAAATATTCAGAAATATTTTAACTGTGGGTTCAGAGTAGAGAGTGATTTTATTGTTCCAGAATTTATAAACCACCCTCTTTTCATTCGTTTTGGAAATTAAGCACTGATATTTTTAGGATTTGGATTTTAATCATACAATATATTTTCGAGTTTTCTATTTTACAGACAATGCATATGTAGTACTTTTCTTCCGTCACTTTCCTACACCTCTTCCTTTTTGGGGGATGTAACCGCTACGGTTTGGGTAGTTGATTATAATGTTGCAATTGAAGACACCACAGGACGTTTGGAGTGCAGTTTGGGACCTCTTTTCAAGTGCATATAAAATCATACGAGGGTTGGGGTAGAAGTTATGGCAACTATTTTTTTTTTCTAAAAGAAATGTCATCGGATCGCAAAATTTATTTATATCTTGAAAGAAATGCTGCAGTAGGGTGTGTAAACACTAACAGATAGCTCTGCAAGTGTCTCCATTAGCACAAAGAGTAACTTGAAATCAGTTGTGCGTCTACCGCCGTGCGAGGTGAATGTCACATGCTTCCAGCAGCGCTCTTATTCCAAGAGAGCCGTTCGCCATGAAAGGAATGCCCGTGAATATCACAGGGAATTGGTGGAAACTCTTGGAATAATGCCCTTCCATATCGGACAGGCGCGAGATGTGCAGGAGAGTTTCTGCAAAGATGCGCAATAACCAGTGATCAGCAACGTACGTGACGACCTGTGAGTGTGCGATTCAATGTGAAGTGCGGTAATCAAGCATCTTCCTAATCGGACCTCAAGAACTGGTATGTAAAGCTTTTCGAATTTGTGAAGTCGTATTCTCTAAAACGCCTTAGAACATGAAACAATATCAAATAAATTCAAATACCTTAATTTGAAATAATTTCAAATACCTTAATAAATATTATAAATTCAATTACTGTTGATAAATGTCTAAGCATTTAGTTTATACCTTGTCCTTTCATGTGTATATTTGAAATTATCCACCCCCACTCATATTCTCACAAAACAAAATAGTTTCCACGACTTCTGCCCCATCTCACGTATAAAACCAACCCACATAGTTAACAACAATAAATCGAGTAAAACATAAAACTTGTGAAACACAATGTAAGTTCCGCTCCTTCAATCTACACCTATGTTTTATCGGTACTTTACTGACATCAGGACTGATTTGATTTATTTGGATAAAAAAACAGTGAAACCTGTATGTGACGTATGGGGGAGAAGATATGTAAGAAGACTGTGAAGTTTTCCTCGCATTATTGATGCTTAAGCTCTTGAGGACCATCGAACGCATAACTTGCGAGTTTCTGGGAAGAGTCAGTAGCCCCTCTGTAGATAAATTATTCTAGCCGACAGTGGTTCTGCTTACAGAGTTGAATATTCCAATATTCGATGTTTTCTGCATTTTATTTTTTTGCGTATGTATGTGTATGGCCACCCCCTACTTAAGCAACTGCATTTCAAGTCTTCCACTGACAGCTTTCCATACCGGTTGTTTAGCGAATATTTGGAAGAGAGCGTTTAGTCATGCTGCCTTTCTACATACAAATATCAAATTGTTCCACACATTCGCCCCATGCTTCTGTTCGCGAAGTTGGCCACTTTTTTCTGCATTCGGCTTATTGCTCTATTTTGACTTTACCTTTAAGGAACTCAGCATGCTACTTCATATTCCATTATGGGACGAATGAAAGACGTATTTTATTGTTACAGTTAGGTTTTCGTAACACGTGCAAAACGTTAGACAGGATCAGCCCGGCTGTGGGCTCTACAAATTATTTCGCACAGATATTTACAGCTACGTACCTGCGAAATTTTATTTCAACCCGTAATGTGTTGAAGAATTTCCTTTAGTAAAACTAAATTTGTTGCTTTTTTTACTCTGGATTCCTTTTCATTCCGTTTTCCTGTGCCACTTCAATTTGTCAGTATCTCTTAACAACTGACCAATGTTGGATAAGTCTTTCATTTTTCGATGCGCGATGTAGTCGGCGAAAAGTCTGATAATCAATCGAAATTTAGTACCGATATCATTGATATACGCAAGACTTCAATTTTTTTCTCTCAGGCTGTGGGAATCGTCAATGTCTTCACACCCAGTAGACAACCGACTTTTGCAAGAATACGTTGGTCAGAATTCGTGTTGGGTTTCAACTAAGAGGTTGTACTTGTTCCATACATGTCGCAAATATTTGACAATTTTATGTTCTAACATTTTACATACCATTCATGTTAAGCTAGTCCGCCTTTCATTACTCACTAATGACCAACCCCTGCCGCTGTTTTTAGGAACCACTGTAACTTTTCCCTAGATATCAGGGACATTATCATTTGGCAAAGCAAACGGGCCCTATATAACTTTTTCGTTATTCCGACTGTATATGAATCATACCTTTTGAAAAACGATATTCGTCGAAGACGGTTACAGGTAATATTCCGAGAGGAGCACAAGTTTACAGGGAGGGGGTTACGATACAATACCGGGATTTTTCATCGGGTGCGGGGAGGGGCGCAGAAGAAAAATAATCACTATTATTAATAATGAAAAAATGACATTATTTATGTATCCAGGACGTTAAGTAATGTTTGTGCCCTGAGGGCGACTTCCAAGCCCTCGGACCAAAGGCCCTCAGGATTGAAAGTCTCCCTCGGGGCAAACTTCAAGTAATGTCCGAGGTGTAAATTTTTGCCTATTACTGAAAGCTATTTAGAAGATTCCATTATATCAAAAAATAACGTTTCGAGAATGTTTGACATACTTTGCCAATGTTTACATATTTTATCTGGAATGCCCATGTATCTAACTTGTTTATATATTACATCACACTCTCTAAATGAATATGTGGAATTATGAGAAAGAACTGTGGGAAGGGTTTATTGAAAGAATAATTAATTAGGAGATTCAAAAACCCATTCAAACGTTACCTGACGATTTAGTTCTATGTTGTTGAATACGTGAGATTGAATGTGATGCTAATAGATAATATATTGGAATTTGAGGGAATACATCTTATTGTAGTAGCTTGTGATGAGAATGTAAAATGTTAAAGATTGTAAAAGTTAAATGCAACTGAAATATCTCAAAAAATATTATAAAAATATTTAAAGCGTTGAAGTCATATTTATTAATAATCTTATCAATATTAATCAATATCAATTAATTTCAATAAAATAAATATCAATCAATACTATCAATAATCTTATCAATAATAATAATTTGATCAACGCTACTTTTGTAATTATTAATAAAACAAAAAATACAAAAATGTGATCGAAAACTTTAAATCCATCCTTAAACTACTTTGTAACTATTTATGTTAAGATTTCAATCTTCTTGCCAGGATTAGGCCCGACGCCTGTTCCGATCTCACCATCTCTTCCTCGATCTTCCCATACTTCTTTTGCCATATGGACCGTTGCTTGTTTTCGAATCCTTTCTGGTAGCTTACAAAGGACATGCTCTCTCCATTCAACTTTATGGTGCATCGCCTTTTCGGTTATTGGTTGCATCCATAGTTCATTTCTGAGTTCTTCATTTCGGATTTTGCTTTCTCTGGTGCAGCCTTTAACCGATATAAGAGATTTCATTTCTGAGGATACTAGGTGTTTAAGATCCTTGTTTCGGATCCATAATTATGCTCCATTTAGTGAAGTGGGGACTACCATGACCTTGTAAAATTTTAATTGTGTTTCTTTTCGTGTTCTTGTTTTTAGAGTTGTTTTAATTGTGCCATATATTTGTTGGTATTAATATTTATCTTAATATCATGGTCTTCTTCATAAGATATGTCACAGCCCAAATACTGGAAGTGAGACCCCAGTTCTATTGGTTTGTTATTTTTTCTTATTGGATACATTTTTGTTCTTTGATAAATACCTGAAAAAGGCTTTGTTTTGATTTTTGTTAAGGATATGTTCGGGTTATAGGTCAGACTTGGTTCATTGAGCCTATGTAGTGCAATTTACAATTTGTCTCCGCTGCCTTTTATGATTACTGGATCATCAGCGAAAAGAAAGGTATTAAAATATCTGTTTGGTCCGATTTTAATTCCGGTGGTGTTCGGTCTCTTTTCCATTCTCTAATCATATCATCTATATAGATGTTGAATAGAGTTGGTGACACACTTCATTCTTGTTTCACTCCTTGGCTTGTCTGCATTTCAAATGTCAATACTTTACCAGCGTCATTTCTAATTCTGGTGTTATTATACAGACGTTTTGAAACCTGGATCAAATGTTTAGAGAATCCTCTTTTTTCCAATAGAAGAAAATACCATAGTTTCTTTCTTTATTTTTGTTCTTTTAGGTCGCATTAACATAAAGGTCATTAGCGACCATTTTTCATAACATAATCAAACATAACATAACCACGTTATGTAACGATATGGTGATGACAGGGGAGAAAGGACGAACACAAGTACAACGCATTGCCAGATGACATAAAACAATTAAAGCCAGTACACAAATTTAAGTTTAAAGTAAAATCTTTTCTGTTGCAAAACTGTTTCTATACAATTAGAGACTATACTGATCGTGAAAAAGAAAAATTATGTTTATTGTAACAAAACAAAGATATATAATGAATTAGTTTACGTTTGCATTGTATACATTTAAAAAACATATTTAATACGCCTGTAACAAGTAATGTACTTCAGCTTCCGGGTCAATGACCCCCATCTCGATCAAGTTTTTGTCCAGTTTCCCTAATCCATTGAGCAAATGCTGAGATGGCCCCTTGTTTTGCTTCTGGACGTAAATGTAGCTTCATTGTGCGCACGTTTTGTTGAGCACTCCTTTTGCTTGTAGTTCATTTACAGTTGAAATTGATTTTCTATAACTCGGGAAAAAAACATTTTTCAAATATTTTTATTTTTCTAAAATAATTATTTTCTAAATTCATTTTTTCGTGTTTTTTTTAAATTCTGGCCCTCAAGAAAATGTGCGCAGATAAATTTCTTTCCCCACACGTCATATACAGTTATTACTGTTTTTTGACAAATAAATAAAATAAATAAATAAAAGTACAACCATGCCCGAGGCGGGACTCGAACCCGCGATCTTTGGGTCCAAGACTGCTATGACACTTTTGCCTTAACGATCTCGGCCACCGCGGACCGGTAGCTTATTTCTTTGGATCCTAACAAATGCGTTCTCAAAGTCCATGAACGCTAGGTGTGTTTCTAAATTAAGATTTCAGTTCAAATGAACATTTAATGAAATGACGTATAAAGCAATAGTGACATCAAGAGCAGATAACTTGGTCCACTTTGTACTTTCTCACAATATTTCCGTGCGTCTCATGTTCAAATAGACTGGACGTATGTTTTTACTCGCAAAAAATCGAAAACGAAGAACGCTAACATAAGTAAGATCGATATCATTTTTCGATCAGATCGTAGAGAAGAACAATAAAACGTTAAAAAGGAATATTGATGTGTTATGTAGGTGCCAGTCATTGTTCACCTTCAGTTGTAGAAGAGACTTTTTAATGAACAAAGCAATGCACTTAATGGAATACATTGTATTCATTCAACCACAAGAAATTGATTATTCGGGGAAATATAATTTTAAGGTCATTTGGGGTTGAAAACAAAATAACCTTTAATGGATGTTATTCCACTTCATAACACTTCACGTCGTTTCCGATGCTTTACGCAACTCCATATAGGATGATAGATAAAACATAAATATTCCAATGCACTGTTTTACAACGTATAATGTTATTTGATAAAAAGTTAGAAATAATGTTAAATAATATTGATAGGAAAAATACCCCACCTAATGAACATTAGTAGAATTGAAATAGTACTAATTTAGGTTCGAATGTACATATTTTCTTGTGCAATAAAGAAACTCGAAATTACTCAAAAACAATGTTCTTAAACAAATATTAAATTAATCAGTTTGCACGTTTTAATTTGAAATTTTGGTCGTAAGAATAGATGTGATCAGAATCATTTCACGTACAGAATATATCAGTTTAAGTATCAATTTTTGAAACTGTTCTTAAAAATAAAGATCAAATCGGTAAACTATAATGTGAAGTCAAGTATCTAAATTAAAATTTAAAAAAGGCAAAAAAAAACAAACAACAACATTGGAATTCAACATAATTTAATATTAATACTATGTAGAAATTATGATTTTTTACTTTATTATTTATTACGTACACAATTTGTTTGAGTTTGAATTAATAATATTTTTCATAACATTGTTTTCACTTCTTAAACATAGAAATCATTAATAGAGCATTTTCCAGTAGTAAACTCATTTCGCCATTATGTATTAAATACTTTATATCTTCACTTTCTAAACTTTTCCTTCTAGGATTTCTGTTTTATTCCGTTCGTCTATTTAGATAAAATTTCAAGCAGTGAAATTATTTTACGGCAAAGGGTTTTTATGCTTCTTGACTTAAGAATGTGTTCTTTTTTTTGTATTAACAGATCGTTTTTGCGAGATGTACGTATTTTATTTAATTTCAGTATAGTATAAAATCAGATAAAATCAGTAGTATATAATGAAATTGGCCCCATCTATTTGCGATATATTAGAAGACATTAGAATAAAGTTAGAATATTGTGTTTTATAAATAAATCAATAAAGGGTAATAGTTATCTTTGTGAAACTAAAAAAAGTATTCTTTGAATCACGAAGATGATTTAGAGCAGATAGCACAGAGCAAAATATTTACAACTGAAGATAAGCTGAAAGCATTCATTGTAGGTAAACATCACTGGTTATCGGAGCTTCCCACATTCCATTTGGTGAAGAGTTTTGCAAGAGATAGCAGAAGTATTAGAAGGATACAGTTGCAATATTACAATATTGTGTAACTTTCACAAATAATATCACTGTATGTGCTACTGTGCCTCTTTCGGTGGCTCGTTGGTTAGCGTGATCGCTTTCCACGGCGAAAGTCCGGGTTCGATTCCAGGCCGAGGCAAATCATACCTTTGCGCTTTCCTTACAAATGTCTCAGTATCTATTGGTTTGTGACGATGAGAAAGCCCACCCTAAGGTTATGCAGACCAGTATTTACGGTGAAGGATGTCTGTGTGCTAACCACACGTATCCCTTATTCCATGGCCAGGGCATTGCTGGTCAGCCAAGTCCCATAGCGGGATGTCGAGCCAAAGAGCAGGAACGTGCTTGTAGCACCACTAGCTTTCATTCTTGGGCACTCGTAGATTTCTTAGGCAACAATTTTGATATTACAAAAATTTCTTTCTTTTAAAATATATTGGTGTTTATTTATCACATAAATCTACTTTTCGACCCCATCTTTTCAGCTCACAAGAACAGCGACTCAACCCCAAAATAGACATTTGAAGTCCAGAAAAATGGCCGAGTCAAGGAAAATGTTTAGAAAACAGTATATTTCTACTATTAAAAATTTCGAAAATACAGTTGACAAGCCAGCCAGAGCAGGGAAAACGCTTGTCTTTGGGCGCGAAATAAACGACTCGGATTTTGTTCCGCGGAAAGAATTTTTGAGATGAGTCCTCTTTTCTTGTGCCCCGACGATATGCTGAGTTGAAAATTTTTTATTTCCTGGCAATAATACCAACTAAATAGTTGCATAATCTGTAAAATCTATCGATATTCATGGCCATCAGCTAATACGTATATTGTTCTCATCATAAGCGTGTACGGTTTTTTCAAATTACACAAAAACCAATGGAAAAGCACGGTATTTTATATATTTGTCTATTAATCTTTTAAGTATAATTATTATATCTGGCAATCAATTTTTTACAATTATTTTGTTAATAAATGAACAACTCTCTGCACCTGTCATACATTTTTTCGCTGACATGTCAATGTTTTCATCCAAGTTTTATCTCCACTCCTGCCTTCTCATGCCCCCCCTCTGCTCTCTTAACTCTTTTCCCTTGATGAAACTTTCTAAAGACAAATTTTCTTAAGCCATTCTACTCCAACAAGCTGCAATACATATCATTGCCAGATACAGAAAGAATAATTACTTTGGAATCCACAATATACCGAAACTTTTCCTCCTCTTACAATAGTGTTATTTCTCAACAACCAACCACATTTTTTTAAAAGAACATGACTTCATTTAAAGTTCTAAAATTGAGGGATAAATTGCATTAAGCGGAAAATGTCTGGCTTTAATATTGAAGGTGCAGGAGAGGTTCGAAAAAAAATTTTGAAATTTTCACAGATATTTGTGAAAATCGGAACTATACCATATTTATAAATATACTTTCTTCACACCAGCAAAAAGTTTTTAAAATGTAGTCAATTTGTAGAAAGGTTTGAAAACTTAACAGGGACTTCATGTAAAGCAGTTACTCCAAAAATTAAATTACCTTAATAATCTTCAGAACCCAACAACTAGATCTTACTTCTGACGTATTATTCAAAATCGTCTAATCTGAATCCTCAATTCTCAGAACTCAACCCCTTCAGAGTTATCCTTGACAATATTTACTTCCTTCCAACCATACAGACATTCCGATTTTCGGGTACAAAATTGCGTGTATCAGCTCGCCACCTATGCCAATCTTAACCATCTTTGGAACGGCATAATATACCTTAATCCTGATGTGTATGGGAAATTACACCTCAAAAGAACCTTGAACAGGGATTTTGCGATCGAATATTCGAGATCGTACTGTTGAGGTGATTCCAATAATGGTTTAACAATAAAATCCTGTATATAATACGGGATTAAACTGAAGTTTATCTACTCGGGAGAACGTCCCGCGCAGTCGCGTTCGGAACCTGTACCATCTCTATAGAGAATATAGTTCTCTTTAGATTACAGGTTATATGAATACAAATATGAACTATAATTCATTTGTGAAAATTAGCCGCCCCGGTCATATATTTACCTTGAGAAGCAAACTCTTTCACTAGTGAATAAAATACTTGTCTTATTCTTTACACCATAAGCAATTAAAAACGTGTATGTGATTTTATATGTAATGTACAGCTGTGTACTAAAAATATGTGTTTATTTAGTCTTCGCTATTGTCAATCCTGAATTCCAAATGTACAAAATTTCGGTTTCATTGGTCTCCGTTCGTGCACAGCGTTTCAAAAGCTCAAGGTCTGATATGCCTGATAATGTTCGACTAACTAACGTCTCTTGTCGACGCCATTCAGTGTTACGTTTCCCCTGACGTCAGATAGAAAATGCGCACCGAATTCCATCCGTTGTGAAACGACAGTTCGTACTTATACGAGGGGAGTAATTTGAAATTACACTTACACTACAAAAACAAGTGTGTCATCTCAAGACATCACATAGGGTAGAGATCACAACATAATTGTGCTTACAGTTATTGTCAAATGCGTAATGTTTTGTAAACTTTCAATAAGACCAGTCAACCTGACCGGTGAAGTTAAGTGGACCGGAAATTGAAATAAGCTGTGAAAATAAAATTGACGTTTAATAGCCTATTTTAATGAAAAAAAAATCATTCTTCTACACATTGCCATAACATTTTTCACACATAAATGAGAAAATGGGCCGCGGACTGCACACAGTTTCCCAAAACGTGGCATCTATAATTAAAACGTGGGAATAATAATAGTAATGAATTAAATTAATAAAATAGTGAAAGGCAAATAAATTATGTAACATTCTAGATTAAATAATTGGAAATCTATAAATTGTACTTCCGAAAAAATAAAAGGGATTACTGAACCGGTCCACTTAACCTAACCTCCTGGCGGTCCAGTTTACCCCACAGCACATATTTTCTTTACATGCCCCAAAACACACGAACCGCAACGTATTACTTTCCCATATGTAATGCTGCGCGAAAAAACGGCGCAGAAAATGCGGCGCAAAGAATGCGGTGCAAAATGCTGCGCAAAAAATGCAAGTATTGAAATTTTCATAACCTATCTATAGCATAATGCATTTTATTATTAACTGATATGTGTTACTACGTGATTCATTTTGTATTGTCATTGTTGACACTGCGTTGCACGGCAAATCAAATCGAAGATGGATCTGCACTAGATTGCTTAGAGACAAGCGTAGATTGCTTGTCTTCATAAGATATCAGTCTCATGAGTCTTCGTATAGATATGGTGACAATCATAGGAAAAAGGTATTTTGCATAATTCGCTCGGAGAAACGAAAATAATTGGTCATGTGGGGCCGCGATTCCCGGTGTAAATAATATTAATAAATATGCGGGGCGCAAAGATAAAAAGGGTATGTCTTGACCGAATCGTATCCAAAACTCGATTTTATTCATAACGTACCTTGCGAGAAGTGAACGGAATTTTAATCCCATCATCCATGTCTGCGGGTTACTATTTATCATTTGATTATATTGAAATAACCTTACCTTAAAAAACCCTAGGCGACAAGCAGAGATGTTCAAACAGAAACGAGAGAGAAACGTTTTAAATATTTGCCTTGCTTATGCAATTGCACTCGCAATTTGATGAAAATTCTTCCTGATGTGCGTCAGAGTTCTTATAACACTAACATTCTCTGGAATGTACCATTTAGAACACCCTGCACATAGAAGCGCGTGCGTGCACATACACACACATATTCACACTTTTCTTGAATTAAACAAAAGTGATTTCATTAAAATTTGTTTTAAATTTTATTTAGATTTTAAATCATTGTTTTAAATTTGTTATTAAAATACTTGTTTGGTTAAATTAAAAGAAATATTTATTTTTGTCACAGTTGGACCCCTCCAAAACCTAAAAGCGAAGTTTTAGAATATGAAAGGCTCCTTTGATGTTCCTACATGTTATCCCACTGTATTAGCATTTTTTTCGGGAAGAGAATCTCATCCAAGGAATTATTCATTGGCGATGATCGTCAACCTGATTACATTTTGGCCAGAAAAGTTTCGAATGTCGGCCTGCAGCGAATCACCAAACTCATTAGGGAAAAAAATAATAATCGATCGTCAACATTTATCTTAGAAATAATTGAACATGCAGAATATTCTACGATGCTGACAGTGATTTTGATTTAATTTGTAGTCAAGTTAATAAAAAATTAGACTACATGAAGAGGTGTGTATTTAAAATCGTTCAACAAAACGACTTCAGCAGTGGCAGGTACATTTGTTTTATATTTGTATCAGCTTTTCTAGCGGCTGGCTGCTCTGATCTGTAACTTTCTTGGGTTTCCCCTATCAATAACAGACCAACATCGGAGCAGTCCCCTAACCACTGGCCATGGCCCCCCCAAAAGGCCTAGAGTTTTCGTTTATTTTCCTTTATTTGGCAAAATTAATTTGTAATATTTATGTATGTTCGAATTATGTAATTATTTAAACAATATTGTATAGTATATCTACAGAACATAAAGTACAATATAATTACAAATATGTTTATTATTTAACAAAAATCTACGATGACCCCCTCCAAGAAAATGATCGGCTGGATCCGCCCCTGCCCCTAACAAACTATCCCTGGGTCGCGAGCGTTCATTTTTGCCTTCCTCGTTCTTGTCTTATCCTGTCCCTTTATTAACACCCCCTGATAGTCACGCAAGGACACATAAATTATAACATCTAAAATAGTACATATTGGTTTGTGTTCAATGACGAAATCTCGACTTACTTCATTGGTGCTCTAAAACATTTGAAAATATCCCTCGTCCGTTGAGGGGAAATGGAATGTTCCATCCTGCCCATGTTAAATGTTTGAATCCAAACTTCAAAATCTATTGAAGTTAGGCTTATGAAATTTTTACAGGTTGCAGACATGTCACGCATAATTACACTGAAGCAATGGTTTTTAAAAATGCTTTCTATTTTTGTGCATAAAATATTTTCTCACAATGCAATTCTTTTTACGTTTTCTAGTAAATAAAGTTTCGTAGAATGGATAATACTTAGGTAATTAGAATAAAAAGTATTTCAGTAAATGTAAGAGATCTTTATTAACAATTCCTGAAAATTTCAGTTTCCCACTACAAGTATAAGCAGAGAAAAGGACAATTTAGTATCAAAAATATAAACTTTCGGGAAATGGGCTTTAAAAATGCAACCCCAGCAACACCAGCGCAATGACGTGCCTCATCAGAATCATCATTTTCCAATCACTACTTCCGTTTGAGACTTTTATGTTGGTTAGCTTTATAACATAGAGTTTTCAATTTACTTTCTGCATGTCTAATTCTTTGAGTATTTATGCGCTACATTCTGTAACAATATGTAAAAGTATTGGAGCCAGCACCTAAGCCCAATGAAAGGAGAACTTCACATATAAATAATTTAAAAAAAACACTTGTTAGAATGATATTAACATATTTCAAACGATTATTTAAAGAGAAAATTATGGAAATTTATGAAAAATAAAATACCAGAAAATGTTTATGCGCAAAATGCTTCCGCTTTCCCTTGAGAGTGAGATCAATGGAGTAAATTTCACACGCGATTAAATTATACCCATTACAAAGGGAAGGTAATAATATGCATATGGTTAATGGATCGAAAACTCCTGAGAACAACATGTCTTCCTCACCTTAAGTTACAGTAGGTGACCAAATTATTATTCTCAAGAAGTATTTTGAGATTATTTTAAAGTTTGTTCGTAAAAGGATTGATGGATATTGCGTGATAGTGCTTAGTGGTTGATTTTATTTATTTTTAGTGCACTTGTGTACGGAATAAACTAAACTAATGGGAATGCATGGCATACGGAAATTTTTCCTCTACTGAATGTCACTAGTTAGCCTTCAAGAACTACTCACATGTTTTTAAAAAAGTGAATGACGTCATTTAAAAAAAACTAAAACTGAGGGCTAAATTGCATTGAAAAGACATCTCTGGCTGTCATATTGGAGGTGGTGTTAAAAATAAATTTAAATTTGGAAGATTTGAAAATTTAATTGGTTTTAATGACAATCACTACTACTTTAAATGCAATTTTTTCTATTCCAATAAAAAATAAGAAAAACAAACTTGCAGCGATTGATCAGAAAATTTTGAAAATGTCACAGGGCGTTGATGTAAAATACCCTACAGATAAGAAATATATTAATGACCTCTGGAACGACAAACTAGATCTTTCTCCGGACGTATTTAGTAAGTACATTATTATACAATAAATATTAATGCATTAGCATTGTAATATAATCCAGTTGTTTCTTACTAATGTTACTATTTTACATCAAAACATCCAGTTTCTTTCAATCCCACAGGTCATGCCTTGGTATCGAGTTTAATGAAATAAAAAAAATACCAAAATTGATTTCTCAAATTATATAAAAATATCTATAGCAAAATATTTCTTTGTTGTCAAATGCGCATAATTTCAAGCAGGTAAATTCACGCAAAGCGTAGATGGAAGTACAAGTTTGCCTGACATGTGATCTGAACCAGAAAGCTGATACGACATAAATTCATCGTTTAGAAGTGGGCCACCGCCACGCACGGTGTGATAACCTCCGTCAGAAGCAGAAGCTGCAAGCGAATCGCAGACAACGACGCACGTCTCGCGAATCTCGGCCAGGGGCGCGGCGCGTTCCGCGGGAGACGCGCCGGTCACGAACCCGCGCCATTCCGCTCCGCCCCCCCCCTTCTCGACGCTCTTGCCTCCGCTCTGCCCCGCCATGCTCCCTCCCGCGCCGTCTCGCCCTGCCCTGCCCTGCCCCGACTGTCCACGCCACACCCCTCGGAGCTCTTCGTTCCGCTCCATCCCGCTCCTACCGATCCGCCCCGCCCCGCCCCTCCCCTCCCCGCCCCGCCCCGCCCCGCCCCGCCCCGCCCCGCCCCGCCCCGCGCCGCCTCTGCCCAGCCCGCCCCGCCTCACCCCACCCCGCCCCGCCCTGTCCCGCCCCGCCGCAGTCGGTGCTCTTCGCTCCGCGCCGGCGCGCGCCTGGCCTGAGTGCGAGCGCGTCGATCGCCGATCCCCCTGCCCCCCCCTGTCATGTCGAATTCAGCCGCTGTCTGGAGGAAACTTCTAGCGGCCGGCTGCTCTGATCGGTAGTTTTCCGTGGTTTCTCCGATCAACACCCGGCGAATGCCGTAGCAGTACCCTAAAATAAACGGGCCACGGACCGCGCGCGATCTTTCCCTCCTCTTCCTTGTCCTATCCTCCCTCCTTTCTTACACACACACACACACACACACACACACACACACACACACACACACACTACACTACACTACACTACCACACGCCAGGAGACCGGTCAAGAGCTTAGTCCCGGCTGCAGAGAGATACGTTATGGAGGAAACCACTAGTAAGCCTTCGTATAGGTTGGCACCTGATCTCATCATCCAGCGTAGGAGGAACACAGCCATTTACAGGGATATTAATATTGACTTCACTACCGGCACTAATGACCATATCAGTTGATGTGCTTGAAAATATCAATTAGCTCCCTCCTCCCCCCGCCTTGACATATGCGTCACCGCCGCCTCACGTTTCCTCGCCACGAGTCTGGGTCGGGGATTTCGCCAAACCGCTACCAAATTTCGGGTTCCCCGCCGCGAGCCACGGGCTAAAATTACGCGCAGCGAAAACTCGAACACTAGGGCAGTGTGCCGACGTCGCCGATGACAACAAAAGCGTCAAAGCCAGCTAATCGCTTGAGGAAGAGCGAGCCGCAAGGGTAACGGAGGTGGCAATAAAGGCAAAGAATAATGACGTTAGCGAAGATACCGGATATAGTTCAACTCGACGAAGAATGCGGCAGTTGGCGGTGAGAACAATAACGACGCGTAGAGGGAGGCAGCGACGGCGGAAATAGCACCGGCAGAGACGGCGGAGGTGACGGGCGAGTTGCGGTGGCCGTGGTTACGAGGAAGATTACTACTATGACGACCGCGATAGCGTCGGTGGGAACGCGGGCGTACTCGAAGGAACAACAAATGTATCGTTGTTCAGTGATAGTGGCAGCTACGGCGGCGGAGTTGGTTGTGGCTACGCGCTCTGCATTCCTGCAACAGACGCACAGACGACGTAAACTCCGCGATCGCAGGAGACAATGCGTATAATTTCGGCATCAAGGACGGGGAGGTAGTGCTACTGGAGTGAGACAGTAGTAACGTCATCGATCGCATTTACTGCGTGCAGTGGGTAGAATCGACGGAAATAACGCACTCCGCTAAAGGAAGGTGTGATTAGTTGAATCAGGGATGTAGTGGCTAGTGGGGGCGATTATCATAAGGGGGAAAAACGTTGAATTATTAGTGAACGAAATTATTTCTGTGTTCGCTAAAATAATAATTAATACTGATTTATCTGCAATAAAATTTAAAAACTCAACGTCTCTTTACGCATCACTGAGATCTCTTTCATTGTATGCAATATATATAGTTTTTAAGAATGGACATGCCACAGACTTCTCGTTTTTGTCCTCTAAATAGAAATTTCCACTGTTGTTACCAGAAATAATGTAATCAATGGAAAATTGGAAAACAGATGTCGAAATAACGAATCTTTGAAAATCATTATCAGTAATTAACCTTGCTTAATTATTTGTCAACACATTTAATGCATATTTTAGTAGCTTGGCAATTATACATTAAATACTGCGAAAATTCCCAAGGATATTGCAATAGTACACATAACCACACAGTTGAAAACTTTTAAGGATCATTCAATTACATAAGGGACTATTGGTGATACAAAATGGCAAAGACGTTCTCTATTCCATTCCATGATGCTTTATTTTAGCATGGGGCGATGCTGCCTTTCCGCCTGGCCACCAAATTTCGTTTCGCTACTTCCGCCATCTAGTAGCGAAAGAATATATCACACTAAGGCAACGAAATAGGCGATAAGAATTTAGCTCAGAGGCTTATTTTAGGCTTGAGGTGCGGTAAAGCTACTACATCGGATAGACGACTTTACTTTCTATTCGAAGGACTTTGCACGAAGGAGTGTTTCGCTTATGTTTTTTGCAAGGATTTTATGTTCTCGCATACTGCTTCTGCAGTACTGAAAAGTACTGCAAAGCAGCGGGGAAAACGGCGATTTTTCGACAAAATAACTCTTATCGCCGGGCCCTGGCAACGATAAAGTAGATAAATCAAGATTTTATATGTAGTAAATTGCACGTTGTAAAGTCAGAATCCATGTGTTGTCAGTCCTTGATACCGAAAATCGATTGACGGCAAACGTCTCTGTTCGTCTGTCAGTGGTCAACGCCAGCGCCTAAACAGTTCAAATGATTTTCTCCAAAATTGTTATTCCCCGATCGATCTAAACGAACTCGAGGCCCTGCGAGTTTGAAACGGATATTATGATTGTGGGGGAACTTCACATGAAGCCTTAACAACCTTTTCAAAATTTTCTCACAAATGGCTCCGAACGTTTTTATTAAACTTTGTCCTCGGATAGCGTAAAATACCACTAAAAAAACGACGCGGGTCTCATTTTCGATAAAATTTCTGATTTTTCGAAAATTGCGAAAGTTCAGAAATAGTTTCACCGTCTTCCTACATCTACAATATTGATCGCAGTGGGATTAGAGCGGGGTATGCAGATTGCAAATTAATTTTCTATACTATAAAATCAAATCAATGATTCGTTTACCAATGCAAATAAGGTGTTTTAATTTCTAGTTTTCAAATGTTGCCTATCTCGCTTTGTTGGTATTTCGTCATTCAACTATGATTAGTTGAAGTAGGGATTCTGTTTCTTAAGAAAAAGTGCGCACAGATTATACTTCTCCTCCGTGCGTCACATACAGCTATTACTGCTTTCTGGCAATTAAATCAAATTAAATCAAGTATCGTATCGACCCTATCTCAATCAAATGATCATCTGGAATCAACTGGAGTAAAAATGTGTTTGTGTATTTACTCATAGTTCAGAGAGCACTGTCCTCCTGCGAACTTCATTTAGTTTTCCACTTTCGCTTATTATATTTAACAAGTCTTATAATGAAAGTGAACTCTACATTAAAATTTATATCAACGTGCTTTAAATGTATTATTCTTTTTTTAAAATATTTTTTAAAATATTTGCAATCTTTTACTTTTTTGTTTATTTGTTTATTTATCAATTATTGAATCATCAATTATTCCATCATGGTCAATTCGTTAAGTGTACCGATTCCGGATGGAAAGGCGTTATCTAGGTTGTGTGCTACTGCGTTCTAACTAATCTTACGTCTGTGTGCCACTCAGTTATTGCAGCCAATACTATGTTCTTGAATGTCTCGTGCCAAACTCTCGTCAAAGAACAAATGTTCAGTTATCTTGCAGTAATGAGATCATGAAAGCGGATGCTTTACTTTCAGTGAATATCAACCCTCGAGAGACAGAAATGTCGAACGAGAAGAAATAAATTTAAAAACAGTGAATATCAAGTTCTTGTTAAAGCGTTGCGGAATATATTACTGTCCTTGCCTACTTGTAGTAAGTTATCCAATTATGTAGCGACCCTGCCTCGATAATCTTCAGTTTTAAAATGCTCTCATTTCTTCTGCGGTCATGATGATGTGCTGTAACAATCAGCTGTTTATGAATATAACAATTTGATTCTGGGCTTGTATGGTGTGTCTGTAACAATTTGCTTCTACGCTTTTAGGGAAGCTGTTTTCAGAAGAGAAAACAAAGCTTATATGTATTTCTTTTTAGTATTATTTCCATGCAATGTTCTTCTAAAAACGTGTAAAACAAAAGACTGTGTCATTCCCAAGATATCAATATCACTACGTGGAAATGAACATTTAAATTTGTTTTAAGGAATGTATTTACTTATGCTAGATTGTTTATTTAATTATGATAGTTTTCTGATCTTAATAAAAACAGACACTAAAATACTTTTTTAAACAATTTGTTTCTTTTTCGATGTTTCGATCCTAGTTGGGTCTCTTTCAAAAATATAGAGTCCAGAATTGTTCAAAACACTTTACACTTTTTTAACATAACACTGACAATTTTTTTTGAATTGCTTAGTGATTGTTTATTAAGAGTTGTCAACAATCCTGGACCCTAGATTTTAGAAAAAGAATCCCAACTAGGATCGAAACTTCAAAAAAATGTTTAAAAAAGTATTTCAGTGTCTGTTTTTATTAAGGTCAGAAAACCATTAGAATTTTTATTTATGTCTTGCGTGTTCGATAGGTCGCTTTCAATGGTTTGCCCAACCTGAAACCAGAGTTGTGACCTAGCATAAAGTACTCTGATAGTTTACGTCAGCATGACTCGTTAATCATCAGCACCTTTCAAGGATCCGACATGCACACACAGTGTTAATTAATTCAAATTGGCACTAAACTCTTGGAGAATCTCTAGTCTTCAATTGTGTAGTCGTGCAATGATAATGAAAAAAAATATAACGAATTGTAAAATCCAGCATCAGCAAATACGCACAAATTGAAAATGGAAAGGTAAATGGCAATGAAATAACCTAGTGGCTGTTGATGGACTAATATTTCCGTCATTATTTTTTAGACATAAAGGATTTAATTTAGAGATTGATTGACTGGAAAATAAATCCTTTTCCTGTAATAGAGTCTGATCAGGTCAAACTTGTATTTGGTACTTCAGGAATACAATGCCACAAATTGAGAAGAATGAAAATACATTAAAAGACCCATATTCATTGTAATTTATTATTTCGTGGAAGAATTATTGTCGTCGTTAGACGATAATTTGCTTAGAATAAGATATTGTGAATATCTCTGATGGTCCCGTTTTCCTTAACTTCCTAATAATTAGACATCGTATGTTTAGGCACTAAAAAATCGCATTTTAGAAGCCTGAAAAGGCACTGAAAATATCACGAATAAGGAGAAAAAAGGCATTGTCATAAATTACATTCACAATAAAATTATTAGTAAAACTCCATACATATTGACAACTCTTCTTCATTTTATTCTTAATAGTTTCCATTGTAATACAACCAATTGTATATTACCAGTACCTTTTCAAGGATCGCAATTTCAAATCTGCAACGATTGGGAGACAAACTCAGTTGAATACAGAGAAAGATTTCTGATAGTCTACTGATGTGTCTGGCATATATTTTAGAAGTCCAAAATTAGCAACACTGGGAATTTACATTTATTTCCACTCAAAAGGTGCCCTCGGTGTATTGTCAATCGACCATTTTCTCAGAACATGGCTAGTATTTATGAAATAGTGAAATGGAGAAAAATAAGTTGGTAAACTTTCAGAAATTCTCTCAATTTCAAAATACAAATACGTGAATTGAAGGTCTCGTAATGAATGGTCAGATTGGACCATGGTCGATTTTCTGATATCTTAGCATTGTAAAAGGCAAAAACGTGCAATAATTCTAAAGAAAAGGTATTTATGTAAAAAAAGGCATTTATGCTAAAATAAGCAAAAATAACCATTATAAAAATTCGTAATATGTCATCATTTGTCATGATTCGTGCACATATATTATCAGCGTTTAAATATGTTTGCTAGAAAAAAAATAGGCATTTCCCTAAACATCCGTTGTCTGCTAATAATAATAAACAGAACAAACTGGGGAAGCTCCACTGTGCTCCCATTGCGATGTTCATATTTTAGGAATATATCGCCCAAGGTCTGCAATACTGACACAACTCGATAAATACGAATTGGGAGTTACGATCATTTTAATTGTTATTAACAGAACTCCAGCTTTTAAATAATGATTGCCCCACAATCCATCGAGTGTAAATCCTGTGATTCCCGCATTGCAATAGCCAGCGAAAACTTTAAGTAACGTTTTTGCAGTAAACTTGGAATAAACTTATAAGTTGCAAATAAGTAACTTGAGAATTGAATTCGAAGTTAATTCTGTGTGTTTGAATACTAAAGACGTATTTTATGGATAGTAGACAGAGAAAAAAGGATTCGTACACATCAATATTTAAAGATTATTGACGTTTTATTAGTTATGATGTACAAAATCAATAGAAAGTCAGGACAGTTATCCTTCATAATATTCCCCCCAAGAAAACGGTTGTCACACAGAGACAGATTCAGCAACAGGGCATTACATAGTTCTGTATAAAGTTCGCAAATGAATTTCGCGTACACAATTTTGTGTAATATAGTATTCATCTTTCTTGTAATATTTATCTGTAATACCATGCTGGTATTTATGACTTACGTAATTCAGGAGTCGTGTAAATACTTGAGTGGTATTGTACTCGTACGAGAATTTTTCATTCTCTCGTGAACAAATAATAAAATCCATATAAGGAGAAAAATAAAGAAACCACAAATGAAGACAAAAGAATTATCTTTCGGGATTATACTTGTTTATTGCTACTTCAATTATCTAAAACGGTAAGAAGATAAAAACCACCATGCCAGTAATTATTGACTGGTTAAAAGAGAGAAAACTGGTGAAGAATTTAGAGGGGAGTGAAAAATTATTACTTTTATACGATTATGTGAGAAAACAAGACCGTCGAAAATTGATGGAAAAACTCTATAAGCGCAGCAAAAATTGATGACGAATTAAAAAATGACATTAAACAATATCAGGACATCTACTTTGCAAAAGATTCTCTGTAGGAATGAAAATAGTTGTACAAATGCCAGGCAAAAATCACGATTTAAGAAAGTAATTAGGAGAAAGAGAATAGAATATCTTAATCATCATGAGAATGGTTCTATGAAGTTCGGGAATGATGCTTTATTATCTGATAAAGGAAAATACACGATTTCTTCAAGAATATTAGAAAGTGTCAAGAAAAAGAAGACAGAACTGGAGTAAAAAAAAGGTCTCCTTCAGCTAAGCATGATGGTGGTAATGGCTGTTTTGGGGCTGGGGGCTGCGTGAGTGCAGTTGGAGCAGGGTCGTCAACGTTTATAGATGGAATTATGCCTTGATTATAATACAGTAACATTCTAAAGACGAATGTGGGGTCCAAAGTCGAAAAATTGGGACATACAGAGAGTTATGTTTTCATTAAACATTACGAGTTTGTCGAAATATTATCTTTTTTTGCTACAGTTTTACAATACTTTATACTACGTAAGTATTATAGGAAAAAGTAAAAATGTTAGAGGCTACTATTCACAGACGACGAGGTATGAACGCGGCAAAGGGAAGCAGAGTAAGAACGTTAACTGGAAAGGTATGAAAGAGTCACGATTGTGAAATTTTGCCAACGAAGGAAGTGTTGTTAGGCCCGTAATAATGTGTAATGAAAATGTGTGATGTGGGTTTTCCATTTCATTCAATAACGTAGTTACACTTTTGTCACGCTGCAACAGCGTTACCGTCGCGCGTATAACTAAACTAATTAAACATGCATCCTTGGCCCTTAAAAGCAGCTTTTCTGGACCCGATAGGAACCCGATTGTAACCTAAGAAATTATACCATTTTTGACCTTGACGTTTTTGGAGGGTCGTGCCACAACGTGAGATAGAAGTCACAAATGTGCAGCATCTTGAAATATATTTAAAATTCAATTTGAGTATTTAATATTCAGTTTAATTTTATCGCACGGGTATAAGCCTTTCTGTTCGTTAATAAATGCCTAGCAATATAAATATCACTTACGCACAGTACATAGTTATGAGATGTAATGCTTCAGTTCAGGGTCACGTCGTTCGAAGTTGGATTCCAGTACCAAGCTATTTTCACTTTTAAAACAATTCAATACCTGTAAGGTGGCCAGATCTTAAAAACCAAATACCGGGACGTATCTTTTTCTTGACTAGAAAAAACGGGACACATTCACATAACAGAGTTTTCGTATTCCTCAATTAAGATTGCTAGCTAAGTCGCACAGAATCCCAGAACAGTCGAATAGAAGCAGGGTTACTGAATTTCTCGGTAACGATATTGATAGTGATAAAGCACATACAAGCTCAAATAACGCGGTAGCTCATTTTCCCTTCCTGGAATCACCACTGAATCTCTCCCTTCTTGATTTCAATAGTCTGTGAAATATTCTTGTTATGTGATACATGAGCATATGGTCTACTCGCGCTTACTTTTTTATAAACTAATGTAAACCTAATATATTACGATAATACATTTTACTAAATTTAAAATTGTTGACGGTACTTTACGCCGATTAGTCATTGCCACAAAAAACGGGACATTTTGGCGTTTCGTGTTCCTTTCAAAAATACGGGACAGGAGCTCAAAAAATGAAATGTCCCTGCCAATAAGGGACGACTGGTCACCTTGAATTAATACGACATGCCCTCACGGGTCCAAATATGTTTAGAAAATTCTTTTGGATATTTTCAGTAACTTATTGGAGGAATACATGAGCCAACTCGACGCTTTGAGTTTCTTGTTTTCAGCGAATTCTGATTGAATCCATAAAACCACTCAAATCATTACTTTCAATTGTCGAGGACGGGTATCCATAAATGTATGAGGATCGCACCAAGCATATCTTAACGTACTTTCTATTATCGAATACTTACATATTATCAACAGCATGCTCTAATGAACGATTATTTTGTGGGCAAGCAACACACATGACTTTAACCTTTTTAATCCTTTCCTCTCAGCCTCTGACTCCTACGATTGTCTAACCAGTTTGTGCTTAGAGACAGCGATACAAAAAAAGGGCAACCAAAATAAAGCTGTAAAGAAGCAATCTTATCTCCTTTCGTGTGAGAGAGAGCGCGCTAGAAATGGGATGACGAACCTTCTAGTCGGCATCGTCGTCGTCTGCATCTTGTTTCCTCATCGGACAGATTGCGCACCGGGGTCGCTTGCTATCGCTCTCTTTAACCCTTTGACGCGGAGAAACAATGCTAAGACAAAATAACGTCCAGAGACATCTGACTCTGTAATCCATTCGTTCATTTGTATTCAGCTAGCATTGACGCTCACGTTTGCCCTGGGGGTGATCCGCTTTTGCAGGAAGGTCAAAGGGTATCGGGCAGACGCCGATCATCCTTGACTTACACTACAAACAGTCCTTCAATTCGCTAATGTATGCGCAACAATTACGACTGCTGCGGGCGCGTGCTCGTTGGCCAGACGAGTTCATTTTCTAGGAGATTCTGGGGCGCAGCTTCAGTATCATTCTAGTTTTCTCTTATGAACGCCACCATGGAAACAAACTGAAATACGTCAATTTGATTCACAGAAGCACTTGAGTATGAGTATAATTCGACTGACTGTTTTAATTTAAACTTAGAAGAGGAGATATAAGGTTGTGAAATGCAGGATGAAATGTAACTTAGCGTAAAGGTAACCTTCAGGGTTGCCAGATGTTCACTGTTGAGTGAACTGTTCACTTTCCTTTAAATTTCTGATTCACTAATTAAAATAATGAAAATTGTGAACATGTAAAAAGATCGTATCCAATGACGAAAAAAATGATTGTATGAGTGAACAAGTGTTAGTAGTGTTTATTATGCCAAGTTTTTAATCTCAGATAGAGCTGACTTCATTTTTATGTCAATCCTGACTATTGCGCAAGTCCATGCAGTTGGCCTAGTTTGGTAACTATTCGTGATACGTATATCGTTGTTCAAGTGCACAGCCCTAGGAATGTAAGCTAAATGTGTATTTCATAAGTACCTTTCTGGCTTACTCTACTGTAACGAACTCCTAATGAGTGCTGGCCCTAATGGACACAGATAATTTTATTTGAAAATTTAAAGTAATGCCTAAAATATTTATTCAATGTTTTGCAAAAGCAAAACGCAACTTCACACTTAGTTGTTTTTAATAATGAAGAGAATGTATCATTATTATTCAAAGATCCCCCCCTCGCGGTTCACTATTTTCTGAAAACATTTCTGGCAACCCTAGTAATCGTTCATGGTTAGTTCAGTATTCGTATGGCACAGGAGCCTCGCGTTTCAGAGAAAGCACGTGCCGAAAAGACATCGAACGGCGAAGCGCCCAGGTACCACCGTGCAAGGGCTGTCTGGAGGCTCGGCAGTCTGGTGACTCAGTGGGTAACGAACCTAAGAGCTCAAATCTCGGCTGCGACAGTTTGTTATGGTTGTTCGTATTTATTGCTAATAATTGTGCGGTGTATACCTGTTTAATTGCTTAGAATATTCTCAATTTGTTTCTTTCGAGCTCCTATTTTCAGGGAAACTTAAGCAATACTTTTGATATTAATTTGTTTATTCATGAAATATTTCTCACACACTATAATCATTGTGTATTACATTGCACTTTATTACTGTTAAGTATTATTGACTTTCATGAATTGTCTTCATAACTACGCTTTGTTTTTTGATTGTGGTGCAATCCAATTCAAATGCTTACGTTGAAGTGAGCCACTGTCAGAGGAAATCAGGTAGTGACTTAGCGAAAGGTATTATATACAACAATACAAACTAAGTTCTAATGAAAAAACAAATGAAATATGGAAAAAGAAATATGAATACAACTTTATGCGTAGTGATCACACAAAACCGAAACATGCTCGCAACAAGGTTAAAGAGCTTTTGAAAAAAGCGGGCCATGGCTTAAGATTAATGATGCTTACGACATGGCCCGTTTTACACTCCTCTCCCCTTATTTAAAATGTCGATCCAACGCCTGGTTATGTATCATCTTAGGTAAAAAAGTTATTTTCTTACCCAATAAATATAATTTCTGCTTTCCATATTATATGATAACTTGTTATCATCTTAAAATTAGGAATATGGGGAAAAGGAATACACTCATAAGAAATATAAAAAAAAGTGTTTTTAATGAATCGATTGACTGCCTGATGTTTCCTGACACTTCCACTGCTGTGGATATGAGTCCCGTTATGTAGTGAGTTTTATCCCGGGAGGTGATTCCTTCCCCCTGGATGGTGAAATTCGGTGCCAACTTACACGTCGTCTTGCGGAGTTCCCCCCCCCCGAGGTACCTCCGATGGTAGTGTTGTGCGTATAAGTGTAAGTGTATGCGTGTATGTAAGAGGAGAGGGTAAGACAGGGAAGAAGAAGGAAATATCGTTTGCTGGGGTACTGCTCCCGCATTCGCCAGGCATTGATCGGAGAAAACACTGAAAACGAAATAACAGAACAGCTGGGCGGTGGAATTCTCCCCCACACAGCGCCTGAATTCGACGACCTCACTAAGTATGTCGAAAACCCACTACCGTAGAGACTCGAACCCTGGGACCTCCCGGTCAGGGTTGCTGCAGAGGCAGCGACAGAGCTGATTCTGAGCTAAAACTCAGCCAGTTTTTAATGAATTGAGAAAGGAACTTATAAAATGAAGTATAATGCTTAACACTGATAAGCCGAAAACTCACAAGTGATTCATTCAACACTACGAAAGGAAAGATTTGTATTTATGACAGTGGAAATGAGTATGTGGTTGTAAGTATGAGAGAGACACATGGAAAGAGGAGGGAAGAGTGAGAAATAGATAAGAGGAATACACTAACCGCAAAACAGTCATTTGATAATTACAAATTGTTGCATTTTCACCATGACGATATCAAGTCGATATCTGTTATTGTATTTGAGATCAGAATTGCTTGTTTTGATCATGTCAATAATGCACTTATAATCAGTGTACAATGCTATTAAAAATCAATAAGAGGCAAAATTGTTATTTTAATATTCAATTCGTGAATGGCTTGACTGACATCAATCGTATCTGCGCTCACTGTTATCTCTTCCCAGAGCAAGTGACGGCTTAAGGGGTCAGTCAAATGTCATGGGTGTCCCTTATCAAAGATAGAGCACCGTCGACCAACAGATTTTAAGGAGCGTTGAGAATGCCGCGTGTTGATCAAATTGTTTACAAACGAACTCATCCAGCGTGTGATAATTGGTATCACGTAATTTGCAATGTTTTGTGCACATTTTATTGAGGTCCGGAATGCTTCCCTAGCTCTTACACTAGTATATTTAGTTCGATTACAAATGCAGGTAGCAACGAGTTTTATTTGGCAAGGTTTTAAAATAGGAAAGATACGCTGCAGTGTCATAACTATCTGCAAAGGCAGATGAGATAAAGATTTTGCTTCTTATCCCTCACGAGAAGGAATCGACTTGGCTGCCACGAGAACTTGCAGAACCATTATTACTTTCTCGCTACGGATTAGAGAGAAACTTAAGTAAAAACGGAGAATTTTCGGCAGAAAAACTCCTATTACAGGGCCCTGATAACGAAAAAGTGGATGAATGCAGTTGCTAAATTTAGGAAAAAAATCCTCTAACATGTGGTGTAGCCAGAATTCATGCTTTGTGGGAACTTAATACCGAAAAATTGAATGACGGCAAAACGTCCGTCTGTCTGTCTGTGAACAACGCTAGGGGTTAAACGGTTGAGCCGATTTTCCCCAAAATTGATATTCCCCAATCGATCTGACTGATGTTGCGGCTCCTTGAACTTGAAACCGATATTTTAATTTTGGGGACTACTTTACATAAAGCCCCTGGGACATTTTCAAAATTTACAAAAAAAAATGGCTCAATGGTTTTTTGTTTAATTTTGTTGATGTATAATGTGAAGGACGTATAAGAGAATGGTGCAGGTCTCATGTTCGCTAAATTTTTTTGAAAATTGCAAACATTCAAATTTTTTTCGGAATCTTCCCACATCTAAAATATTAAAGGTAGAGATGTTTTCCCTAAATGAAATCTGTTCCTTCAAGATAGATTATGAAATAAGGTCATGTACAATTTTTCGAAAATTTGAGTAGTTTTTGCACAATTTTGCATGAAAATATGGGCGAGAAAGTACGTGCTGTTTTAGCACCAAGTGTTTGAATAACTGAATTGTGCACTGAACTCAAGAACACTTCTACAGACAGTGAAGTTACATTTATGTCCGGAAACAAAACAAGGGGTTGAGGAGCAAGGGAAATTATTCGAAAAACCTGATGCAGAAGTTGAAGTGAAGAAATTTTTTTTCAATTGTTTTGTACGGATAGTGATAAATACTCTAAATAACATGACATTAACGACATTTTGATTTATAATTAAGACAAAATTTCACATATGTATTTTTTTAAATATATCTCACTTCACTAATATTCACATTACGGACGGGTTTTACCCATTTTTCCTGCTGCAGAGAACTAGTTTTCTATAAGGAGGAAGAAGGTCTCGTTCGAGGCGTTTTTTTAGTAAAGATTTCAAGAACATGTGGTTCGTTTTATTGCCGTTTAATAATGCTGTTTTCGTTTCTGTTCTCTATTCATAAATCTTCGGAATCCAGTAGTGTAATTTACTACATGTTGGAAGAAGATTAATCCTCTTTAGGACCCCACGATACGAGTTTATCTCATAAAATGAAAATTTACGTTTAGGACTGAAAAACCTAACATTATTTTCGGTAACCTGTGGTTTGTTTCATTGGCGCTTGATGAATCTGTTTCGTTTTTGTTCTCTATTTAATTCATAAATCTTCTAAATACTGTAGTGTAATTCTGTAACTGAAACATCTTTCATACATTAATGTGTAATTGCAAATGAAACTGATAAAGCAAGAAAATTCCTACATCTAAAAATCACATAATTAATATTTACTATGAAAGCGATAAACTGAAGCGTTGTCTGTGATATTGAACACAGAATATTCTGTATTTCACTGTATATTTCAATTTTACGACTCAATCTAATGTAACTCTGAATAAAAACTGTATTTCTGTGTAGGGTTGTCCGTGATAAATTGCACGATGTAATTTGTGTCAGAGTATAGCATTGTCAGTTATACTAATTGAATCGTGAAATTCAATGATATGTCTCAGCCTGATGCCACTTTGTAAGAAAGAATTAATTTGAGTAGTGCAAAAGACTCCAACTCACGAAGAGTACGCGGGTGTTTGACCAAGGCCGATCTCAGATGGAGCGCCACCACAGAAAAAATAATTCCTACACTTTTATGTACTTTTACTGAAGTGTCCAATAGATGATCAGTTTTTGCTCCCAAAGATCCCTAGATTACTTTTTCATTTTCATAAAGCAGTACACACTAATAAACAAACGTCAATCGTTGTAAGATGAACGTTTTTCCGAGTACAACGACATAGCTAGAGCAAGAGGATGTGCTCCGGTGAACACAGGTGAGGAAATAAGCCAAAGTTGTTCTTTATAGCCTATACATTTTGCAAAATGTGCAATATACTTCAAATATTTATGTGTTTACACAATATATTGTAAAATATTAAAATTGTGCAACATGCGGCACAATTATATTGTTAGTGTATCTGTCTCCAATTTTAATTTCAGGATACAAGTGATAAACACTGCATTTTGAATGTCGAGTAGATAGACATAAATCACCTTTAAGGTGCTTTTTACGTAAAAACGCTAAACAAGTTTTGCGAAACTTGCAGATAAAGTATAATTTCTGCATAGGATAACTTTAAAAGCCGTTGATATTGCAATTACGTAAAGGGAAAGGTTTCTAACATGGGCAATTTTCGCATTGCGCTGTTTTTTACTGAGTAACCATCAATAATATGACACGCCTGTTTTAAGCCATGCCCAGAGAAATTTTGTTTACGTCTGTCATGCATTCAACACACATTAAGAATGCGTGTTACCGTTAAATACATAGGTAAGGTTAGGTAAAGCGTCGATCTCTATTATCGATAATATAGTTTCATTTACTTTTGTATTAATTTTCATATATCTAACCTGTTTATATGATTTCCAAGAAGAACATATAAAATATTAAATTATTGCAATCTAAAATATCACAACCTTAACTGTGATGGAAATGTATAGATTAACATTAATTTTTAATTTACAAACATTAACAAATTTAGATTATGGTAACATTTACAGACTTTATGATTATCAATATTCTTACATCAACTAATAATCAATAAATTTTGATCTGAAAACGTATATTCTTATGCTTTGTGAAACATATGTACACTATTTAAAAAATGGATTATTTGAAAAAAAAAACAACAACAAAAACAACAAAAAAACAACACAAAAACAAAAAACAAAAAAAATCGTCTTTAAATACCCATAACTTTTCAAATTTCCATTTTCATAAGCGAATTCTTTCTTTTTGCGAGAAAATTTAGTTTGTATAATATAACAATGTAGGCTTTCACGGCCGGAGTTGTAGTCAACGTTTTCTTCCGTATAATATGTATAACGTATAATATGTTAGGTCAACAAACTCGAAAATTGAAGATTATGTATTTTGGGAATTTAGGTTTGAAAAAAAACCTCCGCTATTGAATTCGGGCGTAAAAATATTGGTATATATTATATAATATGCAAACGATATGATTTCAATCTTTTTAGAAGTTCGTCCAAAATGCTCAGAAATGTTACCAGTTTTGAATATAAATAAAACTAAATATGATGCTTCTAGCTTTTTTTACTTCACATTGAACAAGTAAAATAAATGTAAACCAATCGAAAAGGGTCATGTTTTTCTCGGCCGATTTCACGTGGAATTACCCCTAAGTAACTCGCCAATTGAAACCGTGTTTTGAAAAGGGAAACAGATCAATTTGCAGATCATTTTCATAGAAAACATTTGAGTTTTCGAGAAACTTCGTACACCATTTACAGCTATTGGATTCACCAAAACAATAATATATACAAATCACCAATACTTTAAATATTAACAGGAAATACAGCTAAATGACGTTTATGACATATTTTACAATGCATTCGGTACTATCCTCACAAAAATGTCAAAGAAAATATTTTGAAGCCATTTTTGAGAAAATTTTGAAAATGTCCCAGGAGCTTCATGTAAAGTACCCCCAAAATTAAAAGAATGTTTTTCGAAATCGCAGAGCTTTGAGACAAGCCAGATCGACTGAAGAATATTAATTTTCGAAAACATTCTGAGAGTAGTTTATTCGCTAGTGTTGTTCATAGAGAGAGGGACCGACAGATGGACGTTTCGACGTAAACCAATTTTTCGGTATCAAGGTCCAACAAATCGCGGATTATGAGTACAGAATGTGTTAGAGGAAGTAATGTACTATACCTCGGAACAAGTTTTATCATCATTTTCTGAATAAAAGCCCTACAATACGAGTTTATCTGTAGAAAAATTGTCATGTTTTACTGCACCATTACATAACTTTCTCTATAGTACGCATATTACTGGACATATACTATGTGCATATATGAGAGTGTAAAAATTGAGCACAATTCATTATGTACTTGAATAAAGACATTTCTGTAATGTACGTGTCTTTGTTGATATTCTTGCCCAACATAAGTGAGACACTCCTCTCTTATTGATTGATTGATTCGTGTTTCCGGGCGCGTCAACGACTTAGGTCATTAGTCCCGTAAGCGTAGTGCGTGTTTTCTCGGGAGGTGGGGATAATCTTTTCCCCACTGGATGGCGAGATCCGGCGCCGACATACCGTCGACTAGCGGTGTTTTCCCCTCAACCAGGTATCTCCCACCAGCGGGGCACCGCCCCAGCCGGGACAAGTTGTAAGCTCCCGACCGGTCTTCCGACATGTGTGGTAGTGTAGTGCATGTTAGTGTAAGTGTGTGTGTAAGAGGAGAGGATAGTACAAGGAAGAGGAAAGAAAGATCGCGCGCGGTCCGTGGCCAGTTTGTTAGGGTACTGCTCCGGCATTCGCCTGGTGTTGATCGGAGAAAACCCTCTCTTATTGAGAATACGTTATGTTAAGTATTGGGCTACTTCTTCCCTAAAAAGATGACTTTTTACAAACATTTGCTAAAAATCTTCCTCATTTAAAAAGGAGATCAGAAAATGGAAGCAATGTTACAAAATATAAACAGTGTTATTATAATAATATATTGCAAATACTGCTTTTAATGTAAAAATACATTTTTCGCCTGGGAGTCACTAATGCCATTTTAAAAACGAATTTCATATTTGGTCACATTCCTCTACTGATAGTTCACTACAACTTAGTTAAACAGTCGGTAAAAGTAGCCCATTTGGAAATGCAATGTGAAGAGAAGTTGTTTCTTTCTTCTCAACGCCCAAACTCTTCATATAGTGATTCCAAATGTGAACTTATGTTATCAGAATGGATTTTAAAGCTGGTTCAGATGTCGTGCAGGAAAAGCCCACATAATTTCGTAACATTTATCTTTTACTTATTTTTATTTTTCCTCTTCCTGACCGCTTCCTTGTTCTTTCAGAGGGCCAGAGCATTGAAAATCTAACGGTTCATTCACTCAAATTTTCGGGATCTATTTCTAAGTTCCTCCTTTTTTCTTAACACATTTACAACTTACTAAAATCTCTGTGGATTGAAATTCGATAGAGAATTTAGAGCGATACCGGTGCCATATCGGCGTGGCTTAATCCCGTTACATTAAAAATACTCTGTTCTTCAGAGATAATTTTTCATATAAATATGTAAATTGGAGTTTGTATAAATTCATCCATACTCCAAAAAGTATTGCCTACAACAATTTTTCTTGACAAAAACCATGTTATAACTTTAGATTAATTACATCGAAACAATTAAAAAAAATGAATTGCCATCAATTTGTTTTGAAAATAACTACAACCTATATATTTTTGTATGTTTCCTTTGCATTTCGTTACCACATAAAACTTGTGCTTTGATGGTACTTCTATTAGTCATTCAACTATTTATGGCTAAAAGGTGGGGAAGATATTCCGGAGCTCAAGAAAACATGCACAGATTTGTATTTCTCTTGTATACTCACATACCGTTTTTACTGTTCTTCGACGAAAAATCAAAGAAAAGAAAAGCAATTTAAAAACTGATTTCATATTTGGCAGGAGTTTACTTTACATAATCACGAACCATGCAATGCAGTGAAATGAATTTGTAATGTGCACTGGTGATATGCATTTCGAAATTTGTTTGTGAAAATCACTATTCAGTAATATTGCATTTCTTTTTGTGTTAAAATTGCATTGCGTATTCCCTGTGTTTTCCCTGAGGTGACAGCGCTGTGAACAATTCTTCGCTGTTAGAATACAAACTGAGTTGCTGGCAATCGCTTTTGAAATGTTATTGTTGTACCACATGATCGGTTCAGAAAAGACCCAAGTGAAAGTGGCGAGCGACAGTGACGTGTCATATAGAAACTATTCCGAATCGCGGAGAAGCACTCCAAAAGAAACTGGTCGCTCTACAACAGCGGTGTACAGACTTCTCCTATTATTTTTAAAGGTTTTCTAGAGTTATATTAATATTGCAAATGATTTAGTTTACCTCTGCAATTTCAGCTTTCGTGTGTAAATCTGTTTTACTTTCCCGTATACGTAGGGAGTAATATATTATAGGGAAAGTTATGTAATGCTGCGAAAAAAATTACGAATTTTTGGCAGAAAAAAATTCGATAAAACGAAAAAGGGGACAAATCCAGTTGCTAAATTAGGAAAAAAAATTCCCTAACACGTGGTGTATCTAGGATCACTGGTTTGTGGCTCCTTGATACCGTAAAACCAATTGAAAGTAAAAGGTCCGTCCGTCCGTCCGTCTGTCTGTCCGTCTGTCCGATGTATGTGAACGACACTAGCGCCTAAACTATGCATACGATCTTTTCCAAATTGAAAAAAAAACCTGTCTATCTGGTCTGAGTCGAAGCTCCGAGATTTTGAAAAACATGTATTGATTTTTGGGGGTATTTTACACGAAGACCCTCTCGGATATTTTCAAACTTTTCTCAAAAACGGATCCAAATTTTTTCTTTAAATTCCTTGTGAGAATAGATGCCACTTATTAAGGTGGCATAAGTCCGATTTTCACGGTTAACTCTGAATTTTCGAAAATTGCAAAAATTTACTTCGGCATCTTCCTCCAACTACAAAATTGCAGATAGAGATTATTCCTTCAAATAAAATGTATTATTTACAGTGAATTATTTCTTTAAGGTCATGTAATTTTTTTAAAAATTGTAGTAGTTTTCGCGCCATATAGCGCGCAATATGTGCAAATTTTAAAAAAATACAAAAAACAAGATTTTCTCAAAAACGGCTCCAAATTTTGTCTTTAAACTTTTGGTGGGGATAGTGCTCAATGTACTCTATGAGATGACATAAACGATATATTGCTCTATTCTTTTGTTTTTTCAAAAATTGCAAAAATGTTTTTACTTGTCTCTCACGTCGTTAATATTTACATTAGCGGCGATTTGTTGACATTATATTAATGAGTACATGTGCTTTAAATAATTTTAAGTATAGTTTCTCGACAACTAAACCATTTTCTGTGAAAACTAGCTCAAAATTTTGCATTTTCAGAAACGCTCAAACGCCATTTTCTCATAAATGGCTCCAAATTTTTTTTCAAACTTTTCGAACGGATAGTGCTAATTGCACTCTTTAATATGACGCTTAGTTCATTTTGGGGTATTTTTTTGTTTTTTAAAAATTATACAAATGTAATTTTTTATAGGTATCTCAAACCTTTAATCTGGACATTACCAGAAATTTGTAAACACTATTTGTGAGTGTAGGTGCTTCAAATAACTTCAAATGAAGTTTTTTGAAAGCCAAAATTTTTCTATGTAAAAGAGCTTCAAATTTCACATTTTTAGTAGCGCTTAAATGCCATTTTCTTAAAAACGGCTCCAAATTCTTCAATGAAAATTGCCATTTACGGCAAAGTTTTACTGTTCTTTAATATTCTAAAATTAATATTTCCGTTCTACCATTAGGAAACCGAAATATTAATAAAGAAATTAGAAAATATATACGGGCAAGTCCGTGCATTCTGTAGCACTAGTTCATCGATCTGCTTGAAACTCAGAACACCAAGTCTATTATCTAATATCTTCTAAAACTCATATTATTGTGAAAGTGAGCTTTTTTTATGAAGTGGCCAATAATTTGCTTAACAACGCTGAATATATTATCTGAGTGACATTCAGCAGCAATTGTTATCATATCAATATTGCTTGGAAATTTCTTTACTTTTGAAACATCATTTGAAATTTTAAACACTCGTTAATAGAAATATTTTTCAAAATAAGCCAACCCTACAGGAAGTGTAGAACATAATTTTTAGATATCTTATCAGTTAACAGGATGGTTTAGTTTTCTTTCCGGTAAAATTTATATTTATGTTGTATTGTGGTAGGTGGTAGTGATTTTTTTCCATTTTCTTATTTTTAGGTGCCCTGATAGTTTAATTGAAGCTAGACTTTCAGTAATCACACAGGAGTAAAATCTCTTTTCATATGGACATTTTATGGACAAAAATTGCAGTGTTACTGAGAAAAATGAGCGTTTCTGAAAACGCACTTTTATAAGATCGTTTACTGTAAAAAACTTTAGAGTTTTTTAGAATCCGCATAACATGAAATTTCTATCACATTTGACCAAGAAAGCATAATAATATAAGATATACCTCCAATGGAAACAGTAAGGACGTGAGAGAAGTTTCAATAATTTATATCAATGGATGTTTTAGAAAACTGATTCTTATGGCAAACAATTCGAACATTATACTCTAACCCTACCCTAAATGTAAACAAAGAATTTGGAGCCGGTTTGAGAAAAAAGTTTAAAGCATTTTTGAAAAATTGACAAGATTTAATTCAAAATTACATCAAAACCGCCAATATTTCAGACATGAACACGACATAATAAAACGTCCAAATGTAGAACAATCGATTGCATTAAGAGCAAAATCTCTAGCTTAAATAATGAAAATGGCTAGACTCAAAAACTTATGAAACCCTTACTTTTTTTTTTAAATTTGAAAGGTAAATGCAAATTGGGCATTACCTCACTATTAGCGCAAATGCCTTCAATTCAGGCTAAGACATTTAAAGAAAAACAAAGGAGCCATTTTGAGACAATAAATTTGAAAATATCCTATGGACTTTAAATGAAGTATCTACCAAAATGTACTGCCTGTCTCGTCCACTATGCCCCCACAATAGTGGAACCCATAAAATTTAAAGATTGTTTTTCAAAATTCTCCTAAAAGTCTATTTTAATAAAACTGGGATAAACATCATTCACTAAGCGTCCAAAAACGCTTCAATTGAAATAACAAAATGCGGAACCCCAAGTAATCAGGTAGTCGGGCGGTCCCACCCCTGCATACCAATCTACAGCTTTTACTTTCTCGCCTTACGAATACTTTTTTGTTCTGTTCTGAGCCCTGTAGGTGGCTTAGTGTTATGTTTAGACAAAAATATACAAAAGTAGGAAATTAGCTCGTCATACGCAGTTTTTAACTGTTTTTGACATAAATAAATAAATAAATAAATAAATAAATAAATAAATAAAGTGGTGGTCCGGGTGAGGCCGCGTCGAAGGCTGAGGTGCCGACGTTTCGACCAACATATCACGGTCTTCTTCAGGGCTAGAGTGCGTACCGCCATATACGATTGGACGAAACGTCGGCACCCTAGCCTTCGATGCAACGTCACCCGGACAGCCCAGATCATGATTCTGGCTGCGGAAGCCCAAGACATCAAAGCAGGAAATTTTATTCTCTTTAAAAATTCGGGCGTATTTGTTTATGACAATCATCTATGAAGCAGCTATACCCGTCACGGTCACTGTGCCCGCTCAAAGCACATTACATGCGATATGTGCATTGCGAATGGCATAATGATTTTAATTGTAGATATCACTCCCTTCTCACCCACCCCTAGAAAGGTTGATTTGAATTTGAAAGGTAAATTTGCATTGCATTTACCTTTCAAATTTAAAAAAAAATAAGGGTTCATAAATTGAGTGTCTTACTCCCAGTGTATTCTTTCATCCCTTGTAATTGCCAGTAATAAATTATACCAAGTTTTGTTGCAATGCCATTGTTTCCACGTTGAAGAATTCAGCTGGAACACGAACACACACATATACATATCCATAATTTTTTTGGTATATTAATATTTTGGCAATGGACACACTTATGAGGCAATTTTTACACCGACGATGCGATAAATGATAATATTACAGATAATATCTATTATATTAATTACAGGTTGATTATATTCTCACAAACATGTGTATGTTTGCACACATTTTTGAGAATTAAAACATAGGTTGTTTTTTTCGAAAATATGTAGCTCTCTTGGTAGTTGGTTTCGAAAAACAGTTTCATACAAAAGTTGTAAGAAATTTTATCGTCTTTAAAATTAATTTGAATCATTTTGTTACGCCTTAAGGTTAAACATCTGTAGACATAAAAAACAAACCAAGTCAGAAAAAATATCGGTTTTTCGGGCCTCCTGGAGTTAGCACGGGATCTGGGAGGTCGAAAACTTGGGGTTTCAACTAGTGTTTGGGTACATACAACATACTCAAAGAAAAAGTTTTTATGATCTTTATCCAGGTAATTCAGCTTTTTTAGTACCTACCGACTGGTCTCACCTCATTTGTTTCAACTGGTGACTGGAAGGGGGTATCTCACTGTGAGTGACGGCAATCGAAGGCAGGTTACCTGATTACTTTTTAAGGATTGTGGAGCTACCTCGTGATGTGTTCCGTTGAAATGTGTCAGCTTCATCGAGGTAAAAATGTATTTTAATTTTCTCAATTTTAAATACTAATAAAAATAATACATTTATGGGCCTATCAGTAGCACATAATTATGTTATAAGTATTTTCCAAATATGTTTTATGGATTTTAATTTTAGGATAAGCTGGCTCATTTTTGAAGCTGAGAATGTATTAAAAAACTACAAAAGCCTAAAAGTTTGGGATATAACATATAATTTAAAACTAAATGTTCTATCCCATTACATTAAAATTATATGCTGACTGGTTACGTGTTCCGCTGTAGTGTGCAGGCCTGATTTATAGGGGAGGGTTATTGGAACATCTTGGGCGTTAACAGCGAAGCATCTGAAATAAAAGCAAATAATTTATATGAAGCCTTAGCATTTTCAAAATGTTTTCAAAAATGGTTCCAAATTTTTTGAATAAGTTTTGTTCTCGAAGAGCACAAAGAACACTTAAGATATCAATTTCGGTAAAATTTCTGATTTTTCGAAAATTGTAAAAGTCAATTTTTTTGCGGCAACTGTCTATAACTACAATATTGAAGATAGAGTTTTTCTTGGTGAGATCTGTTCTTTAAAGACAGATTTTTCAATAAGGTCATGTACAATTTTTCGAAAATATGACCAATTTTCGCGTAATATTGCGTGAAATATAGTCATTTTTTAACATTTTTTTCTCAAAACCTGTTCTAATTTTTTTCTTTAAAGTTTTCCTTGTCTCTATCAAAAGACGGTAAAAAATATGGCGCTGGTTCTATTTCCGTCAAACTCGCTGTATTTTAGAAAATTGTAAAAAAAATAACAATTCAAAACAACGAAATTCAAGATAGATTTTTGCCCGAAACAAAATATTCTAAAAAATCAACTCTTTAAAAAAGAGCATGTATTTTTATGAAATACACGAGTAGTTTTGGCGTAATTTTTGCTTGAAATTAATGTAATTAAATAAGTTTTTCTCAAAAAACGTTTCAGTTTTTTCCTTCCAATATTTTCCACGGATTGAACTAGGAACACTTAAAAGGTAGGCGCTGCTCTCATTTTCGTTGAACACTGAATTTTCGAAAGTTAAACATTTACAAATAATGCGAGAACGTGCGTGCTGTTGTAGCAGCACTAATTGATAAAGTAAGAGTCATCCTTAGATATCCTTATACCTGACATATTTTTCGCGCAAGTTCTGTACTTCTCCTGTACTGTACGTACTCCCCTCTACCCAATATCTTCTGTCTGTTTCTTCTACCCGTAAATAGCCTCAAGAAAGAGTTTTCCGATTTCCATATTCCCGTCTCTTTCCTGATTTTCAACAGCTCGCATCCCGATCCGTCGCAATTTGCTCACGAGAACTTTCCCTGCACTTCCGTTACAACAGCGGACCGTCGCCAATGCCTCCAGTTTCCGTACGGCACGTTCCCTTCTCTCCTTGTGCGTTGCGCGGCGAGCAGCAACTCGCGAGGTTGCAACAAAACGAACAAAGGGCCGGACACGACGACCGACGGTGGCTCGACAGGTAGAACGGGCACCTGCCCACGCCTCGCCCCGCCCCACATCACGCCACGCCGCACCGCACCGCGCAGCTCAGTGGAGTGGAACGACGCCACAAGAACGCTTACCATTTGCATTTCTTACACTTTCGAAGAAAAAGTGTAAATAAAACATAAGTCATATAAATAATATCAACTTGTTCGATGTTTGTGACTACTGCCAACATTTATTTTTTTGGTGAAAGGTGTTTAATACTCTTCTGATGTAATAATTTTGATATCTAAACACAATGAAGTATTGAACATTGCATTTTTGTTATCTTCCATTTTGCGTGGTTGCAGCACAAGCCACAAAATTATGTTTCTGAATTTATCTCTGTAAATAAAATTGCATGTTCTACAGATGTTGAAAATTGCAGAAAATGGAAGCTATTTGAAAATGTAATGAAGACAATTGATAATTGCAAATTAACTACGCAGTGCAAAATTCCTCTGCTTATTAAGGTATTTGTTGCAAGTAAGATTTTAGTTACTATTAAGGTTTTGGTTACAAGCATTTCTCCTTGCTACAACGAATGTTTACTGTAGTCATTCTGGTATCTGGAGAAATCTACCTTTTATTGATGGAATGATTCAATGTTGATTTGTAATACAACACGTTTGCCTGAGCCCACAACTACAAGGAAAATAATTTTGAGTAATGCGTCATTGCGCGCTTGAGTTCATTATCTTATTCTTCATTATCTCGAGAAAGTTACGAGGTAACCCAACCCAGTGTTTTTAAGACTGGTTTGCTGAGTTTAGGTTTAGTATCACGTGCACGTTTTAACCCGTTGCAGCACGTGTGCGCCGCGTTTGCAACTGGCAGTCGCAGAAGGCAAGGCAAGGCAGCCGTCGCGACGCGTCGTGGCTCCGGGCAGTGCCGGAGCTATAGTGCGATTTTTATAACTTTACCTCTCAAGGTGTCTTCACGATGGAATACGTCACGGTACTTCGCGTCTTTCTCAGTCGTGCCGCTAGATATTGCATGATCGCGACCGTATCAAGCAGTGCTTGCGATCATGCGACATTTAGCGGCACGAACGAGAATGACGCGAAATGCCGTGTGATATTCCATCGTGGCCTTAGGGGCTTGAGAGGCAAAGTTATAAAAATCGCACTATAAACAATTTTGGTCCCTGGGCAATACTGAAACATAGCCCCCCCCCCCCAAAAATTAAAAATGTAGAAGTTGTATGAAGAAACTATATGGATTATTTTATTTCAACAAATAACAGAAGTTACGTTTTAGCTTAAAAAGTTTTTGGAAATATTTTAAATAATAGTTTTAAGTAAAAGTATTCAGTGATCAAATAATACAATTTCCACCGTGAGCTTAAAACTCTAAAACATTTTGTTGTGTTTATTTAGTGTTTAATAAAATAAATTGTTAAATACATGAAATAAAAAGAATTGAATTTCAGTAGAATTTAGTTTAATATTAGTGTCATTTGTTTTTGGAAATATTTTAAATAATAGTTTAAGTAAAAGTATTCAGTGATCAAATAATACAATTTCCACCGTGAGCTTAAAACTCTAAAACATTTTGTTGTGTTTATTTAGTGTTTAATAAAATAAATTGTTAAATACATGAAATAAAAAAATTGAATTTCAGTAGAATTTAGTTTAATATTAGTGTCATTTGTTTTATTTCATAGAGTTGTACCATATAAGTAATAAATATAATTATCTATTTTAGGTACAAGATTAATCGAAAATTTTATGAAATATGAGACTACTGTACCGCAACTTATAAAATGACGATAACGATTTTCTAGAGTGCCATTTTCTTTTTCAATTTTTTTACAATTTTTTTCCTATCACTGCCTTCATCGGCCCCTTGGTTTGCGAGGCCGCAGGCGATCGCCCGGTCTGCCCATGCCTATACTGCGATTTTCGTAACTTTGTCCCTGAGAGAAATCAGCTGTTCACGCTTTCATCCAATCGGGAGCTTCAACGTCACCGTCCGCGACGTCACTGTCGCGGGATATAAGCTCCTGATTGGGTGGCGGCGAAACAGCTGATTCCTGTCAGGGACAAAGTTACGAAAATCGCAGTATAGCGCCGCAGTACTTGCTCCGCGCCGCGCCGCGCCGTCACCAGACGGTGCCGTCTTAGCGGTCATGGGCACGGTCCGTGCGAGGTCAAGGCTTGCAGCGGGACCCTCAGACGCCGACGCACTGAATGAACGCATTGAGCTGTCCGGTGAGAGAGATATCGACGGGGATTATTTATTTACCGGATGAAGTCTGCGGTCCACGGGCAATGCCTCTTCTACGTGAACATGCTGCATAGCAGAAACCAAAGCATCTTATTTTCTTTCTACCGGCTGACTTAGCTCAGAGGCAGCAGTCCTGTTGTCTCGACAGCGATTGTGACCGGGAGCTCCTAGGGTTAGAGTCCCGTTTGAACCTAGCTAGATAGCTAGGTCGAATTGAAAGTCTGCAGAAAGATTCTAGTGGCCTGCTGCTCTGATGGGTAGTTTTCCGTAGTTTCTTCGATTAGAATTAGGCGGATGCCAGAGAATTACTTTAACAAACAAGCTACGGACCGCGCGCGATCTTTCCTTCCTCTTCCTAGCCCTATCTTCTCCCCTTACATACACATACACGCACTACCAAACATGTCGGGAGACGAGTCGGGTGCTCAGAGCTTGCCCCGGCTGGGGAGGTGTTCCACGAGAATCTAACCTGCAGGGGGGGGGGGAACACTACCACCTCCTGCGATAAAACCTTCACGAAACTAATGGAACCAATGACCACCGCATCCACAGATATAATCGGTACATTGCTGTTTTTTTGTAGAAGAACCGTCTATCTGTTTAAGAAAGGTTATGGAAAAGAAATCATCTCGTTAGCTTGTAAGTAAGAATTTATCTTGTCAAAGCGTAGTAAAAACTGAAATGAACTTAGAACTGAGTGTTTCATTTCTAACACTTTTTGTGGAATCTAAGTACTAATGCTTAACTACAAAGGGTTGAGATGTCATTATCAAATATACTATTCGCATTTATCATTACTAATTAATTGATCAGATTATTTAGGAAAAAAACAGCTGGAAAGTGGAAAAAATAAGCGAATTTAACGAGGCACGTCCTGGAAGGTTGTAAGCAAACAAACAAAAAAGGAATATTTCGCTTAATGATAGAAATCATTGGCCATTATGACAGCAGTGTTAGGAAGTTCACGAAAACGTTTCTTTTATGAAAATTTTACGTTCAGTGTACTGCCTGTTAGCATGTTCTTAAGAAAAGCAGCCCTTCATAATACATTTTTTGAAATTCAAAATGAACCTCATTTAAAACAGCCTTTCCTCATAAAAACCACACGGTTCTCTTCTTCAGTCTCACCAAAGACACGTTTTGTGCGCATGTGCAAAGGCATGTTTTATCGAGCTCTCTGTTTGCTACATGCGGGAGGAGTAGGGCAGGAGTGGTTATTTTGTCAGCAATATTACAAAATTACACCTGTAGTTCGTTTGCCGATGCAAATGAATTTTCAGTTACCTCGAAGCTAAAATTTCTAGGCTTCAAATGTTGCCAGCCACGCTCGTTAGTAACTTTATTCATTATTTAACGTTAGAAAACAGATAAAAACTGAGTGTGATTCGTACAATCTGTGCACGATTTCTAGAGCACTTAGTCGCATCGACCACCAATTATCTCTACACAGAATTTGAGTAACTGTGATTGTGCGTGTAAGCCTCTATATGTGCGTGCGTGCGTGCGTGCGCGCGCGCGCGCGCGCGTGTGTGTGTGTGTGTGTGTGCATGCGGTCATTCCATGCGTCTCGGTCTCCTAGTGGGGAATTAATAATTTTTTTCGGATCCGACCAGAATATTCTAAGACATTTCCGAAAACGTGCTTTTGCGTCTTTTAGCGCTGCGATCTTAGTGGGTACACGCAGAATTAAACCAACGCCACCTAAATAGATCTACGTAGGTGGCGTTGATTAGACTCCAGTAATATTCGGTCCACGTCACAATATTTTTTTTCTACAAGGATGGCAACGCTTGATTGTTCTAGAACATGTGACGGCAGAACTATCAAGAGTGATGCAGCTTTGAACATAAGAAATGAAGTGGTTCGTCCGTCCTACCGTATTTTTAATAATAAATTGAAAACACCCGAACAGTATGGATCTTGGAACTTATTGAATTTGAAGAACGCTAAGTGAATATGTGGAAAACCAGAACGGAAGCACATGCGTATTCGACTTTGCACATTTACGTTCTTAAGCGTGCAAATACGGGGGAAGAATCAAATGTAATTGTGGGAGACAGAATTTTCAGAACAAATTGAGAATGGTCTTATATTAGGATTAAAGAATAATGTTGAAGAACATCTTAAAGGTGATATTTTATGTGCATATTAGCAAAAAAAGGGTACACATGTAGATCTGCTTAATTCTATTAGCATCATCCACAACTGCAAGTATTTTTTACACCAATTTTCTAATTGCAATATTACCAGTTAATATCCCGTATGGAGGTGACATGCTAGGTGAGTGTTGGAAAGTTTTGAACGGGAGTGTAACATTATCAGTTACTACAATTTATTGGTATGCCCAATGCCAGACACTCAGTACTTATTTGAAGTTGTGCATGACATTCAGAAATTTTCATCGCACGAAAAACGTTTTTAAATAGTTTACAGTGTTGGTGACGCCACATTCAACTAGTATATGGTAGCATAAGTATAAAAATATCAGGAGACCAGGAAAGATTCTGGAGCTCAAGAATATGTGCGCAGCTTAAACATCTCCCCTTATGTCACATACAACTTTTACTGTTTTTTAATAGTAAATAAATGTAAATTGTAAATTGTAGCTTCAAAAAGTATTTAAGAGGAAGCACTTTGTTATAATTAAAGGGAACTTGTTCTTTTAAAAATCCAATGTATTCTTGATATTCCATTCCATTTAATGCATACCTTTCTTTCAATCTGTGCAGAATACGACTCGGAGGACCTGGTGCAGAAAGTCCAAACGGGGCCCCGTATTGCCACTGCCGCCTTTATTGGGAGCCAGCAGATGTTCTCAGTCACAGCTCTTGACTTGGGGGGGGGGGATCCAGTGCAGCGCGTCGGTTGCATCAGTCTAGCTACGCCCCAGAATCTGTGTATGAAAATATACAGTTTGAAAATAAAACATTAAATGACATTTTTATTAACTTTTCTACTAGTACAATGTTTTTGCTGAAAATTGTCGAAATTTAAAATATTAAATTTTAACAATATGTTATCTGTAATCGTAGATAAATCAATTCTGCTGTATTTCATGACCATTTTCTGTAGACAATTCCATTGCGGGTTCACGGGTTTTGGTCCAAAAAATAACGTATTCTAGTTTGCCGACGTTTCGGAGTTTATTATAGCTCCATCTTCAGGGCTGGACAAGTTTTCACAACACGGTTATTAAAATATTTAATAACCGTAAATTAATGTAATTTTCTTTGTAATTATATATTCAATGTTCAATGTTTTTATAAATTTTTTTTTAAAATTATAATTGTAATTATCACTGTGAAATATTTTAATAACCGTGTTGTGAAAACTTGTCCAGCCCTGAAGATGGAGCTATAATAAACTCCGAAACGTCGGCAAACTAGAATACGTTATTTTTTGGACCAAAACCCGTGAACCCGCAATGGAATAAATCAATTCACAATTTACACCCAATTTTTAAGTATATTTAATACATTTTAAAGTATTGACTAGTGGTGCTACAACAGCAGATACTTTCTCGCGTTATTGGAAACAGCTACGTAATATAGAAATATTGCATTTTCTATGCTACTAACATCTAGCTATTATTTGAACACCTCCAATTCAACCAAGAAGCGGTCAATTCACTGTTTCCATCGAAGTGTTGTCAAAACTATGTGAATTCGCTTAGGTAATAATATCAATACAGTAATTAAAATATCCACAATTGACATCAAAATAATAAATGTATGTAAATAAATGTGAAAAAGTGAGAAAGTAAAAATAGAATGAATATTAGTAGTTGATTTGCACTGTACAGTTTGCTTGCACTCCACAAATGTGTGATATCTTAAACTGGACAATATTATATTTCTATGTACTCGTACATCAATACATTGAGAATACAAATTGTAGAATAAAGTGAAGTAAAAGTATGAGAAAAGAAAAATTGAATTAATATGGGCATTTTCAATGGGAAATTATAATTAAATTAATTATTTTCATTCAGTTAATTGTATTCATTCAGTTTTTCTCTTGGCCCGTAGTAGGTGTGAAACCTACAGATATTTCATTATTGTCAAGCAGAAATGACTAAGTTTACTGGTTTTTTTAAATTGGGCGTGACCATTTTTAAAGAGCTTGTTTTGTACCACAGATTTTGTCTGAGGCAAAAATCTCTTATCTTCAATTTTATAGTTTAGAATTTTTTTGCAATTTTCGAAAAAAACGAGAAATACCTGAAAATGAAACTAGCGCCATATTTCTCATCACTCCTTACTACATTTGCGGAGAAAATTTAAAAAAAATGGAGCGGCTAATGAGAATATTTTTTTTGTAAATTTCAATCTCAAATTAGGCAAAAACTATTCTTTTTCAAAAAAATTGTACATTACCTTTTAAAGAGTTAATTTTGTACAACAGACTTTGTCCAAGGCAAACATCTCTATCTTCAATTTTGTTGGTTTAAAGTTTTTTAGAAATTTTCAGAAAACCGAGCAATATCCGGAAATGGAACCTAGCCCCATATTTTGTATCGTCTCTTATTTCATAATTAACGAAATGTAAAGAAAAGATAAGGAGCGGTTTTTGAGGAAAACAAATTTCGTACATTTCAAGCGCAAATTACGTAGAAACTACTCATTTATTAAAAAAAATTGCACATGACCTTTTTTTAAAGAGATAATTTTGCACAACAGACTGTCTCAAACAAAAATCTCTATCTCCATTTTTTTTTCAGTTTTCAAAATGTCGGGTAAATCAACGATAATGAGACCTTTACCATTCTCTTAAACGTTCTTTGCACTATTCAACAACAAAATTTTATCAAAAAATTTGAAGGCATTTTTTACTTTCTCGTATACGCACGTATACACGGAGTGGTATACGCAGTATAGGAAAAGTTATGTAATGCTGCGCAAAAAAATGGCCAATTTTCGCTAGAAAAAAAATCTTTGCCGGGCCGTGATAATGAAAAAGTGGATAAATCCAGTTGCTAAATTAAGAAACCAAAATCCCCTAACACGTGGTGTAGCCGGAACCCCTCTTTTGTGGATCCTTGATACCGAAAACCAATTGAAAGGAAAACGTCCGTCTGTCCGTCCGTTCGTCCGTCCGCCTGTGAACACTGCTAGCGCCTAAACAATACATACGATTTCTTCCAAAATGGATATTCCCCGGTCGATCTGATTCGAGTCGAAGCTTTGAGATTTTGAAAAAAAATTCTATAAAATTTGGGGGTACTTTACATAAAGCCCCCCGGACATTTTCAAACTTTTCTCAAAAAACGACTCCAAATTTTTTCTTTACATATCGTTTTAGAATAGTGTGAAATAAACTTATTAAGGTGGCATAGGTCCGATTTTCAAGGAAAACTATGAATTTTCGACGTCTTCCTACAAGTGCAAAATTGAAGATAGAGATTTTTCCTTCAAATAAAATTTGTTCTCCAAAAATAGTTCTTTGTTTAATGTCATGTACATTGTTTTGAAAATTTTAATAGTTTACGCGCAATATTGCGTGCAATATGTGCAATTTTAAAAAATTACAAAAACAAGTTTTTCTCAAAAACGGCTCCAAACTTTTTCTTTAAACTTTTGGTAGGAATAGTGCTAAATGTACGCTAGATGACATAAACGCCATATTGCTGTATTCTTTTGTTTTTCAAAAATTGCAAAAATGTTATTTTTTGACTTGTCTCTCACGTCGTTAGTATTTACATTAGCGGCATATTGTTCACATTATTATGTTTATGAGTACACGTGCATTAAATAATGTCAAGTAAAGTTTATCGAAAACACCACCGTTTTCGGTGAAAACTAGCTCAAATTTCCGCATTTTCAGAAACGCTCTAATGTCATTTTCTCATAAATGGCTAAAACAATTCTTCAAACTTTTCGATGGGATAGTGCTAATTGCACTCTTTAATATGACGTAAATTTTATTTTGAGATATTATTTTGTTTTTTTTTTCAAAAATTACACAAATGTAATTTTTTAAAGATCTCTCACATCTTTAATATGCACATTACCAGCAATTTGTAAGATTATTATATTTGTGAGTGTAAGTGCTTCAAGTAACTTCAAATATTGTATTTTGAAAACTCAAAAATTTTCTGTGAAAATGAACTTTAAATTTCGCATTTTTAGTAGCGCTGAAACCCCATTTTCTTTAAAACGGCACATAATTTTTAAAAGAAAATTGCCATTCAAGTCTAGGTTTTTGTGTTCTTTAATATTCTAAAATTAATATTTCCGTTCTACCAATAGGAAACCAAAAAATTAAGAAAATGACAAAAAAATGTACTTTTGGCGGTGATAGATAACAGCTGGCAAGAAAGAGTATGTGGCAATTCCGAATAGCTAGCGAAGACCCAAGGAAATAGAAAACTAATACGGGAAAGTTTGTGCCATTCTGTAGAACCACCACTTTATTTTGAAAATGTCCGAGAGGCTTCATGTAAAGAACACCACAAAATTAAAATATCGATTTCAAATTCCAAGCGCCACAACATCAGCCAGAACGACAACAGAATATCAATTTTGGAGAAAATCGGCTGAACGGTTTATGTTTATGTACGGTTTACGACAGATGTTTTGCCGTCAATCGATTTTTCGGTATGAAGGACCCACTAAACAGGGTTTCTGGCTGCACCACGTGTTAGAGGATTGATTTTATATTTAGCAACTGGATTTATCCACTTTTTTCTTACCAGAGCCCGGCAATAACAGTTTGTGTGTCCAAAATTCGCCGTTTTCCGGCGCACGATTACAATACTTTCTTTTCTTATGTTAGTAAGTACGAGAAAGTATGTGTGTGTGTGTGTGTGTGTGCGTGTGTGTGTGTGTGTGTGTGTGTGTGTGTGTGTAAAGTGTCTATTTCTATCGTTTTAATGTAACATTGACCATATTCGAAATAATGTGACCCACTGTTTGAGGAAAATAAGTAATGATTGATGATCATAAAATTCTTGTGGAAAAACGTGGGTACCACCTCAGCCAAAAATATCTTTACAAAAATACCATTAAATAATATTTATTCGTTATTATCTAAAAAGTAGCGAAAAAAGACCGAAAATGTGGGGTTTGTGGCACCATTGAACCCATTTTAAAAACTGTTTTATTGGTGCCGATGTTATTCTTGCATTGAAAACTTTTTTTCGCTAAGCTTTTACAAATATCTTCAATACAGCCTAACAGTGAATAAAGAAATCATATACACCAGTGCGGCACAAATGTGGGTCGTTAATAGTGATGATGCGCGGTGCATTATCAGCCGATTGCCGTGAAATAGTTAAATTGTGCGAAGCATAGTTCTTAAAGTAGAGATTTTGAGCTCTAATCTTATCTAAATTAAACGTATTTTGGCTACAAATTTACGGAACTATGGTCAACTGAAAAGTGACTATTTCTTTGGTTATAACGGAACATTGGCCATATTCGAGCTAATATGGCACACTGTTTGAGCCAAATAAGTATTGTTTGATGATCATACAATTCTTATGGGGTAATGGCGTTTCAGGCCTATGAGGAAATGGCGTTTGAGCGTTACTGAAAATGCAAAATTTCAACTCGTTTTAACAGAAAACTATTGAGATTTCGAGAAACTTGATGTGACATTATTTAAAGCACATGTACTCATTAATGTAATAATGTGAACAAATCGACGCTAATGTAAATATTACCGAAGTGAGAGTGAAGTAAAAAAATACATTTTTGTAATTTTTGAAAAAAAGAATAGAGCAATAAGGCGTTTATGGATCTAATAGAGTACATTAGGCACTATACCTACCAAAAATTTGAAGAAAAAATTTTGAGCTGTGTTTCAGAAAATCTTGTTTTTGTAATTTTTTTTTAAAAAAAATGCATATATTGCATGCAATATTGCGCGAAAACTACTAAAATTTTCCAAACAAGTACATGCCTTTAATGAACTGTGAAGAACAAATTTTATTTGAAGGAAAAAAACTGTTTCTGCAATTTTGTAGTTGGAGAAAGAGGCCGAAAAAATTTCAAACTTTTGCAGTTTTCGAAAATTCAGAGTAAACCGTGAAAATCGGACGTATGCCACTTTTAAAAGTGTATTTTACTCAATTATTACAAGAAATTTAAAGAAAAAATTTGGAGTAGTTTTTGAGAAAATTTTGAAAATATCCGGCTCATGTTTACAATACTTTTTCTTACGAAGGGTGAAAAAATAAAAACACATTTTCACGTAATCAGTAATCTTGTATAAGATTATTTCCTGCAAAACAATGAAAGGTTGTGTGTGGTTTTTCACACACAAAGTGAGGTTTTTCACACGATTACGCATCGTGTGAAACTGAGCCATTGATGTATTTAATGTATCTAATTAATTGTTCGTTAACGATACTATTTAACTACTAGATTTAACCTAGCTTGCAGGAATATAACTTAAATATACTATGCAACCCAAAACGTAACTTAAAATTATCTTAATATTTAACTCCTCCGATTCTATAATTTTATCTTACCTGATTAATCCTTTATTGATCAAAACCACTGCCACTTAATCACACTTTCAGTCACTGTTTCTTGTCATCGTCATTTTGTGTAGCTTTCGTCAGTATTAGTGGCCTTTGAACGAATAAACTTAACAGAAAACTGTGAGAGAACGCATATTCTAAATAAAAAAGCAGTATTACTTTTTAATGAACGGTGTTCCTCTCCTGTTAGAATGTGAAATCCGTCTCCGACCTACGAGTAGGCCTACCTGTCGCTTGCGGGATTTTCCCCAACCGGATGTCTCCCCCAGTAGAGCACCGCCCCAGCGGGGACAAGCTCTAAGTTCCCCAATGGTCTCCAGATACAGTGGGATTTATTTAAAAAACAAATATAAGTGCAAGCGAACTAAAGGTACATTGTCAATTAACCCATCGTTAATGCCCATCGATTTTTTAATTCTGGGCCTCAAGAAAATGTGCACAGATAATCTCTTTCCCCACACGTCGTATACAGTTTTTACTGTTTTTTGACCAAATAAATAAATACATACAGTGGGATGTCGATTATCCGAACTAATTGGGACCAGGTGTAGTTCGGATATTCGATAATTCGGATAACCAAACTTAATGTCTATGTAGGCTACCGTTGCACTACAAGGCTAGAGGTTTTCTTCCAACAATGATCATTTCGAGTGAGTGACAACAGTTAAGCAATAACGATGGGTTAATTGGCAATGTACGTTTAGTTCGCTTGCACTTACAGGTGGTGAAACCGTTTTTCTGCAAATAAACATTCCAAGTTCTTAAACATTTATTGTAGAAGTTCACTGAAGAAAGATGAATGACTATAGTACAGCATCTCGTTAATATTTTATCAGTCAATCCTATCGGGGAGCATTCTCAATATTCAATATTACAAAAGGAAATGAATACGTATAGTATACGTTGCCAAATTTAATACACACACACACACGCACGCACGCACGCACGCACGCACGCACGCACGCACGCACACACACACACACACACATTAGGGAAGATATGAGTTCGGATAATTGACGTTCGGATAACCGACGACCCACTTTATGTGTAATGCAGTAGTGAATGTAAGTATAAGTCTATGTCATATACGTGAGTGTATGTGTGTGAGGGAAAGGTTGGGACAAAGATCAGAAAGGAAAGATCGCGCGAGGCCCGTGGCATGTCTGATGAAGTACTGCTCCTGCCTTCGCCTGGTATTGATCAAAGAGTATATACTGGTATTGATCGGAAAGTCGAAGGAAACATATTCCCTTCAGAACAGCTGACCGGTAGAACGCGGTAGAATTCTCCACAGCGGCTGAATTCGATCTACCTACTGGCTAGGTTCGAAAAGCTGCCACCTTCGGAACTCGAACCCTAGGACCTCCGGGTCACAGTTTCTGCGCAGTCACCGCAAACATGGTCAAGATAGTCGTCAAAGCGGTTTCGTTTGTTATATGAGGGCTTCACAATTCAAATTAGGCGCTAGCCGCCATTTTGATAAGATATGGTTAGCGATGTTATGAAAATGAAGTGAACCGTTCAGTACTTACCACGGAGTAATTAAATGTTTTCCCTGTATATTCACCAATATCAGGAATATTGCAAATAATTAAAAAAAATTAAATGCAATTCTTTTTCCATTTGTTCAGTGTTGTTATTACTTGTTTAACATAACGAATGTCTTTGTTTACTAATGAGATAGATGATATTAACGACAGTTTATTAACAAATTATTAACATGAATGTACAAGTTTTTTTAAATACACAATCTCAAAACATCTTTGCTGAGGTAAGTTAACATCACACCATTATCGATTGACCACGCTGCAGAATCTAGCAGTTCACTTTTCTTCCAACAGAGTTTCATCGTCCAGGTGTCATGCTACAAGATTCTTAGGAGATCTGCCGATAGATGTCAGCACGACGCTGGCACGACGTTCCGCCTTTTTCTTCCATCTTTGCCCGCAATGGTGAAAATTATTTATAATACTGTAAATAGAAATATATAATTTATTAAAATTATTCTCGATGGAAAACGAAAATATACTCAATGAACTAATAAGGTATTTTATCTATTAGTCCAACGTTTAAATATTACATTAACAATATTTTATTAGATTCATTAAACAATCAATATAAAGAATAAAAAACAATGTTTTTTGTTTAGTTTTAAAGAAGAAGAGTTGCTTCCTACAACATGTCCCGTCACACGTGTAGCCCCTGTGGCCTAATGGATAAGGCATCGGTCTCCTAAACCGGGGATTGTGGGTTCGAGTCCCACCAGGGGTAAACAGAAATTTTAATTCGAATTTTTGAAACAAACTTCACTGAGAATGTAGGCAGAGCAAACCTATGCAAGAGGTAGTAATCTATTTTTGGAGTGTACCTAATGTATTACACAGATAAATTAGCCCTGCTCCGGCGAACAGACCGCTAGAGCTAAGACTTGCGAATAGGCCTATTTGTTTCTTGTTAACTGACATAAGACATTACGATGGAAATGAAAGACATATCAAGCAACTTGAAATAATGTTGAACATTATTCCACGAGGTATAATTTCTGTCGAGAATTTTCTATTGAGGTTATCTCGAATTCTTTTGAAATAATTTTCATTTTTGAAAACATATAGACAAATGAAACAAAAATCGAAGAAAATAAATTTCTATAATTTATTGAACATAGGACTCACCAACATCCCGTGAAAATAGAACAATAAGCCACATTAGTGGTCCAACCTGAAAAGGGGGGGGAGGAAGGTATGTCTAGTGAGCAGGTAACTTGATGCTTTCTAATAAATAATTATTCGTCTGTCGTCAATTTAAAATAATTTTTATTTGTTTAACTATAATAACATATTCAAATGAAATACTGAATAACTTTTGTTAGTTTTGAAAATTATTAAAAACTATATTTATGAATATTTGTTATTAGCTTCTAGGGAGGGGTCTAAAGAGCCACATCCCCCCCCCCATGCATACCACAGACCTAACCTATTAAGTCTAACAAATAAAAGAGAATAAAATAAACTGTCAGATGAGAGAGAAAAAATAGGATTAATAAATGGGGCAGTAAATGTATTACGTTAGGTACGAATTATTAAAAATGTATTCAAATCATTCTAAATGTACGCTATCCATGGGATGGTCCAATACAGCCTTTTCTTCTTCTTTTTTTTTCTGTCTTCTTTCTTTTCCAGAAAAATTTGTGAGAACACCCTTAAAACATTTAATGAATTGTATGATTCCCAAATTATATATTGACAATCAAATGTTAATGAATTGGTCTTAATAATTAGTATTGACTATTGAACCTGTGAAGTTGCTACTTATGGTTTTGGTTTTTTTAGTTATCATCTGCTCTCTTCAATACACTATTTTATTCTTAGCAATATTTTCTTATTTTTCAATAACCATTTTATTAAAATGTAAATAAGTAAATAAAAAAATCAAGTTTTTTACTTTATCAAAATCAAATTTAATTTCCTGAGAAACTATTTCTAATAAAAATGTGTATAATTACAGAAATCTCATCTCAAGAAAAGGTTTGGACTCATTTTTGGACTTTTGACTAATGAGTAAATAGCCCAAGTTTTGTATTACAATTTACCAATCTCAGAATAAATAGATAATGAAGAAATGGCAAATTAAATCTGCATAACATTGGTGCAACAGCAAAACCATTAATGAGTCCTTTTGATAAAAATAAGTTATGTACTCTTTAAGAAGTAAGAAAGGGCTTACTTAGAATTGGTAGCCTAATCAAATTTTAATTGTAAGAAATGTAATGGTGTATTAACATGCGTGATTGCAAGAAAAATAATTACTTGAATGTGTTTTGTATCTCCTCTGTGTAATGACTTTCAGTTTACACTGCCATTTTTGAGACATAATGATGAATGATGAATTGACCATAAATTAACCTAAGCATATGATTGGTCTTAATAATAGTAGTTATGAACCTAGGCATATGATTAATCCTATAATTAGTAGTTATTTATTGATCTTATAAAAACCTTCATTTTTTTAATAAAAGCTGAAATTTCATACAATTTTAAAATGTTTTAATTTTTTAAAAGAATGGTTGGGTCCCCCTGATTTGGAATCTCCCAAGATGATCTGCCCCCCTTTCCCCCTCTTCTCCTTCCCTCTTATGATGGCAGTAGTTGGAATGCTGTTGGGTACTCAAGAAATCAAAAGAGAAAATAATTAACTCACAAAAGAACCCAAGAATTGAAGATTCACAGCTACTTTATCTGAAGAGGTCTGTTTAAAAAAAAACAGGTAATTTCAAATAAGATAGGTAGGTAACTCCGTTTAGTGTAAGAGAGAGATGACGTAATCATATATACGTTCATCAGCACAATTGCAATTAATAACAGTTTCAATTTATTAATACAATTTTCCCCACTTTTAAAATTTTGCACAAATAAGTATTGTGTGTTGTTTGTAATAAACAACTAAATTGTATAATGGCCAAAAAAAATGTATCATATAATAAGAAAAAAATGTTCCACTTATTTAGATAACTTAATTTAAATCATTACTATTATTTGTAAAACTTCCAATTCATGGCCATAATATCCAATGTAAAACATACATTGAAAAAAAGTGTCAAAAAATTTTACCAGTCAACTGCCTCATGCCTCATTTCACCAGTCCCATTTCACCAGCCCCACCATGCCCCATTTCACCAGTCAACTGACAAATGCCTCATTTTTTTAATTTCCAAAACTAATTTGATAATTTAAAACAAGTGTCTGTGATATTTATTAACAAACTATCTACATCATACAAAAGTTTGAAAAATTGAACCATAATAGAATACCATAATTGAACCATAAAAATAGAACAGTTTATTTAGCTATCACTAAGTTCTTATTCATTAAAATCGTCTTATTGATAATTATCCATGTTCTAATTTAGATGATAAGATAAAGAATTATTGGAAATATTGTCTTGGTTTGTATGATGTTATATTATTGCTCAATTTTGTCAATGTTTTTTTGATTATTAAAGTTTTTATTCACTAAATACGTTACTGCAATTGTGTAAGGATGAGGTGTTTGTTGTTCAACACATCTCTAGTAATATGTTCTGTCTGCTCTCGATGTCAGATTGTTATCTTTGATTACATTGTTTTGATTTTTTTAAATATTACATCTCAAACCATATTACACTATACATTTTTTAACTTAGAGCTGTTTTCATTAGCAAGAGCAGCCGTTAGTTGTGATAAATCTGCATCTCTGGTATTTCTATAATAAAGAATAAGTGTTTTAGAATTTGAGCCCATTTGATTTGGAATTTATTATTATGATTATAATTGTGACTGTGATTATACTGTAATTTCTTGGGTTGAAAATTATCATTTTGGGACCACATGAATATCCATGGCTCAGTCATATTTATTGATGGTAGGGCTCATGAATTCCATGGCGCAACCCCAGGTTTGATTCTCGGTTGAGGCAAATTTTACCTGTGCTCTTTCCTTACAAATATCCCAGTATCTATTGCTGTGTGACAATGAGAAAGCCCACCCTGAGGTTATGAAGACCAGTATTTATGGTGAAGAGACGTCTTTGTGCTAACCACATGAAACCCTGTACCATGGCTGAAAGGCTGAGTTACCACTGGTCCGCTAAGGCCCATAGCGGGCTGTCAAGCCAAAGAATGGGAACAGGTGTACATGACTTTTACAGGGGGGATCAACATTTTCATGCTGATGATTTCATGAAGGATGAAATAGACAATCCCAAACATATACACACAAGCAAACCATGCCTGAGGCGGGACGTGAATCCGCGTTCCTTTGGTCCCAGACTGCCTTGGCACTACTGCTTCAGTGATCTTCGTTATCCAGAGTGGCTAATTATTAGTGTAATTATAATGATTATTATTACTGCTTTAATTTAAATGTTTTTTATGGATGAATGGGTTTTGGAAAATTTTATATTTAACTAAATTTTTAGCTGGACATTTTACATGGGTTGTAGTGACTTTGAAGTGAGAATTCATCCTACTGACTGTTTTACACTCAGTTCTGATACACATAAACAAAGATGTAAGGGTAATTAAAAAAATCAAATTAATTAATTGTCAAAAATCTGTAAAATCTGTATGTGACCTATGAGCAAGAGAATTAATAATTTTCATTAAATGAAAATATCATTAAAAGAGAAATATATCATGTTGATAAGTATAACTTTCAATACTATTTTAATATAGAAAATGTAAAAAATAAAAAAAATAATAAAAAAAAAAAAACAACTCAGGATTTACTTTGCATAGTTTCTCAAATTTTAAGAATCCATTTATCTATCAGAAAAGCTCACATTATTAGTAAATGTTGTCAAGTGTCTGTTGCTTTTGTCAGGTGTTGTTGTGAGTTGTCTGTTGTCAGGAAGAAAGATGACAGTAAATTATAAAATTAAGTACTAATTTTTTAAACAAATATGATTAATATATATTTGGTTTCAAGAGTACAAATTGGTAAATTCTTTAAAATAAAATAGAATAATATATAATAACAAATATTTATTATTTATGAAAAATCTATGTCCCCCTCCAAAATTATTGGCTGGATCTGCCCCTGATTGTTTAAAATAAAATTTTATATTAATTGATAGTGTCAGCAGATTACTTTTATAAGTTCATTTTATGCTGAACAGGCACTTTAAAAGACAAACAAATCATAAATATGAAGATTCATCTATACAGTATGCAGTTTTACAGCAAATATCATTGATGTAGGGATTTTAGATGTAGAATTAAAGTATGAAATTTCTTTGATCAAGTATGGTAAGCTATAATTGATTCATACCGGAAAAGAGCATATTTTCTTTTATGTTGTGTATACATTTAGAGGTATTAGGCTACATTACATTCATATATAAAAATGACACTATTATTTCTCAAACACAAATGCAAGTGAAACCACCAAAGCTTTGGTCTATACCACATAATAAAATAATGAAAAGTTGATGATGACAAGGAAAACACAGTTAGGCTTGGGTACCTATACTCATCCAATATTATTAAATATTTTGATGATTGTTCCATGTTAAATGTGTTAAGTGTAAATTCACAGGTGAACATGTTTCTTCTGTAATTATAAATAACATTAGGTTATTAAAAGTTAATACCTTTCATTTACATTCTCCAGAGTATTAATTGATGCAATAATTAGCAACGAAGCTAAAAAGATGTACAAAATTGCATTTAGCTTATTACCTCTCTTACAACAAATACTTTTAGGAACATATTCAGCATTAGTAAGGGAAATGTTTGAAAAGTTTTTCTAGAAGCAACCTTTCTGAAATGAATCTGTAAGAGAAAAGTGAGAAAAATATTTTGCAAAACTAAGATAGGGGATTGGTTATATATCACAATTGTTTCATGTATTGAAGATGTAATCTTTAAAATATTTTTGGTTAGACAACAAAATCACAAAAAATACGAAATGGTTCCTGGTCTGTTTCTAGGCTATGTAACTTTTATTCCCTCAAATGTCAGTTACAGGTGTTTTCTGTTATTCAAGAAGAGAAGGGAAAAACACACAACTGCTATGTGAATACACTTAACAAAAACCTGCACGTATTTCACAAATTTTTCATATGTATGATAATTCTATTAAATATAGGCCAAGAGTGCTTGGAATTTATTGAAGAAGAAATTTCAAAATAAAGATGCAGTGAAATTCAAGATTTAAGATCAAATCCATATCCTCTCTTCCCTATATATTAGTAGTAATGTTTCAGTTTTGAATAATTTTGAATTAGATAAAAATCGTAATGTATGAGAGCTCATAATTAAGGTTTCCAAATATTTTCTATTCCTGAAGTAAATTCTCAGCTTATTCTTTACTCAAACTTTATCAAAACAACTCTGCAAAGGAAATTTATCTGTGCATTTTAAAATCACCTTTAGAATGAGAAATGAATAGTACTAATAAATGACAAAAACAGATTGAATGGATAAATTATGACCAGTCATCACATAATTTATTTTTCCATTTTTGCCCTTCCCTGTTAAGTATATTCATTAACCTTCTGGTGGGCACACCTATTTGAGTCACATGAGCAGCGATGATGATTTGAAAATAAAAAAATGCTGGCTGCAGCACTCTGTGCTCTACCACCCCCACTCGTGTAAGTATTTTTAGTATTTCAAACAAACATTTTACTTATTCAGATTGTTCATTTATGAATATTTTCTATCACTGTAAGCAAAATCAAAGATGTTAAAAGTTTTTTAAAAATTTTTTCCTATTACTTGTAGTCTTATTTTTATTTTTCTTTGCTAAAGGGCTGAAACAGACAAAGAAATCAGACATCATCTTGAGTTACTAGAAATGGCTTCATGAAAATCAATTGATGCTTTTCTAATATTTAAGGACAGTAACTGTTTCATTTAATTAATTTGTCTATTTAATAACAAATTTTTACTTAATTGTTTTCTTTGTTATATTTTGTTTTATAAGGTTTTCTGAAACAGTGTTTTTTATTATTCTATACCTAAAAATAGCCATATTTCTGTGATTCATAAAATGTATTAACATTAAAAATGTAATGAATAGCTGTGAGTTTTTATTCTTCCTTCTTCAAGTAAATAATAGAAGTTTTGAGGGTGCAAAACACTGTTTTATTGAGGCAGAGTTCAGAACTCCTACTATTTTTATTATTATTTATAAACCACTTTTTGACCATGTAATCATTATTGATTCCAAAATGAATTTTGAAGATTCTCAACCTTAATTTCTGTAGATACATTTTTTTGATCTACCAATTTTAAAAACATAATATTTTTACATTAATAATAAATAGAAACATTACATTCCATCCAGCATTTTGCACATTGTAGTTGTGGCCTCTTTCAAGTGTAGTGCAATCTATTCATAGACAAACCATAATATTTAAATTAAACATCCTTATGGACTGAGTCAATAACTAATTAACACACAAACATTAAGAAAATATTTTTGTAGTACTTTTAATGTATGTAGTATTTTTGTAGTACTCCCAACAGATTGCGTTTGGTGGTTCAGGCCAACAATGCTGTCGACACAAATCATTTGTATCAACAGCAATGTAGATCTGGTTTCATGATACTTGCATCAAGAAGCTTATAAATAATTCACATTCTATCTCCAGGAAATAACATATACACACATGTGTGCTATCTAATGAGTCAGTGTTTGCTTTTCTTGTATTGGTAAGAATCTGTGCAATACAGTTATGCCATACTCTGATTCTTTTGTGACAATTTCATAAATGACCATGGGTTTGTTAATTATGATTTGAACTATTGCTTTTTTCATTCATAATTTAATCAAAACTGAAATAATGAATAATCATGGAATTGCTCTTTTTCATGAGATCTGCGTAGAAAATCAATAAAAAATTCCCTGTTTACAACAATGGATTCAAAGAATGGTAACTGACTTCATGAAGAGTTATTATGACCGAAATTTCAAAAAATCAATTGAATGTAAATTTAATTTTGTTGAGAATGTAGGATCAATCAATCAAAATTTTCTACATAAATTCACAATCATTCATCTGAATTTCCTTATTTGGATTTCCTCTCTCCACAATAGAAGCCTATGAAACATAAATTGGGAATTTGGAAAGTGCTTAATTCTTGATGAGATAACACATTTTTTTTGAAAATGAAAAATGAAAAAAAAAAAGAAGGAAAAAAAAACCCATCAGTCTGACTTACATTGCTCTGAAAAGATTCCTAAATAAACTCAGTCTTATTTGAAAGAGACCTGTTACCATGCAGTATGTGAAACCTCTGGAAAGAACTTATAAGGATATTTTTATGCTGCATGAGATGACAGGTGTCACAGAATCAATGCTACAATCAGTCGAGGAGGGGGGTTTATCACCTTTTACCAATGAACATTTGAAGGAAAATCTCACATAATGAAGTTACACATGTGGTGTTTGGCTTTGATTGGCACGCAATTCATCTTGCACTTGTGTTTGTCTGGTACACATTCTAATACAATCAAAACAATTTTGTGTACCTGACAAATATCAGTGTAAGATGAGGAGCCCATCAAAAATGAGAGGCAAATGCCACATGTAATTTCTTTACATCAGATTTCCTGTCCACATTTGATGTGATCATCTTCAACCTCGAATATGCTCTAGAATTTTGTAATATTTATACTGAGAAACCTGTGTAGTTGTAATATATTTTCATTTTTACTCCGAGTGTGTACCGAGTTGGCTCAGGGTATCAACTAATGTCATTGCAGTACCTTTGACTGGGAGGTCTTAGGGTTTGAGTCCAGACAATGGCAGGGCTTTCGGACTACTAGATCGAATTCACCCGTCGTCTGGAGGAGAACTCTCGCCGGGTGTTCTGATAGGTGCCTTTCCGTGATTTCTCCGATCAACACCAGGCGTATGCCGGAGTAGTACCCTAACAAACGGGTCACAGACCGCGCGGCGTTTTTCCTTCCTCTTCCTTGCCCTATCCACGCCTTATACCCACTTACGTTTTCAGGCACTGCATAATTTCAAACTTCTTCACATCTCAGAAATGAAGAAAAGGACTGACAACAACACCCTGACTGGACTCGGACTTAACGTTTTAGAAGTAAACAAAGACGACACGGACCAAATCAAAGCAACAGTTAAGCATTTCCATCACAAAGTCTATATTGCCCTCTACTAACAGAATGATCATATCCCCTGCTGTGATAACTGCGAGGTGCTTTAACACACCAGACATTACCGCCACCGACAGACAAGATGTGCAAAATGTAGGGACAACCACATCACCTCGACTTGCCCCAACTCTTATTAAAAAAGCGCACTCTGCCTACAAGACCACCCCGCCTACTCACCTGACTGCCCAAAAGCCTCCCAATGCCCTCCACATACTCCCAAGAGACAAAACCACAACTACCAAATAACATACTGCTGCGCGGCAAACGGAAGACACTACAGAACACGCCGACACGAAGACAAACTGACTTACATTACAAAAGAACGCTACACGACACACGAAAGACAGAAATGAACAAATACAATTATTGACTTGACAAAGCACTCCAGCAAAATTTGGACTCTCCTTAAAGATTTAAAAACTCCCACCCACAACATCTCTTCACTGACTCAACCAGACGGAACAAAAACTTACGACTCTATACTTCGGTTTTTCTGTCTTGTCGCACGGGGGGGTGTCATCAAAATGGAATATCTCACGGTATCACGGTATTTCGCGTGTTCTCCGTTGTGCTGCCAGTCGCATGATCGCCAGTACTGCTCAATACAGTCGCGATCATGCGACTCATAGCGGCAAACCGAGAACGACGCGAAATACCGTGAGATATTTCATTTTATTGACACACCCCCGTGCGCCAAGAAAGAAAAACCGAAGTATAAGACGATGGCACAACTCTTCGCCGAGGGACCACAAACCCGATTTACATCACCTAACACTCCTCTCTCAGGATCCATCATCCTATATTACCTAAAAGCGCCAAACCTTCCACAACACCTACAACAATCATGGACTACAACAATCATGGACTACAACGGACAAAGACGTAAAAGACGAACTCAACGCCCTCGACGAAGATAAAGCGACCGGCCCCGACGAAGTTAAAGCAATTGCCCTCAAACGACTCACCCAAAACCTGAAAAACTTCAACAGACTCTACAACGCCTGTATCAGATCCTACTACTTCCCCACTTCTTGGAAAATAGCAAAAATCAGAATGATCCCTAAGCCCAACAAACCCCTCCACAACCCCGATAACTATAGACCGATCAGCCTCCTCCCCATTTTAGGTAAAATATTAGAATCCTCAATTGCATAATTCTTCGCAAAATTTTCCCAGTACTAGAAGAACGACTCAGACCGACACAATTTGGCTTTCGAGCACACAGATCTAGTGAACTGCAGACGCTACGAATCACTGCTAACTTTACGACAAGACTCCAGGAGCGAACAAAATTCCCAGTACCGGCTATATTTGTCGACTTCACTACTGCCTTTGACACTGTTAAATATGACTCTCTCATCTATAAAATCAGCTATCACAACCCTCACTTTCTTCTCCCATTTCCCAAAAACTACCTCACAAACTGAACCATCTACGTCAACCATTTAAACTCCCCTTCCACTACCTGGCCAACCAGAGAGACTCTCGTTGGCCACGTTCCACTATCAGACCCATCCTCGCCGGCGTCCCGCAAGGGGCAGTTCTATCGCCTGTACTCTTTTCACTCTACATGAATGACATCTCCAAAGACAAACGACTACATGTACGCCGATGACACTGCACTGATTGTGAAAAAAATGTACTGTGGGCGGTGATAGATGGCAGCTGCCAATTGGATGGGGCAATAATGTAAAGTTGGCACAGACCTAAGAAATTAGAAAAATAACTAGTACGAGGAAGTCTGTGCCATTCTGTATCACTACGAGTTATTTTCTCCCTTTCATTTATTACTTGTAATGTGAAGATGATCTGCATTTGTATATGAAATCTGTATTTTATTACTATGCTTCCCAGCTCATCTGATTCTCTTCGACCTTGGTTCTCTCGCCAGCTATTCCATCCCAACTTTCCACATTTGACAGATTCATCGTCTGTATCAGTATCGACAGTATCTTCAAATTCACCATTGTTTTCAATGTTAAATTCAATATTTCTTTCCATCGTCATCATATTAGTTTCTTTTAACTAAGTACATCTCTTGGAGAGAAGAGGACCAACGCGAGAAATGGATAAAAACTGCCTTATAGTTCCTCATTCAACCACCAAAAGGCAGCAAAATATGTCTCATTAAAGACCTCTGATCTACGGCAATATCTCAAATTTCATGGAAATGTAGAGTGTGACAATCTCTGACGCAACTCAACTGTAAATAAATAAATAAATAAAGCAATGGCTTCGCAACAATGGACGTGTCTCTAAAAGGCGATTCTCTTACTGGTAGACCGGGCAAAGCGAAACAATTTCGGAGTCGAGAAGAATTCTTCACCGGAATTCTCCTTGTTCACAAGAATTTTCCTTGTTCAACCCACCTTTTGAGTTCGGTGAAGGGTATCTTCTTAATGATAACGTGCCAGCTTTCTCGGCCAGTGAGCCAGTGTTCGGTTAAAGAGGGATCAGTTGTTGGTGTTCTTGTATGTAGGGGCACTTTTGACACGTGTATTTAGTGACTCCGGGCGTGTCAACAACGTAAGTCACTGATCCCACGAGTGTAGTTCATATTATATTACGGAAGGTGGTAAGGTTCCTATTAGAAACGTGAGATCCGGCACCAACCTACACGTTTTCTTACGTGTTTTCGCGGAAACTCATAAAAATATTTGAAATAACTGAAGTGCGCCGTCACTTCGTCCTACACTATTTCCCGGATCTTCGCTGCCGCAATGAGGGAAACATTTCTTCCCCGAACTGTTGGCACTATCGTGTTAGTCGGCGGAGGGAAGACTGATCTGGACATGCTCCATCGAAGATGAACTGAAGCCTGATTCATGAACGACTATCATTTTGTTGCGCTCCCGGTAATTGCGAGGAAAGTGTTATGAGTAGACTTTTCGAACCTCCATTGTTATTGGATAATTTTGTCAGTCAATGCTCACTGAAGCACATTTTAATGTAATGAGTAACAGTTTCAACAGATGTCTAAAGGAACTAATGCTTAATGATATATTTTTACATTCCATAATATCATGATTGCTCTATAAGGTTTTGAAAGTATTCTCTTCAACTTCTCCTCCTCAATTTTACTTCATTCTATTAACATAGTTTAACATTCCTTTTGCCACCTCGGGATTTTTCTGTTCGGCCTGGATGGCCGAAGTGGTGGATTTCGGAGTGGATTTCTTTTAATATGTTACCATCTGCAGCATTTTTATACTACAAAAAAGAAAAAGACCGGCGCCTGCACTTACCCAGGGATGCGGTGGCAACTCCGGCAGCGGGCACTTCCTGTAGATGGGCAGTTTGCAGGCTCTGCCGCAACCGGTGCTGCAGCATATGAGTGGCGGCTTGCAGCCCGCACCACAGTTTTCGCCGCAGGGGCCGTAGATTTTCACAGGCGGGCACACCGGCTCGAACATGGTGGAATCAACACCGCTCCACATCAAGTTACTAAGCAAAGCCATCCATATCTGCAATGAAACGTCGCGTTGGCAACAAGCTTTTAATCTTTTAATCTGCATTGATCTGATTTAACTACGTTTAGAAAATTCTGAAGCTTGCGTTTTAGTGACAGTTTAGCCTGGGTGTTAGGATGCTGCAAACCGCGCGTTTTGATTATTTGATTAGTGATTCCGGACGCATGAACGTCTAAGGTCATTAGTCCCGTAAGTGAAGTGGATGTTTTTGTCGTGGGAGGTGGCGTTGATCTTCCCCCGCTAGATGGTGAGACCCGGCGCCGACCTACACGTCGGCTTGCGGGCTTTTCCCCCAACCAGGTATCTCTCACCAGCGGGGGACCGCCCTAGTCGGGACAAGCTCTAAGCGCCTGACTGGCTTCCCGGCATCTGTGGAAGTGTAGTGCATGAGAGTAAGTGTGTGTAAGTAAGAGGTAAAAGTAGAACAAGGAAGAGAAAGGAAAGATCGCGCGCGGTCCGTGGCCCATTTGTTAGGATACTACTCCGGCATTCGCCTAGCGTTGATAGGAGAAATCACGGAAAACTACCGATCAGAGCAGCCGGCCGCTAGAATTGTCCTCCACACAGCGGCTGAATTCGACCTATGTAGCTAGTGTCTAAAATCCCGCCACCGACAGGACTGGAACCGTAGGACATCCCGGCTAGAGGCACTGCAGTGGCATCATATACAGCACGTGTTGCAAATGGTCGGCACGCGCTGCAAACGCCGCCCAAGGCGGTATCGCGCACTGAGGGAGCGGGCGCAGCATTCGCGGAATTCGTGGGCGTAGGGCGACTGAGTGTACTGCGATTTCTCTAACTTCGTCCCTCAAATCCCATCTTCACGATGGAATATGTCACGGCCTTTCGCGTCTTTCTCGGTCTTGCCGGTAGAAGTCGCACGATCGCAAGCACTTCTTGATACGGTCGCGATCATGCGAAATCTAGCGGAACGACTGAGAAAGATGTGAAATACCGTGACATATTCCATCGCGAAGATGGGATTTGAGTGGCCTTGAGGGGCAAAGTTAGAGAAATCGCAGTATAGGTGCGGACGCGGCGCGCTGGCGGAAACGCCCCGCTCCGCCTGGGCAGCTGTGGCGCAGGGAAAGTCAACGGCCGGTGAACTGGAGGACTGTAGTAAGGGAATTCCGCTGATGATAATAAAACGAGTAATAAAACGTGGGAAGCAGCTCCAGCGAACCAACATGTAACGAAGAAACGCTCTCAATGGGCTAACGCTCGAAAAGAGTAAAGTACAAACCTTCACTTGAATTGAGAGCCATGGAAATACCGATAGATGAGTGGTATTGTAAACAAGCAGCACAGAGCATGAAACGCTGTTTTCGACCCTTATTTAAAGAAGGAAAGTAAAGGGATGGACATACAGTCGAGCTGATTTGGATAGTCGAACAGTCGGAGGCTTGTCTCGGCAGCCTAACTGTCGAGCAATTGATGGGGTTATCGAACTCGATTTTACTACATTGATTTAAGATCGGGTCAAACTGGCTGAGCCTGTGCTCGAGTAGGCTGATAATTATTATTCAACCCAAATAGAGATTTCTTCTTAACCCTCTTTTTGTGTCCGCTTTGCTAGTAATATGCGTGTACTTTGAATGTGGATTAATGAATTTATTACATCATAATGGATGGTCGCTGTTTCATCTCTTCATGTTAATATTATCCAGTGGATGTGCAATGATCTGAAACAGAAGCCTGCAAGTGTCTTCAATACAATGTGTACTAGTATTAATTAATAATGTGTATAGTATTTATTATTAATACAGTATGTTATTACTGAAGATACTGAGTTAATGATCCATAGATCATTCCACATCCATTAAATAATAAATCATTATTTTTAAGATATTTCATTCATATTTTCAAAAGACAATACTTTTTGTCCCTATATTAAGAAAGTAAATACTACTTAAGAGATTTCGGATTTGCAAACAGGTTTTTAACCTCTGCTAAATTCAATGCCATTAACTTAAAAGAATATATCTAACATTATGAGTTGAGCAACATTGTGTATGTATTGTAATACATCTCAATAAAAAAATTAAAATAAAAGTTCAAACAATTATTCAACCCCTTCGAATGTATTACTGATTTCCCTACAATCTCCAAAGAACTGTAAAGGGAAGAGCACATTATTGTTTTGTTCGTTTACTGATAATGTACGATCTTGTCCATTGGCACACAGATCTTTTAAAGGAATCAAAAATATTATATCTGTTTAATTACTAACTGAAACCGCTGCAGATGTAGTAAATTTATCTCGAAACGCTTGAGTTCTAACGTATCTATTCGGTCATTAGATATTCACAATTACATAGCTTTTTCTGCCAGTAAGCCAGTGGAAAAGCATTTCCCAATACTATTTCAGAGAACAACTGGTGTTATAGTATCAACTGGTATTATAGGATCAACAAAAAGTGTCTGGATTACTTTTGACAAATAGATCGTAAAAAGAGAAACATAACGTAGCCATTAATTTTCAGTATAATTTCACTTGCAATTTGTATATTTTCCTTTAATAACAAAATACTATTCATAATGAAGTTAATTCGTACATATTTCGCGAGTTGGTAACGAGATGGTACATCACAAATGCTTCAAAACATTATAGCAGCGTCATACGCAGAGATTTAACAAAATTATATCTGATACTGTACAGACGTGCGCAATCAAAACAAGTTGCAACATTCTCTAACGGTGGCCAAGGGATGTAATATTATCGCATGAACTTGTAACCTTCAAGAACCTACAAGCGTATTGAAATGCCAACAGTGATTGTGAAATGAATAAAATATCAATCATTTTTTCATGTCGCCTGCTGACACCATTACCAAGATTAAGTAAGGATTCATGTCAGAACAATCTCGAGAGAACAGTATTCAAGGACACGAATAATGCGCAAAGGAATAGGAAATACAGAAATTGAATTAAATAATACATTATATATTAGACAACATAATTTGTGCAGTTCGTCATTGCGCAGCACATCTCAACCATAGACTTTTACTTTCTCTTATGCTCTTGTGCGTATTATACTGAACCATAAAATATATTCTCTTCGTCGAAAATTAGTGAATGCTCCAAAAAATCGATGTTGAGATGTTGACGGAAATACATGTTTTGCAGGTCCCTGATTCCTCGAGTTTTGAAAACTTTTTCTGTCCGTCTTCGTTCAACAGTAGTATTTTATATTTACTAGTACTTATATTTTCCAAATGAATATTCTGCAATCGACGCGGATGCGCTAGGCATGTTAGGAACCATGAAATCTGACCAGTATAAACATAAAACACGTTTTAGAAAACTGACAGCCATTATAAGAAAGAAGCCTGAAAGAAATTAAGATATTTTCCACCGCTCTCCGTTTGCAAACATTCAGAAAACCAGCATTTCCCAGCAACGCGCAGTTATGAGCTTTTGTACCTCCCAGACACTCTTCTGTACACACTTTGCACCGCGATCAAAAATGGAAATCAACCCCATCGTTCTGTGACTTGGATGCATGGTGGAAAGACGTGGGTGGGCTCCTCCAGTGCACCGGTTTTTGTTCGTTCTGCGCAGCATCAGTTTGCGTTACGAACCATTCGACCGCTACACGGGCACTTCGTTTGAAAAGCCAGGCAAAACGTTGGCCGCCATGTTGCGTGGAGAGCGAGAAGTATTGAGAAGCATTTTGAAAGTGGCATAAGCTCACACTTTTCAACGGTGACCAACTAAAAATAACACGATGAAGGTGTAATTGAAATAAAAGATGCAATATTTAAAAAAAGGCCTTCATCTGTTTCAATGACTTGTAATAAGGCGATAATTTTGGCATTTAAAATTCCCACTTATATTGTGACGCAAACTGGGGCCGGAAGCTCACTGGCTGAAGTAGGATACGATGCGCAAGAGCCCACCAATATTTTTAGTTTCTCGCTACTGCTTACGCAGTAAAGAGGAAGTTATGTAATACTGTGCAAAAAACGGCGAATTTTCGGCAGAACTTTCATTATAGGGTCCTGGTAATGAAAAAGTTACCAGCTAGCGTTAAATTGTTCAACCGATTCTCTCCAAAATTGATATTCCGCAATCAATCTAGCTGATATCGCGACCCCTTGAATCTGAAACCGATATTTTAATTTGTTTTCCTTACATGAAGCCCCTGGTACATTTTGAAAGAAATAGATCCATCGTTTTTAATTCAACTTTGTTTGCTTTGTCTGAAGAACGTCTTTAAGGGGAAAGTGCAGGTTTCAGTTTCGCTGAAAACTCTGATTTTTCGAAAATTGCAAAAGTTCAAAACTTTTTCTTTCGACGTCTTCCCACAACTACAATTATGAAGATGGAAATTTGCCCCTTAATTAAATCTGTTCCATAATGATAGATTTTGAAATGAAGCCATGAACAATTTTTCGAAAATTTGAATACTTTCGGCGTAATTTCTCGTAAAAGTAGGGGTGAGAAAGTACGCGCTGTTTTAGTATCACTATCGTGCGATTTTTATATAGCTGCCTCTCAATGGCCCGTCTTCACGATGGAATATATCAAGGCATATCGCGTCTTCCTCGGTCGTGTCGCTAAATGTTGCAGGATCAAGTGGCGCTTGATACGGTCGCGAATACGCGAAATGCTGTGGTGTATTCTGTCGTGAAGAAGGGCTATTGAGAGGCAGCTTTATAAAAACTGCACTACATACTTCGGTTTTTGTTTCTTGGCGCATGGGGGTGTGTCAATAAAATGGAATATCTCACGGTATTTCGCGTCGTTCTCGGTTGTGCCGCTAGGAGTCGCATGACCGCGACTGTATCGAGCAGTGCTGGCGATCATGCGACTCCTGGCGGCACAACGGAGAACGAGGCGAAATACCGTGAGATATTCCATTTTGATGACACCCCCCCCCGTGCGCCAAGAAACAAAAAACGAAGTATAGTTCGACTAGGATATCGCTTACCACGAGCAGCGTGAAGATGACCAGACCCCGGGCCATGAGGGACACTTCTGGCTCCCGTGCGTCGTCGGAGGCCATGGATCCAGGGGCGCGGGGGCGCAGGGATTTAATACGCGGGGCGAACACCACGCCCGTGCGCTATCACGCGCACGCTGTTTACCTGCGGGGCACGCACTTGACGCCCCGACGCGCCGGCGGTGCGCGCCAACGCCACGGCGCGTGACGGAACACGCGTAAAGGTTATTCGCACTCGGCACGCGTTGACATAACAGCTGTAGTGAAGGAATGTGAGAAAAATGAGTGGGGGAATACTGGATGGGAAGAAATGGGGAAGACAAATCTATTAACAATTTCCCTCTCGTGAATTCAAGAACGAACTAGTGGTACTACAACAGCACTTACTTTCCCGTATTAGAGGAAACAGCTAAGTAGTACTGTAATATTGCACTTTATGCGCTACTAACATCTTCGCTTGGAACTCACTATTTCCATTGCAGTGTTGTCAGAACTATGTGAATTCTACAACTTCACAAAAATAGAATGCAAAAGTTTTGTAACCCTGTATTGGAAAAAGAAGCCTGATACCCTGGAAATATAGAAATGCCTTCCATTGGGCCATGATTAGGGAAGAGTATTTTAAAACCATGCAACAAATTCTCTACTCACTACAAATGCTACAGCATTTGGTGCAAAACTAAATATTTGCCTGCAAATATCAACATAAATTAGACAATTATAACTCCTTTTCATACAGCTCCATTAGGTCACAACAATGACACTAATTCACAGATATTCGCGAGCGCAATATGAATTCCATTGTTGCAGACCCTGCATTGTCGCTATTCTGAGAGCTATTAATTCTTTTTACTTATTTCAAATATTTCAAAATAAACAAGTTCTAAAATATTAATGTGTAAGTCTATAACAAAGTTCGAATGTAAGAAACGAAGAAAGAAATAATATACAAAATTGCACATTCTAATTTACGACGCATCCAGCTGTCCGAAGCGCAGTAAATTTACAGCGGCCTATTACGTTTGTCACAAAATTAAAGAAAAACTACTCGTATTTTGAAAAAATTAAGCATGACCGTATTTATTTTATTTATTTATTTGTCAATATTCGGAATTGCCACATACTCTTTCTTGCCAGCTACCATCTATCATCGCCAAAAGTACATTTTTTTGTCATTTTCTTAATTTTTCGGTTTCCTATTGGTAGAACAGAAACATTAATTTTAGAATATTAAAGAACACAAAAAGCTAGCCGTAAATGGCAATTTTCTTTTAAAAATTATGTGCCGTTTAAGAGAAAATGGCGTTTAGCACTACTAAAAATGCGAAATTTGAAGCTCATTTTCACAGAAAATTTTTGAGTTTTCAAAATACTTTATTTGACGTTATTTGAAGCACTAACACTCACAAATATAATTATCTTCACAAATTGCGGATAATGTGCATATTAAAGATGCGAGAGATCTTTCAAAAAATTTACATTTGTATAATTTTTGAAAAAAACAAAAAAAACTCAAAATAAACTTCACGCTATACTAATGAGTGTAATTAGCACTATCCGTTACAAAAGTTTCAAGAAAAAAATTGCAGCCATATACGAGAAACTGACGTTTGAGCATTTCTGAAAATGCCGAAATTTGAGCTACTTTTCACAGAAAACGGTAGTGTTTTCGAGAAACTTTACTTGACATTATTTAAAGCATATATACTCATAAATATAATAATGTAAAAAAATCGCCGATAATGTAAATATTAACGACGTGAGAGACAAGTAAAAAAATTTACATTTTTGTAATTTTTGAAAAAACAACCGATAGACCAAAATGGCTTTTATGTCATTGATAGAGTATATTTACCACTATCCCTACCAAAAGTTTAAAGAAAAAATTTCGAGCCGTTTTTGAGAAAATCTTGTTTTTGTAATTTTTTAAAGTTGCACATATTGCACGCAATATTGCACGAAAACTACCAAAATTGTGAAAAACATTTACATGACCTTTATTAAAGAACTCAATATGCAGAACAAATTTTATTTGAAAAAAAAATCTCTATCTTCAATTTTGTAGTTGGAGAAAGACGCCGAAAAAAATTCGAACTTTCACAATTTTCGAAAATTCAGAGCTGTACGTGAAAATCGGACCTATGCCATGTTAAAAAGTGTATTTTCCTCTATTCATACAAGAAATTTAAAGAAAAAATTTGGAGCCGTTTTTGAGAAAATTTTGAAAACCCCCGGGGGGCTTCATATAAAGTACCCCCAAATTTTAAAGAATCTTTTTCAAAATCACAAAGCTTTGACTAGAATTAGATCGACTGGGGAATATCAATTTTGAAGAAAATCGACTGAACGGTTTAGGCGCTAGCGTTGACCATAGACGGACACACGGACAGACGGACGGAATGCCGTCAATCGATTTTTAAGTATAAAGAAGCAACAAATCATGGATTTTGACCACACCACGAGATAAGAGGATTTTTTTTCTTAATTTAGCAACTGGTTTTATCCACTTATTCGTTTTCACCGCCCGGCAATTAATTTTTTTCCGCCGAAAATTGGCCATTTTTTCGCGCAGCATTACATAACTTTCCCTATACTACGTATATCACTCCGTGTATACGTACGTATACGGGAAAGTAATTATGCATTTGTGAAGAGCAGGAAAGAGAAGAAAGTTTAGATTTCGTAATTACGTAAAAATGAATGTTATTTTGGCGAAATTTGGTTTACGAGAAAGGAACAAGAGAATAATAATTTCATTACTTGCTTAATATCATACCCACGGAGTATATTACAATAAAGTATTAGATATAAGTTCATTTTTACTTACCCGTATACTATACGTACATACAGTTAAGGGAAAGTTATTTAATGCTGCGCGAAAAAACGGCGGATTTTCGGCCGAAAAAAAATCATTGCCGGGTCCTGATAACGAAAAAGGGTACAAATCCAGTTGATAAATTAAGAAAAAAACCTCTCACACATGGTGCAGCCAGAATCCCTGTTTCGTGGGTCCTTGATACAGAAAAAACAATTGAAAGCAAAACGTCTGTCCGTCTGTGAACAACGCTAGCGACTAAAACTGTTCAGCCGATTTTCTACAAAATTGATATTCCCCAATCGATCTGACTGATCTAGTGGTCCCTTGAATTTAAAATTGATATTTTAATTTTGGGGGGTTCTTTACATGAAGCCCCTGGGACATTTTCAAAAAAAATGGCGCCAACAATTTTGACTAAATTTTGTTGTTGGATAGTCCAAAGATTATTTAAGAGAATGGTGCAGGTCTCATGTTGGTGTCATTTAAGAGAATGGCAGGTCTCTGAATTTTCGAAAATTGTAAAAGTTTGAATTTTTGTCGGCGCCTTCCTACAACTACAAAATTGAAGATAGAGATTTTTCCTTCAAATAACATTTGTTCTCCAAGATGAGTTCTTTCATTTAGGTCATGTACAGTTTTTGAAAATTGTAATTGTTTTTGCGCAATATTGCGTGCAATATGTGCAATTTTAAAAAAATTACAAAAACAAGATTTTCTCAATAACGGCTCAATTGTTTTTCTTTAAACGTTTAGTAGGGATAGCACTAAATGTACTCTATGAGATGGCATGAACGCATGTTGCTGGATTCTTTCGTTTTTTCAAAAATTACAAAAATGAAATTTTTTAACTTGTATGTCACGTAGTTAATATTTACACTAGCGGCGATTTTTTTTACATTATTATTTTTATGAGTGCTTGTGCTTTAAGTAATTTCCTACAACGTTTCTTGAGAACTCAACCGTTTTCAGTGAAAACTTGCTCAAAATTCCGCCTTTTCAGAAATGCTCAAACGCGATTTTCCCAAAAATGGCTCGAAACTTTTTCTTCAAAATTTTCGAACGGATAGTGCTAATTCCTCTCTTTAATATGACGTTAAGTTCAATTGGGGTATATTTTTGTTTTTTCAAAAATTACAAAAATGTAATTTTTTAAGGATTTTCCAGCAGTTTGTAAAAATTATTGTATTTGTGAGTGCAAGTGCTTCAAATTACCCCAAATGAACTTGTTTGAAAACTAAAAAAATTTCTGTAAAAAAGAACTTCAAATTTAGAATTTTCAGTAGTGCTTAAACGCCATTTTCTTAGAAACGGTTCCAATCATTCAAAAAGAAAATTTCCATTTAGAACGAGGTTTTAGTGTTCTTTAATAGTCTTAAAATAATATTTCCGTTCTACCATTAGGATACCAAAAAATTAAGAAAAAGGAAAAAAACGCAATTTTTCTGTCGACAGATGGTAGCTGACAAGAGTATGTGGCAATTCCGAATAGCTAGCCGAGACCCAAGGAAATAGAAAACAAATACAGGAAAGTCCGTGCCATTCTGTAGCACCACTAGGTTCATTACTTTTACATTTAAATTTAATTCATTTGTCAATAATCAATTAATTAATTTATTATTAATGTCAATGATCAATAAAAATAAATACGAATTAATATGCAACATACATTACTACATGAAAAGATATACGAACAGCTATCAATTTCATTCAAAGTAACTAAATTATATTTGTTTTCCCTGTAAGTCACAAAAATGATAACGAATTAACTGTCTTCAATTTACTGGGAAATATAAATTTTGTTAAAGTAAATAAGTTTTACGTGCACACTGTGAATATATATTTACAATATTTTAAATTTAATTTGTATTAAATATAATTGAAATTAAAATTAATTATTTACAACGGAGTCCAGAGGGACTCCTTTAAAATTACAGGGAACGTGTCTCTCACATATATAATACATAAACACATATAAAATATTCTTGTTTTGAAATATCTTTTTATCTGAACAAAATAATATTCATGCCTCGCTCTAGCCGCTGAGGTGTGAGCATCGTAACCGAGGCAGCTCTTATCGTGGACTGTTGAGGCCAAACCTACAGTTTAAGTGAATGGTTTGAGAGTGCGCGAAGGAGATCTATACTGATTTTGCTAATTTATCGTGTGATTTTACCATTGGTGACGAGTGCTTCGTGAATTGTGAGTGAGTGTAAAAAATCTCCCCTGTTCGGTGCTCGGCACCGGGCACAAGCTCCACCATGGCATCAACCTCAGGAAACCAACAACCTACCGATGGCTCAAGTAAGAATTATGCTACAGTAACCGCAGCGAACCTTTTCCCCAAAAAAGAAAACGCAATTGTTATAGACTCTGTCAACCAAGCTCCAACCTTAGATTTCATACAAGTGCTTGCCCAAAAAATCAATCCAGCCCATATAAGATTTGTGTCAAAAATTTCAAATAATAGGCTGTGTGTATATCTCGCCACTAAAGAAGTTGCTGACGAACTTGTTGAAAAACACAAAAGTATAACAGTGTGTAGGCAAGAATTCCCTATAAGACCCTTAATATCCAGAAATAAAAGAATAATACTTTCAAATGTGAGCCCTAGTATACCGCATGCGCTTACTGAAAATAAGCTATATTCGTATGGCATTAAAACAGTAACACCAATGTCATTTCTTAGAGCAGGTTTTTCTAGTCCAAATCTAAGTCATATTCTAAGCTTTCGTCGACAAACATTTATTAGCCCAGAAGATGAAAGCAAACTACCTGAATGTTTTCAAGTAATTTTTGAAGAAGTACCACACTGGATTTACATCACATCGGATACCCCTACGTGTTTTCAATGTAAACAACAGGGTCATTTAGCTAAAAATTGCCCACAAATCAATCCAGATTTTGTGGAGATAAATCCAACATCCAATACCATATCACAAACTCCCATCATAAGCACACCCCAACACGTTGCCTTTCATTCTAATACATCCGCCCCTGCACAAGTTGAAACTATAACCGTTTGCAAAGAACCTCATATTCAAACTCCTAAATCAGTCTCAGTTCCTGTAACCTCGACGAAGGCCGCTACCACCGATAAGCTCACAGAAGGACAGGTCGACAAAAGTACCCCAGCAAGAATGAAAAGACCTTTATCTACTACCGACTCAATCATTACGTCAGTAAACCAGTTATCTGAAAGCGATATTGAGTCTACAGACTACAACTCTGGATCAGATTCAGAAATACAAAACCCAGAAGAATTTAGTACATCACGAAAACCTAATGCGGGAAAGAATCCAAAGAAATTAAAAATCAAACCAGATAATAGTCAAGATAATTTATGGACAGACACAAAAGCACTAGTAGAGAAAAATGTTACAAATTATCCACTGTCATTCAACCAATTAATAAACTTTTTCGATAAAACAAAAGGAACTAAATTCACAGTAGACATCGCGAAAGATTTCACAAATGACCTTTCCCCCCTAATAGCAATGCTAAGAGAAATTTATCCCACCTTACGTGGTAAAGGTCTAAAAAATAGATGTTCAAGAATTATTAAAAAAACTGGAGGCCTCGAAAGATACTTCCCATGAATTAATTGATCATTCATCGTCGGATGAACCGTAACTAGAAACCAAGCTTAACCAAACACATCATGGACATTGTTCAATGGAATTGTAATGGTTTCTATGCAAGACTTCCACATCTAAAACTCTTAATTAATAACCTTAATCCACAAATTTTATGTATACAGGAAACCAATTTCAAAAACAATTCCAATGCAAAAATACGAGGATATAGAACATCCTTCTACAATAGAAGGCAAGCACAAATCGCTAGTGGAGGGGTAGCAATTTTTACAAAAAACGAAGTATTCATTCAAGATATTCCTCTTCAAACGACGTTAGAAGCAGTAGCAATCAAAGTCAGAATAAATTGTACTATAACTATCTGCAATATTTATCTACCAAATAGTATTTCATTAAATATCGCTGAACTAGATAACATTCTCGCACAACTGCCAAAACCGTTTATAATATTAGGAGACTTCAACAGTCATAACAACCTGTGGGGTTCCACAACTGCAGACAGAAGAGGAAAATTAATCGCAGAATGGTTAGACAATCATAATGATTTGGTCATACTCAATAGGGGAACGCCGACCCATTTCAACGTTAGTAACGGTACAGAAAGTGTCATAGATTTAAGCTTCGCGTCCACAGATATTGCAACAAAACTTTCATGGGCCTCAATGCAAGATCTATATGACAGCGATCACTATCCTTTATCCATAAACTGGTCAATCCAGCAACAAAAAATAGAGCAAAGAAATCGCCCTAAATGGATAATAAACAGAGCTAATTGGCCTCTTTTTCAATATATTATTAATAATAATATTAACAATCTTAAAGTGCTAGATTCGCCTCAACAATATGAAATCAATACGATAGTTGGTGAGTTTATCACTTTGATTACAGAAGCAGCCAAGCAGGCAATCCCCCAAACTACAGGAAAAGTAATGAAGCGTCAAGTACCATGGTGGAATGAAGAGTGTACAAACGCTATAAAAGAAAAGAAAAGAGCGTTCAGGAAATTTAAAAAAAGCAAAACAATAGAAAATTGTATTTCCTACAAGAAAGCAAGAGCTAAGGCCCGCTTAACACTTAAGACCACAATGGTCCAATCATGGCAACAATTTACGTCATCCATCACGAATAAGACAGCAATTTCTGAAGTGTGGCACAAAGTCAAGATAATTAGCGGATCAAACACATATCACCTACCTAGAATGCTAATTGACAAGAATGGAAAAAAACAATTCTGTCCAGAAGCCATGAGTAATTTACTTGCTGATTCCTTTGCTAAAAACTCTAGCAACTCAAATTACGAACCAACATTTTTAGCACAAATTGCATCGTCTTCTACCCCCTACTTGGAACTCAACAAAGAACTATTAGAAAACAATGAGGATCAGTATAACCAACCATTCCACATGCATGAGCTTAGCTATGTACTAAACAAGAGCAAAAATTCAGCACCAGGGCCGGACGACATACCAAACAGTTTTCTTAAGAATCTCCCAGAGAATGGATTAAAATATCTTTTACAAATATACAATAGTATTTGGACAACCCATACCCTTCCTAACCAATGGAGAGAAGCCATCGTAATTCCTTTCCCTAAACCTCTTAAAGACCATTCAAACCCAGTGAACTTTCGTCCCACTTCGTTAACCTGTAATATATGCAAGATACTAGAAAAAATGGTTAACAATCGATTGAGATGGACCCTGGAAGAGAAAAATCTGATATCACAGTATCAAAGTGGCTTCAGATCACTCCGGTCAACAAATGATCATTTAGTCAGTATAGACACAGAAATATGTGACGCCTTAGCTACAAATCAACATGCTATTATAGTCTCTTTAGACATTGAAAAAGCATACGAGATGGTATATAAAAAAAGACTCCTAAATATCCTTTCTGATATGGAAATAAAAGGTAATACACTAGCTTTCATAAATAATTTCTTAAGTCACAGATATCTCAAAGTAAGATTACAAGAAAAAACATCGAAAGCTGTAGAAATGATCAATGGACTTCCGCAAGGGTCAGTACTTAGTGTTCTCCTTTTTCTCATAGCTGTCAACGAAGTCAGTACATTAGTAAAAGGCCCAACTAAAATATTTTTGTTTGCAGATGATATCACCCTTCTGTGCACTGGAAAAAATATTCAGTTCAGGATTTATTTCCAAAACTAAATCTGAATTCATAGTATTTACCAGAAGATCCCATGAACAGAATGCAAAAATTACGTTGGAAATTGGGAATAAAGAAATAAGAAGATCAAATACCTGTAAAATCCTTGGATTAGTGTTTGATGCCAAACATACATGGAAACATCATGTTGCAGCTCTAAAAACAGATTGCAAAAACAGACTGAATATCATAAAAATGCTAGCATGTAAAAAATGGGGAGCCCAGTCTGATTCTCTAATAAAAATTTATAAAGCCCTAATACAATCTAAACTCGATTATGGGTCAGTGGTGTATAGCGCAGCAGCCAAAACACTACTGAACACTTTGGATCCCATTATCCACAGTGCATGTCGCATAAGCTTAGGAGCCTTCAGAACTAGCCCGTGTACCAGCCTTCTAGCAGAGGCAGGTCTCATGCCACTGGAATTGCGAAGAAAGCTACAATGTTTAAAGTATGCATATGCAACATTCAGCATACCTCCAAACCAAACAAACGCATATATCTTCAACTCCCCTAAAACAGAAATGTATAATGTACATCCAAATTTTCCAAAGCCTCTGAGAGAAAGATTTCCCTTATACCTTAACGCTCTAAATATAAATAAACCCCTCATATTCCCAAGAAGCTATCACCCCATCCCCCCATGGCACTTATTCAATCCCACCATAAATCTTGAGTTTAATCAACTTCCACACCCTTTCTCACAATCTGAGACCCTTCTTCTCCCATTTATTGCTGAATATGAAGCAAAATTCAATAATCACTTAAAGATCTACACAGATGGGTCAAAATGTAATGGTAAATGCGGTTGTGCTATAATTTCAACCATAGAGGGTACTGAAGAAGTATTTCGACTACCTGATTTCTATTCAATTTATTCCTGTGAAGCTTGGGCAATCCTAAAAAGTATTGAAACCATTTCTGCAAATAAAGTAAATCCAAACATACTTATCTTCTCTGATTCCCTGTCCTCATTGAGAGCCATAAATAATAGATATACAAAGAATATCTATATACAAAAAATACAAAAACTACTGTATGATCACCATGAGGCAGGAAATCAAATAGTTCTTACCTGGATTCCTTCCCACAAAGGCATTATAGGTAATGAAAAAGCAGATGAAGCCGCAAAAAGAGCAACAAAATTACCAAATATTGACAATAATGCTTATGGTTCATATGAAGATATTAAAATTCTTTTTAAATTTCAAATAGTTAAATACTGGGACACACAATGGAAGAACATAACCTCTAAACTGCATCTCGTTAGGAGATCAATAAATGAATCTCCATTTCCACATAAGTTGGTTAACAGGAATAATCAGGTTACTATCACCAGACTCAGAATAGGTCATTTCAAAGCCAGTCATGGACATCTTATAAAAAAATCCGATCCAGAACAATGTCCTAAGTGTGGAGCTAGAATTTCTTCCCCACATCTGCTACTTGAATGCCCAGAAACCAACAGTCAAAGAACAGCAATGAAAATCAATGGCAATTTATTAGACCTTCTTAATACCATAGAGAAGTGTGATCAAATTATCAAATATTTAAAAGTAACGGAATTTGACAAACTAATATAGAACCGCATAGTGAAATGAATGGGATACCAAGTAAGGGGCTTATTTACTAAATGTGGATATGAATATATATATGTGTATGTGTTGAATGTGAATGTATATGTATGTATATGTTTATTATATGTATGTATCTGTATATATGTATATGTAAGTCTATGTGTATGTACTTTGACATATTGTAAATGACATTTGCTATTCTGTGTACTGAATTTCAATACCTCTATGTATAATTCTGTCCAACGGGCAAATTGATGGATGAAATGACCACTTAAACCCACAGAAGTACAAATTAGAGCATTGTACTGGGAATTAATAGTAACTTAGGGATCTATTTAAAAACATGAAAGTTATGTAATCTAAATTTAAATTTTCCTTTAAATTTCATTGTACTTTCCAGTAACATAAACTGAATTAATAAGCTAATATGGATTCTGAAATTGAGTATTAATTTCCTAGGGATACAATGGATCTTTACACTGATTCAAACAGTTAACAACTGGTTCATATGAGGTTGCATTATTGTGTCAAGTATGTAATGTATTGCATGTATTGCTTCTATATAATTTATGTATCTAAATATGTGACTAGTGTACTTGTGTATTACTGTGGTCGCTTATGACCCGAGCAGTTTAAAAGCGACCTAAAATAAATAAATAAAAAAAATATTCATGATGGATCGCATACTTCAAATTTTAATGGATATAGTAGTTAATCACTGTCGCGGATCAAAGCACTAAGTAGATGACTATTCACACACAAATCATTTCATTCCATATACACTCATCGTCATAAAAATAGCTGCACCCAGAAGGACGAGGCGGATTGCGATCATTGTTGGCAGATAGGTAGAGGTACCACACACGATTACATTTTCACGTTTGTAGGTCTCATATTTACTGCACTATTCGCCCACAGACTGTACGTGTTAGTTTGGCGTGAGGTAGCCATGTTGGCAAACATACGCGTCCAGACGTCATGGCATGGAGTTGTACAGGTCTCTAACGGCGTCCTGCGCTAGGTCATGCCATGCAGCCTGCACCTGAGCGCGCGGTTCTTGCAGATTGGTGGGTAGAGGTGGGGTCCTGTTCGCACACTCCGTAGCACCCCCAACAATCTCAATAGGGGAAAAGCCTCGCAATGCGGCTGGCAATGGTAGAGTATTCACGGCTGTAAGGCATGCTAGGGAGGTGTCTGTGGTATGGGGACGCGCGGTTTCCTATTGAAATAGGGCATGAGCGTGGGTGATCACGAACGGCAGGGCCGCCGGTTGAAGGATCTCCTGAACGTACCGTGCGGCTATCACGGTGCTCCAGAGAAACACTAACGGGCGCCATAGGATATCGCCCCACACCATCACACCAGGCTGGCGGGACATGTGATTGGATACCACAAACCGCTTGTCGTGGCGCTACCCACTCCTTCAGTGGTCGACGGACTTGTGGAATGGAGGACGGACTTGTGGACGGAGTGGTTCACAGACTCGTTCCCGACACCAGGCGAGTCTGTAGCAACGTTGCTGGGGTGTGAGGGGCAGACGTCCGGTGGATCCGGTCGCCCGTGGCGGACAATCCGACGGTTCTGCCTCCTCGTGGTGCGTGGCGGACGTCCAGATCCTTCATGTCTTTTGTGCGTGCCTTCCTCAATCCATTGCTGCCAACAGCGGGCGATGGTGGTGTCCGTAAGGCGACAGGACCAACCAGCCTCCCGCACACCCACGGTGCGGCCCCTCTCGAAAGCTTCTATCTGGACAACTGGCTGTCGCCTAAGCATAGTGTACGTGCAGGTGACGCTCTGGCTACGTTACCCGATGTCGCAATGGCCGGCGCGGCCTTTTGAGACCCTCTTTTTTCGGCCGGGGAACGCGACGTCGAATCCTTACCCCCGACCCCCCAGTGCGTGGCCGACCGTGAAAACGAAATCATTGGCTTAGCGAATGGTGTGCAAAATGCCCAACAAGTTTGCAGCGGATCAGTAGGGACCTTCGGGGTACAGCATTTTTTTATGACGATGAGTGTAAATAAAATTTAATGAATACTTTATTGTTACATACCTACTTCAAATTTAATTAAATTATATTATTATTAACATAAGGATACCAATCAAATATATTTGTGCATCACTGCACTATATGATCGAAGCAAGTAAACTGATTTGTTAAAAGAAAACTTACAACATTTGTGAAACTAAATATATAAGAACTAATCGTAGAATTTTGATTGTTCAAAAAACTCAGCCAGCATTTGCTTCTGTCTGTGCAGCGACTTTGACCGAGAGATTCTAGTGCTCGAGTCCCGACGGTGTCGGTTTTTCGGAATTTCGCTAGATAGCTAGGTCGACTTCCGGTGCTGACTTGAGGTGATGTCTAGCAACCTTAAAACTAACAACCGTAAAAAAACTAGTGGTGCTACAGAATAGCTCAGACTTCCCCGTATTAGTTTTCTATTTCCTTTGGTCTCGGCTAGCAACACGGACTTGCCACATATTCTTGCCAGCTGCCATCTATCTCCAACCAAAGTACATTTTCTTAATTTTCCGGTAGTAAAACGGAAATATTTTAAGAATATTAAAGAACAGCAAAACCTGTTTATAAATACCAATTTTCTTTGAAAACATTGGAGCAGTTTATAAGAAAATGGCGTTTAAGAGCTTCTGTAAATTCAAAATTTGAAGCTCTTTTTCACAGAAACCGTTTGAGTTTTCGAAAAACTTCATTAGAAGTAATTTTAAGCACTTACACTTACAAAGCTTTTAATTGTTTTTTGTCGTTAAATACATTAATTAATGAAGGAAATTATAAAATTAGCATACTGTTTACTAATCTTACTTTTATAAATTATTGTAATCTAAACGTACGCCAGCTTCAACTTGTGCGTTACTTATAAGACGTCTAGACACATTTATTAGCAATTTAACTACTTTTATTTAAAATATTTTGATAAAATAAATCCAACATTTACCTAGTCCAGGTAAATTGCAATGATTTCTGTGTATAATATTTTATATGAGCTACCTAAATGTAAGATGCAATTTCGTAACATTTAATTACACAGTAATTTACATACATTCGGGTACAATGTGTATGGATACGAGTTAAATCATAAAAGTAAGTTTGAAGACATTTAAAATAGTAAAATGTAAAAACATTTAAAATAGTAAAATGCACTCCTAAACGTTCTATAGGCTTGAAACAGCAACGTGTTTACTATGTAAAAATATAAAATTAATCCTTTAGTTTTGGAAATTCTTGTTTATTTTTCAACTCTCAAAATGTTTACCCAAAAAGCGAACCTCATTTAAAAAAAAAAGGTAATCGACGTTCTATGGAATTGTTTTATATTCTTTGAAATTTTGAAAGACTATAACATGGAATGTATTAATGATGAAATGCTAACATATGCATAGATAAGTGACCTTTCTTTCGGTGAATATATGTATGTTCTATACCCCGTAACACGGGCAAAAATAATAATTATCAAACACGTTTCGAATAATTTCTAAAAGTCTAATTTGTAAACACAAGCTCTACTAAATAAAACAAGTTTATCTGACCACTACCACCTTCTCGTAGTTCACCTACAAATACTTTTCAAATATCAATTGCCGTGTTGTTGCACAAATTTCAATAAAGTTTTGCGGATTGCTTGTAAATTGTTAATTTAACATTTTTTCATAAATTATTATAATATATTATTTTTGATCGATATATTAATCTCGTCGAGTCCTATTTGCTTTACAATTGTCGTAAAATAGGTTGCCAGACAAATTTTTAGCATAGTTTTAAAATTTTCTTAGGTTCAAGTTCTCTTGGGAGAGCGGGCAACTAATTTTGACTCCCAATTGCTCCACAAACGTATAATTTGGAAAAATTCAACATGACCTTATTTGAATATATATTTTTGATGAGCATATTTCATTAAGAAAAAAATGTATATTCACAATTGTAGTTGTAGAACGAGGCCGAAAAAATTTTGAATTTTTTCAATTTTCGAAAAATCAGAGTTTCCAACCAACATGAGACCTACGTCATTCTCTTAAACGCCCTACAGACTATCCAACAACAAAATTTAATAAAAATTGTTGGAGCCATTTTTAAAAAAAAATTGAAAATGCTCTAGGGGCTTCATGTAAAATACCTTTCAAAATTAAAATATCAGTTTTCAAATTTAAAGGACCATGAGATCAGTTAGATGAATCGGGGAATATCAATTTTGGAGAAAATTGGCTGAACGAAGTCGCTAACTTTGTTCACAGACAAGCAGACAGACGGATAAACGTTTTGCTTTTAATTGGTTTTGCGGTATCAAGGACCCACAATACAGGGATTCTGGCTGCACCACGTGTTATGGGAATTTTTTCTTAATTTAGCAACAGTATTTCTCCATTTTTTCGTTATCAGGGCCCGGCAATGAAATTTTTCTGCTGAAAATCCGCCATTTTTTTCGCCCAGCATTACAGAACTTTCCCTATACTACGTATATACTTCGTAAGGAAAGTAAAAATACACTCATTTGTTTCATTTCCACTTTTATTCATTGTAAAGTTGGCCCATATTCCTCAATTAAGATTGCTTCATATGTCCCATTGAAACACTTAGAAGTAGATGGTTTAGATTATTGAATTTCTCGATCACGTTATCAATAACGATAGAGCATACAATCTCAAATGACGTGATTTCAGTTTCCCTTTCTAGTACCACCATTGAATACCTCCCTTCTTGATTTTAGTAGTTTGTGGAACACACTTGTAACGTGGTACATGAACATATGATCTACTCCCCTTACGTTTTTTAAACTAAACCCAACTGAATACATTACGTTAAATTTAAAATTGTTGACGGCACTTTATGCCGATTAATCACTGTTACCAAAACGAGACATTTTAGCGTCTGGTTTTCTTTTCAAACAAATTCGGGACAGGAACTAAAAAAAGGGACTGTCCCGGCTAATATAGAATGCCTGGTCACCTAAACTAAAATAAGGAAAACATCCATGAGTTAATTTGGTGCATTTTAAAAAATTATCCATTTCAATTTGTACTCTTTCCCACGCCAGAAATGCGAGCTTAAAAATCTAAGTTGAAGACTGAAACCAGTGCAATTGAATGTGAGATTCTATTCCTATTTATATCGATATAAAATTGACAAGAACTAGACCGTAAACTTATATTCTTAAATATTACTCATTTGTGTATACAGTCACTTTAATTTGAAAAAAAAAATTCACCCTTCAAAAAGTGCTACAAAGGGCAATTGACACAACTGTGTTCATATATAAATTCACGCTTGCTTCTTCAGCAATGGTATATGTTGCATCATGATTCTTTCCTGAATGTTGCTGGCACACGCTTATCTCTTAGTTCATTCTGCGATGTGAATATGAATGACGCAATAATAATCTTTATACATACTTTCGTGGACATATAAAAAGAGAAACAAAGTTCGCAAATCATTAAAGAGTTTGGCAATATTATTTAGTCGGCAATTTGTTTGCAGAAACTCAGGAGTTATCTTCACAAGCAGATGTATTCATCTCAAAGCGAAATGTCATTCAACTAAAATACGAGAAGTGTTTGAAACGAATTATTGTGATAAGACCATGTAAAACTTCCGGATTATTCTTACAAATGTCTTTGAGCCTGATTGTTTTGTATTGTTAATAAACGTTACATCAGTGTAGATACATTGATGCTGTCTACTGTAATAAGAAACTGTGTTATCCATTCGTACCGTCCGTTCTTCTCATCTCAATAATATCACAGATTAGAGATATCTAAATAAAAAGTGATGGACCCAATCAAAGCTTGAGAACTTACAACCTGAACGGCATTGCACACCTTTTTATATTCAAAACATGAACTCCTTAAAACTATAAATCATCACTGTACCACGAAGGAAATGCTTAAGATTTTAAATGATTTAAATTAAAAATTTATGTTGTATACAAGTATTGGTAATAAAAAATTAAACCTTTGTAAAAAATTAGAGTTTTTTCCAAAACAAGCATTTTATTTCCTCACTCCTACACTTATAAATTATCGACACATGTGATTAAACGAAAGTCTGTTTTGGAAAAAGGTAATACACATATACAATCAATTTTATACTTTCTGCTGCCTCCCTGATGTGGATTTCCAATTTACAAGTACGAACTCTGAGATTTAAAAAAAAATATCTTTAGAATATGTAATATTGAGAATGGTGAAAAATGTATGATGGTACGTTGAGGTAAGATACTATTATTAGGCATTATTAATTGATGGCATTTCGAAAAGCTAGAGGACATTGTTCCATCACTAAGTTAAGAGCATGTAAGTCAATAAGTTACAGTGTTCTGTTAGAAGAAGTACTGGGATCACTACATCTATTGTAAACTCTATAAGAAAGAAGTGTAAGGATATAACTGTTTCTTTTTCATTTCAGCATAATATTGTGAAAATCCACAAGAAGACCAAGAGAATTAACTGCAGAATGAATTGTATTTTCTATAGTTAAATGTAAAGTGTGACATGCAAAATAAAAACTTGTTTTTTGTTTTTTGTACCTTATGCACAACTTATCATCCAATTAAGGCGTATGTAGAAAGTGCCTAGTTAATAGATCTCTTGAGATCGAGATCTATCGTAAACTTGTCTTCCTGTGGCTTGTCTATTATTAAGATAGATGCATGATCGCAGCACCGATTCGCCTCCTCAGGGACGCTCGTAACCTCCTTCCCGAGGCTGCAAGTAATAGGGAGGTTGCAAGAACTACAACTACGCAGCTAAGGCAACGGCGTATCCGCTGAGCTGCCGCAGCCCAGCCGGTGCAGGAGGAAATGCTTGAGTCTTTCAATAACGTGAGAGGTAGACCGAGTGCAGATGCGACCGGGCCAGCGCGTTGCCCAGTCCTAACGGTGACTGGGAATAGCATGCGGAAAAGATGAGCACGGTGTGTGGTCTGTGGCCGGTTCTTTCAGGCAGGGCTGCGCATGTGCACGAACCACTTGGCTTTGGCGTGGCTTGGATCTGTCTAAGCGTTTACCTTCGGGCCACCGCTGTGGCCCACTGTTTGTTGATTGATAATCTCGTGTTTACGGGTGCGTCAACGGCTAATTATTAGAACCGTAAGTGTAGTGCATGTTTATATCACGGTTGGTGGCGGTGATCTTCCCCCGCTGGATGTCAAGATCCAGTGCCGGATTTTTCTCCATCCAGGTATATGGCACCACCCAGGCACCGCCCCAGACGGGACAAGCACTAACAATAAGCTTCCCCATTCGTCTCCCCACAAGTGCATGTGCGTGTGTAAGTAAGGAAGAGGTTAGGACAAGGAAGAAGATTGATTGATTGAGGTTTAGAGGGCGCATCATCACCTGTAGTCATTGGCGCCCATGCCGTTATTCAAACCCGTAAAAAAGATTATAAAAGAACGAAACGAAAATAAAAACCATTGCAGATGCTATCACGTTGAATAAAACAACATAAATAATAAATAATTAAAAATAAATTGCTAAACGCCGCATTAAAGATTCTATTGACCTTAAGTGTAGTAGGGAAGGAGAAAGGAAAGTCGCGAGCGGCCCTTGGCCAGTTTGTCAGGGTACCACCCCGGCATTCGCCTGGTATTGACCAAACGAAAGGAAATGACGGAAAAGCTTGTTGACTCATCGAGCCTCCCTCATGAGCCTGTCATGAGGGAAGGAGAGGCGCTCAGGTTGATCGGCTGGTTTCTATTGAGAGACGAGTGATATGAGGGCAACTGCAGGCAGTCACGAGTAGTCTGGCTGAATTGTTTATTTTAGTAGCTCTGGTTTAAGACGCTATTTCACATTCGCCTACCCTAACATTCCTCTTTTGCAAATTTTCTTTTGTAATTTCCGAAAATACAGATTTCATCTAAAATGGGTACTGAGCCATTATTATTAACGTAGTGCCATTTATTCCAGAAAATAAATATAAAATATTAGAGCAATTTTTGAATTTTTTAAAAATTGTAACTTTCGAAAATTTAGGAAGTTTAACTAAAATGCAACCTGAATCATTTTTAAGAATTTTGCTCTATCCGAAGAAAAAAATAATCAAAAAGTTAGGAGGCATTTTTGAGAAAATTGTGGAAATGTTGTTAAGGATTCATGTAAAGTATCATCAAAAATAAAACTATCCATTTGAATTTCGCAGAATCTTGACTTCTGTCACATGGATCGAGGAATATCAATTTTGGAGAAAATTGTCTGAATGGTTAAGGAATTATCTTTGACCGTACGCGGATAGACAGATAGATGTACCTACAACCATTTTTAAGGCACCAAGAACCCACAAAATATCCAAAAATGTACTGCACAAAAAGTGGCTCCCAAAAATGAGTTTTTTTCGTTACTTCATCATTACCTTCGAGGAGGTTTTCTTAATTGATGATTTCCCGAAGCTCCTCTTCAATCATGTTATTTCAATGAGAGTTGCATAGTTCCTGAATGGCTTTTCTGTTCATGTGGAAAAAACGCTTACCTCCAATTTGACGCAACTTAATTGAATTATTGTACAATTGTGTTATTCTATAAAAGTAAATTGACATTTCAACTTTGGAATTTTGCAGAAAGTGATACTTTGAGCTCCGACGTCTGCTGAGTTCCTTTTACTAGATGACGCTGATGAAGGAAATTAAATGTGCTCGCTTTAAAAAAACATTAGTACGACCAAAACACGCACTCACGAATGTTGAGATCGCGAATGTTCAAATCGGTAGTATTTCTCTAATCCCGAATAGGGAATTCGCGGATGTCGAGGGATTACTGTACTTTCTTTATACTGCATAACCATTTTATAAATGCGCCGGTCTTGCGGGGATTTGGCCTCGGCGAACGAGGCCATGGATGTCGGAGAAGACTAGACAGTGCTGCCGGTATAATTGCTGAGAGGGAAGGGGTTTTTTGCTACCGGAAAGTTTAAATTGTACTTTTATTGTAGTACAGTGGTGTCGAGGTCTCCTACTGGGCGCAGCGGTACGTCTAGCGGCACCGTGCCATGCCATGGGCTTCTCTGCGCCACTAGCGTCGGGAGAGGAGTAGTAGGCGTTTTAGAATAGTGATGGCGTTGTCTTGCGGCGGGGTTATGAACTGCCTGGAGAAGCGATTTCGTCGTGGTACTCGTGCCACAATCTCTTGCTTGTGGCATCGGCCTTGACAACACTGTTATAGAAGTTGGTGGAACTACTCACCATTGGCTCTGATGCATTCTTGACATCTACATAAGTTCTGGTTCACTCGGTGAAGAATGTTCCGTGCCGAATACAGAGATCTCTTCCTGTATATTTTGCCGCAATTCCATGTGTGGATATGTCGAGTATATACGATCTTTCAGGTATCCCCAAAGAAATCACGAAGAGTCAGATAAGGAGAGCGTGCAGTCCAGACTGAAACATTGGACCTTCTGATATACTAAGTTTGAGTTGCGAACTCGCACCTATATAATCATATGCTAACGCATCAAATACAATTTCTTGAAATCCTGTATCGTAAAGAGAATTAAACAAAAAGAAAGTGTTGAGCGCGTCGACTCTGGAAACAGTGAAATAAATGACGTGAAGAAACAATTTAATTTTAAAATATTGAATAATTCACTGCTAACAGGAAGTTGTAATGATCTTAGAACGCAATAAATCTTAAGCTACATCCTGTAATAGTAAAACCTGCTCGTGACAGCGATTACCATTAGATGCAACCATTCTATGTCTGAGCATTCAAATTTCTGCCACGCTAGGTCTTCATTATCACTTTTCTTACGTAACCATTTTATAAATGCACATCTGTTCCTGCGAACTACTTTTTTCTTTCCAATAATCATAAGTTCATATTTATGTAATAGAATTTTAACCACAATGACTTCCTGTCAGTCCAATTATTTCTTTACAATTTGTTTGAATTCATTACTCTAAAACCCAATAGATTTCTTCCTGAAAAAAGTTGCGATTTGCATGTTTTACACAATCCAAACGAAATTTTGACAAATAAAAGGTGACAGGCAGACCAGATTTCAGAAGAAAAATAAAAACGTCTTTACTTGGCTTAGTTATTCAGTTCTAGGAATGCATTTCTTACTTAGATGACCATGAATCGTTGAGGTTATATAACTTAGGGCATTGTGGGATCATAAATAATGATTTCTTGTTTTTATGAGAAATTTAACTGCTAGACATTGTAGTATTCCTAACGTTATCATTGAAAGAGGAATGAATATGTTTTACTTTACGAAGGGATGTAGTTTTTCAATATAGTCAATAAACTTCATTATAACTACTATATTACCATTATTAGGTTTGTGAACTATTAAATTATTTGTTTCCTGTAAACTGCAAAAAATATCTAATAATTTGTACAAAATTGACGATGGATATTTTTTCTTAAATGAAATCTGTTTAAAAAATTAGATCATTAACCCATTTAGTCCCAAATTATTTTTACTGCAGTTTGTTTAGTGAAATTCAAAAAATCATCATAATTGAGTGCTAGTTATTTAATTTTATCGAAATTAATTTAAATTATTCATTTGGGTAGGTGTGGAGGACTGGCCTCATATGAGGATGCTGGGACTTGGTATAAAGTTTTAATAAAAATAAGTCTTCATAACAAATATTTATACCCACTGGTTTCGAATTTTGGTAATTACTATTTGAAATTTAAAACAAAAATAAAATAATTAAACAACATTATTACATAAGTTACTGTAATGTATCAACAAAGCAAATACAATTACACTAGAAGAATATTTTCAAAAAAGAACTCGATGGTAATAATTGATCAGACTTCTACTACTAACATATTTGCGAAAATGATCTTGTAATTAGCTAAGATTATAGTACAAAAGTAATTTCAGAAAAATCTACTTTACTTTCTGAAGTGGAATAGACCAAAACATTCCACACAGAGAGTAATATTGCATTTAGCAAAATATTTGCGAGGCTTGCTTATGCATGATGGCTGCTCATATTGTGCATAAGCAGTCCTCGTGATAATGAATTTTTCTGTCGAATCTTACGTTAGGCAGCACGCTTGCTGGAGAAGACAAAACTGATTCTTTCTTGCAGATTTTTGGAACTTTTATAGTGCAATTTTTATAAAGCTGCCTCTCAAGGCCCGTCTTCACGATGAAAACTATCCCGGCATTTCGCGTGTTTCTCGGTCGTGCCGCTAGATGTTGCATGATCAAGCAGTGCTTGATACGGTCCCGATCATCTGACATCTAGCGGAACGACCGAGAAAACCGCGAAATGTCGCGATGTATTCCATCGTGAAGGCGGGCCTGGAGAGGCAACTTCATTAAAATCGCGTCTTTCTCGGTTGTGCCGGTAGATGTTGCATGACCAAGCAGTGGATGATCATGCAGTCGCATGATCAATCATGCGACATCTAGCGGCACGATCATTCCTCCAAAAAGCCAACATGAAATGAAATTCCAACTCTTTTACAAGTTTTTCACTTCACGACAAAATTGTATAACAAAGTCCCAGCGTCCTCATACGAGGACGGCACTAAAATATCAACGTCTCGAAAACATTGAATCATATAACTGCACAATTTTATATTCTTCGTAAAGTATGAGCACAAACTAATACTACGTAGCGAGTTTAGCAACTCACCGAAATTTAGAAAAGTAGATATAATCAAATTTTTTATCAACAAAAACAAAGAAAAAAAATGCACTAACTTAGGAAGCTAGAAAAACTACAAGAATATAAATCTGAGCGATAACAAACGTTTATATCTGTTGAATGAACCTTTGCGTTGTTGTCAAACAACAATCTAATGGTGAACACAATTTATAATGTAATGAAATAATGAAAAAATTCACTGTCCTTAAATAAGGAATACTTAATGGGTTAAAATCGCTAATATTTAATGGGTTAAAATACGTCATGCATTATCTTTTAAAACCGAGTAGTATTCGCGTGATTTCTGCCTGAAATATTTCAATTTATATTTGTTTAAACGGTTCCAAATTTATTCTTTAAATTCTCCCCCAGATAGTGTAAAGGACAATTAAAAAATGGCGCAGTTCCTATTTTCGTTGAACTCTGCATTTTCGAAAATTGTAATAGGTAGAAATAAAGCGAGAAAGTGTGTGTTATCGCAGCACGACTAGTTTAATATTAGTAGTTTTTGTGTAATTTTGAGTTATATCGCTTCCATTTTTCGAATGATATCTGAAACGTTAGAAAGGTAATATGCGAAATCTGCATAATAACAGCAGCAACAACAACAACAATAATAATAATAATAATAATAATAATAATAATAATAATAATAATAATAACAACTCCACCTAGGGAGTACACGACTTTGCAGTTGGTGGTGGAGCTTGAGTACCCCCATGAGCCTGAGAGCTATGTCAGTGGTAGACTAGCTACTGGTAGGGCCTCCCTTGCTGAATAGGTTGAAGGTGAGGGGTCCGACGAAGAAGTACTCCATTTTCAGGAGAGTGGGAAGTAAGTAGAGAGGGAAGGGTCATGAGCCTTTGGACTTTCTGTTATCGGCCCATGGAGGGTACAGGAGAGAAACTGGGTTGGCACACCAGGCCACTGATTAGAGTGGAGGCCCGAACCTTGCATTAGCCAGCGAAGGAGGCTGCCTTCAGCAGTCAGTGAAAATCCCGTAGGGTTTAGTAATGCCGACTGGCGATAGGAGGGCCCCCTTGCTGGACCCTGCGGGGGGATGCCCCGAGGCCACTGTGGGTCGCAGTAACGGATGGCAGGAAACAACCCGAAGGTTAAGTGTGATCTGTGAACTCGAACTTGCGTCCTGCGAATCTTCAATTCAAACCAATGAGCAAAATGGATAGAACAAGCAATGTAATGAACCTTAACGTGCCTTGTTCTACCAATGCCCCATACCTGCTGAGAAACCGAGCTAATGTCACCTTGTCGACATCTGGCCATCCCACGGATGTTAGTCCCAGGGACACAGAGCCGGCAGTAGCTTAAAGCCATCGTCAGAGATGGACACGGGATGAATTAAAAGAGGTGATGTGGTGCTTTTACTATGCAAAAGCGAAAAATGGCGGCTCAGAAATAGAAGTCTTTAAGATATGGAGAGAGCGGAACTCAGATATGAGACCTACCCTAGATTTAAAGAAGCTTGCCAGTCAACGACGATACATAGCAGTGGAAAATTCACAGCAGAACAACTTGCAGACATCCAGAGGAACGCAGAGCATGTTCTTCGATCAAACCATCCACATGACAAACGTTTAGAACCATTTAATATCCCTGAAAACGATGGTCCCCTTGAAGTTTCATCTCTTCCAAATGAAACATCCGTCAGTGGTGAAAATACATCTGGCCACGAGTCACACGATAAGGACGTGATGCGGGACCTGCTCCGACGCGAGATAGAACGAATTCGTCTACTTCCATTCGAATCTCGTGCACCGTTGAGGAGAATTTACGAAAATGCTAAAGCTAAGAGAGTGATAGAAACAGCGAATTCTGTCTTAAATGAGGTTGTACAGACCTCAAGTAGAGATCTAAATATTACTGAAATCAATCACTTCATGTATGCAACTGGATATCTAGTATCTCAGATAATCTTGGGGCCAGGCAAGAACACCGATGGCCGACAGCCAGACAGAGTAAAAAGCTCCGTACCTCCATGGATGAAAAGAATTATGAAACGGATAGCCGACACACGGCGTGAAATATCACTCCTAGCCGAGGCATCTTCTAAGTCAAACCACACTTATAAAGTTCAACAAAAAATACTCCAAGTTGAACAAAAATACCTAATTGACAATGACACAACAAGGCTAATGGTAGCTGAAAAGCTAAAAGAGAAAATCCAAGCATTGGCTCAACGAATAAGACGGTACAAACGTAGAGAAGATTTCCGTGTACAGAACCGGTTGTTTGAAACAGACGCGAAGAGATTCTATCGCAGTCTAACTGAAAAACCCAATGGAAATGCTGCCCTTCCTTCAAAAGATGACGTCGAAATATTTTGGGCAAGAATCTGGGAGGAAACCAGATCCTACAACAAAGACGCATCGTGGCTCCAATCTGAAGTTGATGCTGCCAATGGACTCGTGGAAACAGTGGAAAATGTTCAAGGATTCTCGAAAGAGGACCTATGCCAAACAATTGAGAACATGGGAAACTGGAAATCCCCTGGGATTGATAAGATCCAGATTTATTGGATTAAGAAATTAATAGCATTACACTCTCATCTAGCAAAGGCTGATAATAAAATTTTAGAAAACCCTAAGGATCTCCCCGAATGGCTCACTCGCGGCATCACGTATTTGCTACCCAAAGCAAGAGACAGCTCCTTGGCGAAGAGCTACAGGCTAATTACATGCCTGCCAGTAATGTACAAACTTATAACTGCAGCCTTAGCTGACAAAATGTATAGGCACCTAGAGAAGAACCATCTGTTGCCAGTTGAAGAGAAAGGATGTCGTAAAGGTTCCTATGGCTGTAAGGAAATCTTGGTTCTGAATAAAATAATTCTGAATGATGTAAAAAAAATGAAAACGTAATTTAAGCATGGCTTGGATTGACTACCACAAGGCCTTTGACAGTGTACCACACGATTGGAATTTGAAGACCCTGGAGATCTATCGATTTCATCCTAGACTTGTTGAGTTTGGCAAGGCTAGTATGCAGTCGTGGAGCACCAAGTTACTAATCCACAGCGGAAAGGGAGTAGTAGAAACAAGAAGTATTCAGATTAACAGGGGAATTTTTCAAAGAAATTCACTATCCCCTCTGCTGTTTTGCATTAGTTTGATCCCACTATCGAGACAGCTGTCGCACACTGACTTTGGTTACAAGCTCCATGGTGATGAAAGGCCTGTATCACATTTATTTTACATGGATGATCTTAAAGTGTTGGCTAAAAATTAAACAATTCTCTCCCAAATGCTGTCTGTCGTCAATGATTTTAGCAATGACATCTGCATGAAGATTGGTCTTGACAAGTGTGCAAAAGTCACCTTAAAAAGAGGCAAAATGACCACGTCAGAGAACATTAAAGTTGGTAAACACACTGTGATTCAAGATCTTGAGCCAGGTAAAACTTACAAATATCTGGGCATTGAAGAATGTGAGATCATCTTGAACGACGCAATGAAAGAGAGAATTCGCAAGGAGTATTATAGGAGAGTGAGACTTGTCCTGCAGTCCGCTCTGAACTCAAGGAATAAAATATCAGCAATGGGTAGTTTGGCGGTGCCTGTAGCCGAATAGAGTTTCGGACTAGTAGACTGGACTGAACAGGAAATTCGCATCATGGATCGAAAAACCAGAAAACTGCTTACAATGCATCATGTTGCCCACCCCCGGGCTGATGTACATAGACTTTATGTGTCACGTAAGGAAGGAGGAAGAGGCCTGAGACAAATTGAAGCCTCCTGGCACAATGCAATAGTGGGGATGGGAAAGTATGTAGTCAGCCATCAAGATGACCCACTAATGAGGCAGGTCATGAAATCTGACCGAAGAATGGGAAACAGAGGCATTGTAAGTGTAGCAAGAAGCATTGCGAACAAGACTATGCAAGACACCCAAAATGACAAAGACACTGGACTTCTGATGCTACTTAACATGAAATTTGAGACAAAAAATGTTAAAGAAATCGTGGAGAGACAAACCACTCCATGGACAATATTTGAAACGAATGGACAAGGTGCAGATCAATAAAGATCAATCATTTATGTGGCTTAAATGGGGAAGAATGAAGCCAGAATCGGAAGCACTTGTAACAGCTTCCCATGATCAGGCCTTGAGAACACGACATTATGATAAAGCGGTTCTCAAAATTTCCCAAGATGATAAATGCCGCATTTGTCAGGAATACGTAGAAAACAATCGATCATATTGTCTCAGATTGTCGAATCCCAGCAAAGACAGAATACTTGAAAAGACACGACAGGTTGTGTAGCTACCTCCACTGGCAGATCTGTACCGCCCTCGAAGTTCCGAACACATGCCCCAAGTGGTACGAACACTCACCGAAACCGGTGGCGTCTGTTGGATTGTGTACGATATTGTACGACCAACAAATTCAAACTGATCGCACGATAGCAGCAAACAAACCGGATATAGTCATCCAGGATTTGGAGAAAAAATCGTGTTTACTTATCGATGTTGCTGTACCTTGCGATCAAAACGTCGTTACCAAGGAGGCAGAGAAACGTCTTAAATACAAGAGTTTGGAAATCGAGATCAGCCGAATGTGGGGCGTAAAAGCACAGGTCGTCCCGATAGTTATCGGAGCTCTGGGATTTGTTCCGCAAAATTTGAGTAAGAACTTGTCTAAACTCCCAGGTAATTCAAAAGTCTGGGAAGTGCAAGAAATCGCTTTATTTGGAACAGCCCACATTTTGCGCAAAGTATTGTAGAGGCACCGACAGTCCCTAGATCTACTCCTTAGGTAGCTGGTTGCAATCTGGTGTAGATTTTATATTCAATCGACTCATAACATCTTTAGTCGTGATGTAGTGGAATAATAATAATAATAGTAATAATAACAACAACAATAACAACCTGGTGTGTATTTTGTATTCAAACGCTCATAACATCTTTAGTCGTGAATTAGAGTAATAATAATAATAATAATAATAATAATAATAATAAGTGACCATTACCGATTGAACAGATAGTACATGTTGTTGTAAAATCTACTTTTTTGTTTAAATGAAGTCATTGCCTTTATCGCTCTTCTACTTAAAACTATGTCTCTGTCGAGTTCTCTCACAAGAAATTAAACGACCCGCGAGCCGTAAGGAAGCCACCGAGAGTGTGTGAGTTAGGAACTGAAAACAGTGAACTGAGACTGTGTTTCCGTAAAATCGATTTATTTGGAAATCACGAATACTAAATTCGTGATTGTGAGTCCCTTCTTTGGATCCTATTTTTAATATGTTTAATGTCTTTCTTTCTGGTTATTTTTAAATGTTTAGTGCCTAGCATTTAGTCTCAATGAATCGTTATAGTCTTTGCATTTTTGTAGAATACAAAATGTGAAATATTTATTAGCGCGATAAAAATTCTGTAAAGATGTTTATGTATGTAAATCGTTTGTGAAGTTAATGTTAAGGTATAAAAATGTTATTACTTAGGAAATAGTTCCTCAGAACAGAATTAAGTAAAAGAAAAATTATAGTACTATACGTATCTATCAACAAAAATTTTTGACACAATAATGCTGCAGAAGCTCGATTAGGCTTCTCCCCATAGCTCGTCACTTCTCCCCATAGCTCGTTACACGCAGTTTTTAACTGTTTTTGACGTAAATAAATAAATAGGCTCCGATAAGACTACATGTTGCCGTATTTTCAGAAGCAGAAGATGACTTCAAGAAAGGTAATGTTGTGAAGGTGGGTTGGGGAATCGTTTGTTTATACGTGTTGCTTCCACATATGTGACGCCTAATCGACCAGTCATAATGCAACATTTTAACACTTATTCCCAAAGGAACTCTAACCATCTCAAGGAGGCAGTTCTCCCATTTCAAGGAGGAACGAATTCAAGGTGAGTGGCAATGTGTGCTCTAAATACTCATAGTTTATTTTAAAGCAAGTAGCCATGTGTTTGATAAATGTGTGAGAACGAACAATTGGGCTTATTATCCTTCATCCATCATGGAACCTGTCGCAGGCCGGCTCCAAACTCCGAGTTCCTTCTCTGAAACGTCGCGTTTTCTAGGAAACGGTGCGACCTTGCTCGCGGGTGGGCGAGGGAGGCGGGGGCGAGGACGCGCCGGTGGCGACCGCCAGCGGGAACGGGTGGGGAGCCTCCTGCTAAGCAATGGTCAACTCACGCGCACAGAATCGCTACAGAAGTCACGAAGAACGCAGGAGCTCCGGGAGCGACCAGCTCCCCCTCCAGGAGCTCCGGGGCGACACAGAGTAGCGTGAGTATCTGCTTGCGTATTTTACTAATGTCATGTGATGCTACTTTTTTTGGTTCGATTTATCGCCACAAGAGAGATAACAGTTTTCACTTTCTCATATACGTACGTATATATGGAGTAATATACATAGATAGAGAAAGTTATGTAATCGTGCGGAAAATCGATTTCCAGATTTCAACGGAAACACGTTTTGGGGTCCCCTAATACCGAAAATGAATTTTCTTAAAAATGTTCGTCCGTCCCTCAGTCCGTCTGTCTCCCCGTCTCTGTCAGTCTCCCTGTCTGTCCATCCGTGTAAAACAACTACCGCCTTAGCTGTACACAGGATTTTTTCCAAAATGGATATTCCTCGGTCGATAAGGCTCGACTCAAAGCTGCGATTTTGAAAAACATTCTTTAAAATTTGGATGTACTGTACACGAAGCTCCATGCACATTTTCAATTTTTTTTAAACAATGGCTCCAATTTTTTTCTTTAAATATCTTGAAAGAATATTATAAAATACACGTATAAAATGTGGCGTAGGTCCGATTTTCTCTGTTAACTCTGAATTTTTGATAATTGCAAAAGTTTGAATATTTTTCGGCTTCTTTGTTACAACTAGAAAATTGAAAAGACTTTTCCTTCAAATGAAATTTATTTTCCATAATTAGTTATTTCATTAAGGCCAAGTACATTTTTTGAAACTGTTGGTAGTTTTCGCGTAACGCGTGCAATATGTGCAATTTAAAAAAATAATAAAACAATATTTTCTCAAAAACGGCTCCAAATGTTTTCTTTAAAGTGTTGTGCAAATATTAAATGTACTGTATTTGATAACATGAACGCCATATTGCTCTATTTTTTTTGTTTCAAAAATTACAAAAATGTAATTTTTTGACTAGCCTCTCACGTTGCTAATATTTACATTAGCAGTGATTTGTACACATTATTGCATTTACGAGTGAATGTGCTTTAAATGTTGTCTTATAAAGTATTCAAATGAAGTTTTTAAAAAACAAAAAAAATTCGGTGAAAACGAACTTCAAATGTCGTATTTACTATAGATATTAAACGATTATTTCTTAAAAAGGCTCTAAATTTTTAAAAGAAAATTCCCAATAGGACGAGGTTTCACTCTTATTTAATATTTTAAAAACAATATTGCGAATCTACCATTAGGAAACCGAAATATTTACAAAACTTCAAAAAATATATATTAGGTGGCCATAGATTACTGCTGTCAAGAGGATGGGGCAAGACTAGTAAAGCTAGCCCTCAGCGAGAAAATTAGAAAACGTTACTACGAGGAAGTCTGTACCATTCTGTAGTATCACTAGTATGTTAATTTTGACAAATTATCTATATCAATATCTATCTATCTTACACACACAGAGTTGGCAACAGTGTTGTTTGTACTGTCCATAATTTGCTGGAAAATAGTTAATTTGAAATGGAAAATTGAGACCAATGCAAAATATATTAAAAGATAATTTAATTATTCCAGTTAAATAAAAAAAACTTTATATATCTACACGAAATGGCCTTGAATTTCAAATTCACTATCATATTTAGTAGCGCGGGAATCAGCCGTTAGGAAGGTTTCCAACAGTGAGAAAAAATTTAATGGAATTGTGTAAATTGGGAGCTTTTTTAATTTCTGTGTTAATTTTTTTGTAAACAAATATTTTCATTTCTTTTATAATTAATAAACTATTTACATGTTTCTAGAGTATTTATGTTTCTGAAATGCAAATTTGGCATGGAAATTATTTTTTCAAACCAACTTTTGAGGGTGTATTGCAGCTCAACCATTCGAAATATCGAAGGAGCTTATCAGACAAAATACGCTTAAAATTGACTTAACAGCGAATTATTAAAGTTTCGTGTTTCCTCCCTGTACATCTTGTATGTACATTAAGGTGAAACGGTAGGCCCTATCCCATCAATGTTAAAACAAGCAACTTTGTGATCCATTTTCTCAGAAACTACTGAATAAATTTTAATGAATTTTGCACTACTTATTAAATGATATATGAAGAGATTACTGATCCTCAATTAAGTTGTTATCTCTTTTCTGAAGAGATTTATAATTTTTTTTCCAAAAAACGAAATTTTTTCTCAAAAAAATGTGCCAAAAAAATCCTAACACATGAACTAGAGAAGTAATAATCACGATTGAGAAATCACATTCTTAGTATAACATGGTTTTTCATCAGTAGAAATTTCATGCAGATTGCTTTAATAGTTTCGGAGATAATGGGGCAAACGTTTGAAAATTTTAACTTTTGAGAAAATGGCACTCAAAGTTTTCAGAGAAGCATATGTTAGGAAAACTTAGAATATTTTTCACTAGAGAGTAACTACAGGCAGCCTACATCATAATAACAGGTTTTACTATCTTTTAGATCAGCCTGAGTTTTTCTTTTCTTCTTTCTTGCCTCCTCTGGCATTTGTTGGTCATCATATTTTGCTTTTGCAATGCGTAATCTGTCAAGTTCTCTACAAATATCAGCATGGGTTTTCCTATGTGACATACGTAATTTTTTCATAACTTCTCATACGGCACAATTTCTATCATTATGTATTGCAACAGCTTCAGACACTCCCTAATTGTAATTTTGTTAACAATAATAAGAATAACAGAAAGATACTTTGGTATTCTTATACAAATGGTGTTTTTGAATGCCTCACATTCTGTATTTTGCCATGTAGCCATCTTCTGAGAAGTTATGTCTTCACTTAGTATTATTTTCAACTTCTGTATTTACACTACGTTTTTCCTTTTAGACTCACTAGGAAGAGTTTCACATGCATTCGGACTCATATTATCATTATTTTTGTGCTGCAAAGGATTTGATCTGATGTGCTGATTTTCTATGAAAATGCATTGTTTAAAGATTCTTTTACATTTCGACATTGTAGAACATCAGAGACATTTATTTTAATTTTGTACCCTATAACACACCATGATTGATAATAAATTGAACTTTACTATACAACAAACACATCAAGTCAGGCTTCTATACGTGCTGAAAAATTGTTAACTAAATAAATGCATTTACAAAAATTGGACCATCGCACAGACTGTTCTATCAGCACCTGCAGGCAAAATTCCTTTACAAAAGTAAACAAAAACTAGCTTTCTGACAAAATTATAACCAGAGATATAAGAAGTTGTATGCGCGGAAGTACAGTAATATTGCAGTCTGACGGTTGTCAGTGGAATTTTTAAAAATAAATTTCCTACACTTACCGACGGAATAAATCAATGAATTCGGTCTAGAAATGTTCATAAAAGAACATATTATTTAATTACGCAAAAAAGAAAATTACATTAAAACAACAGCCTACCGTCTCACCTTAATGTCAATTGCTACAAATTTTTCAACTGTTGTTTCCATTCCTGTGATCTGGTCTAATTTTAGTCGGACCAAATGTACAATATCCGGGTAACTAATTTACTGATAAATTTGAAAGTTTTGGATTTAAATCCTTCTGGTGTCAGTTCACAATGAATATTTTTTTCAAATTATTTACTTTGATTCTAGAAATGAGAACTCACTTGTATGGCTCCACTTGGAGAACTTTTTGAGATCACAGATAAAGGCAAAAATATATTTGAAGTACAGACAATTTGGAACTGTTTTCAGAATTTCTAACGGTCAATTTGGAATTTCGAACTATTTTAAACTCTGACTCTTTATGTCTGTCATAGTATTTCTTCTGTCACTTATCTCCTGGAAGACGAAAGAGTTTCAATAAGTTTGGAACACCACTTTTTCTTAAAAGTAGCCATCAAGAGGCTCTAAACATTTTAATGCACCGCTTGAACTATGGCCGAATTACGAAATGCCAAGGACATTTGGGACGCTTTTTTGCCCACATTGTTGTCTTGAGACAAAAGTTATATATAATTAGACTTTTTAGACTCTGCATAAGAATGAATTCTCTACAATATTATCTTTTTTATCTCAATTCAATTTGATACAAGCATATGTCATTGGGGCAGAAGAAAAAAGAAATATCAAAAATCTTCATTTTCAGGTTAAGTGAAGAGTTTTGGTTAGATATAATCTATTTTTAGTAGTAAAATTTGTATTGAGATTTTACAAGAAAGCCGTTATATAGAGTAAAACATTTACCTCACGTCTTGAAAAACACCACTCAAAATAAAACCGTTTGCAAAGTTACAATTTTTGAGAATGTCACTTTTCTTTTGCATTGACGATATTGAAAAGTTAAAACTGTAATTTAAAAAATGGCCAAAGAAATAATTATTATTTGAAGATATTTTTGAGGCTGTAAATATGCAGTGATCATGAACACTAATACTCCTGAATCATGCATTTTTTTGATTCTAGAAATGAGAACTCACTTGTATGACTCCACTTGGAGAACTTTTTGAGATCACACATAAAAGCAAAAATATATTTGAAGTACAGTAAATAATGAATTTCGAACTATTTTAAACTCTGAAATGAATATTGTAATGATAATATAAGATAGGTTTGTTTGGATCAATTACTCTTCGTAATTTTCATAATTCTTCAACGCCGGAGAAACAATAGGGCCGGTGTAAAAAGCTCATATTACGTGAAAACTTTTTTGTTTCCTCCTTCAATATATAAATCTAAAAATAATCTTGCCATGGGAAAAACCAAGCCATGGGAAGTCACATCGCATGGGAACTTGACCTACACTGTGTTATGTGTGTTACGAAGGGAAGGCGTCTTCCGGATTTCTTTCGCTTCTAGTAAAATTAGTCTAAATGCACTTATGTGTTTTTTTAAACCCGGCCGTAGCATTAGGATAGGCGTTGCGAAACGTGTATGATTATTATTATTCGAAGAAGAGAGGAATATTGCATGTTTTCCTTTGTGGAACATTCAATTAAAATTTTTTTCAGGTAACTAACGTACCCAAACATCTTTGGTGTAAGAAACTCACTAAGGAAGGTCACGGTTTAATGACAACGGAATCTAAATAAAACTTGGGTCATTTGAAATTCATGAAAACAAAACTGAATTTTTAATTCCGTTCAAAACATGAGGGGCCATGGCCACCACGTCATCTCATTATTGTACGTAACCCTGTAAGTCTCTTTTATGGTCTTAATAGAGCCTTCTTTGTTTAGCAGAATGAAAGGACTTCAAGCAACTGCAGAAAAGGGAATTATACAGGCAATTGTTTTGAAAGTAGACCTAGATAACATTTTTTTCGTAAAGCTAGATTCTATTTGTTGTGTAAGGCAAATCAAAAAGATTTAAAGTGGCCACCAAGTCTGCTAAAGAGTCGTATGGTGGGAGCTCTAGACGAGCAACTGAGAGTATGTTCCGAAACTCTCCAGAAAAATTCCGGCGAGTAATAAGTCCGAGCTACAGAAGAGAAGATATACTTCTCCTGAGTTCCAGGCTCTAAACAGGAAGTCTTGGAATAAATGTTACAAACTTTTAAAGCATGTAGAGGAGTTGTAAATATCAACTTTTTGCGAATGAACAATTAGTGGGAAGTTTCGTATACGGGAGTATACGTATGAAATTTCCCCTATTTCTTAAGCAACTTCTTACGCACATTTGTTCGGCAGTTCGCATTCTGTCACCGTCAAGGAGACTTCATGTTCCCGTCTAACACCAGTGCATGCGGATTTGCCTGACCATCAGGGGCAAATGCGATATTTTTAACTCCCTTACATGAAATTTCTTACTACATGGTCATTGGCAAGAAGTAATCATTCGCGACCACCTGGCATGCCCTAGAAGTTTGTGTCATTTATTCTGAGACACGAGTAGAAGTCGACAATTGCCAAGGGCAGTTAGCTTCATTTCAGCACTTCGCTGCCATTGTCGCCTAATGCTGCCAGCATAATGAGCCAGAGGGCCACTTTGAATCTCGTGAATCACACTATAACACGAATACAGTCTAGCTGTACAAAGGGAAAATGGATTTTTTCTTTATTTTTACCATCACATTTCTTACGTTACTCTTTGTTCTGTAGATGCTGTAAGTGCTATCTACCTAGAGTAAATGAAAATTAATACTAGTTACTTAAAAAAACGACTTATACAGTTGTGGAAAATAAATCTAACGTGTTCATGGATTGACTAAGGAACTTCGTGTTTTGTAATCGAATTTTATAGAAAGTAAAAATATTAAATTAAAGCAGAAAATCGCCGAAAAGAAACGCTAAATGCAGGGTATTGGTCTATAAGATGCTCCAGAAATTTTTAAAACCGACAACACTCAATCTATTTTCCGAACTCATACACCTCTAATCTGTTAATCAAATTTGCAAACGAGAAAAAGATGTGGGAAGCCTAATGATCATATACAACTGGAAAGGTAAACAAATCCAGTAATATGTAATCCGTTCATTCACGTGAATGAATTTAAATACTACCGTTTCGATGATTCAATAGAAAGTTAAAAATGTAAAAAAATAATTGTACAGGATAACATTATATCCGCACATGGAAGGTACCACAGTGATTGGAAATACGAGAAACGTAATAAAAATCAATAGTGCACTTTTCGACATGCTGGTTTCCTACTAACGTCAAAGTGGAAATTAAACGCCTCACGATATACCGTGCGAATTCCGCGTAGCGAAGAAAAAGACATATTCGCCAAATAGAACTCTGTCTGTAGAAATCAATTACGTATCGAGCAATGTAAATCCTAATTGGTTTTGCGCAAAGCGTCTAAAAACTATAATATCGTCTTAAGATAATTACTGCACCCGAGAACAATGGCGCTAGTCGGGTGAAAAGTGCGAACACCACGGCGGAGCGAGAAGAAAATTCAATTTCTTTCAATTAAATGATGCCTTATTATACGTGGCGTGACTCAGGCCATCAGGACTGCTCTTTCGTCTGACGACACAAATTACAAATTTTGCTAAGTCTCTTTCTATGTAGCGGAGAAACAAATTATCACTTTGGTCACGAAAGAAGGGATTTGAATTTAGGTCAGAGATTTTTCAACATGAGACGGCCGAATTTACTTCTCATCCGAAGGAAGATGTACAAATAATTTTCTCGCCCTTAAAAATCCACGATCAGGTTTGTACCCGCAACTTGTATATTACAGTCCGACACGCTAACCGTTGTAGCATCGAAGTCGCCGATACAGCTCAGTGCATCAACTGATGTCACTGCAGCCCCTCTGACCGGGAGGTCCTAGGTTCGAGTCCCGACGGCGGCAGGATTTTCGACACTAGCTTGTCAGCTAGGTCGAACTCAGTCGCTGTCTGGAGAATTCTAGCAGCCGGCTGCTCTGATCGGTAGTTTTTCGTGGTTTCTCCGATTAACACCAGGCGAATGCCGGAGCAGTACTCTAGCAAACGGGCCATGGACCGTGCGCAATATTTCCTTCCTCTACCTTGTCCAATCCTCACCCCTTACACACACACACTTACACTAACATGCACCTCACTACAACACATGCCGGGGGACCAGTCGGGAGAATAGAGCTTGTCCCAGCTGGGACGGTGCCCCGCTGGTGAGAGATACCGGGTTGAGGGAAACCCAGCTAGTGGAAGGTAGGTCGGCGCCGGATATCGCCATCCAGCGAGGAAAAGATCACTGCCACCTCCCGAGGAGGTGAAAAGATCACTACACTTACGGGACTAATGACCTCTGTAGGTGACGCGCCCGGAATCACGAACTATCAATCAATCAATCGACGAGGGTCGTGAAGTACCAAAACATAGTTTATACCACCAACCGTCTTTATTTCTGTCACAAAAACAAGTGTCAGATAGCATCTTCAAAATGTTAATGGAAACATAAGAGGGCACGCGTCGCAGTACTCGGTGCCACACGCTCCAATGCTTCGGCAGCGAGGACGGCCAGAGCTGCTTGTACCCGAGCGGCGAGGGCCAGCGCGTCGTGCGGCGGGGTCGCGTAAACACGATCCATGACGTAGTCCCAAAAGAAGAGATTCAGGGGCGACAAGTCCGGAGAGCGTGGCAGCTGCTTTACCTTGTCTCAAGCCGAACTTAGACAAGGACAACGACTGATTCGTTTATTCCGCGCTCTTGAACCCTAAAGGCTCGATTGTAATTCGCAACACATACGCACCACAAGAGATTTACTCGTGCTGTTTACGATCACCTATTAACAAGAATTTGTAAACTGCAAAATAAACAAGGAAAAATTGTGTGTGGTAGCGTTGGGGTAAAAAGCACTTCTCACGCCGCCGTGCTTCTCGAAAGTGTTACTGAAACCCTGAACTCTGGCTCGCGAAGCGGTCAAGGTTGACGTCGGATCTATAATTAACAGAAAGGAAAGCGAAGAAATAAAAGCCCACGTTGATTCGTATTCCATATTTATTGTAATGGTTTATTGGCCTTAATAAACTGACATGGTCATTTCAAATGCCATTCATCATACAAAGGTCTGACCAATAATTTTGGAGTAGATACTATTTAATAAACTAAAAAAAGCCATATTATACGTTGTACTAATCTTCTTTGCACTTGGCACCATGAGAGGTTGAACGTGTTAGAGGTAAATGCTTCAAACTTCTTATAGAATAATCTATAAAATTCTTATTTCCTCACCTTATATCTATTTAATGCAGGACTGATAGGCAATTCCCTATTCAATAGAACATTTACCAGGTTTTATTTAACAATTTAGTACAAAACTGTCGTCCTCCCTTTGCGTGATATACACAAACAAAATAGTTGGTACGATTATTTTACCCTTGGTAAATTACTATTCTTAAAGTAAAAATAGATTCATAATGGAATCCATTCAAACGGCCAGCTCTTTAACGTGTGCTACACCATGTAGACAAGGTTTTGTGCGTGGCGTATATTTTGAGATACAGCAAATTTCTGCCCCCTCATACTACAGTGTGAGGGTTTCTGGAAGAGAATCTCCAAAAAATGTGATAGAAAGTTCAAAAAGTCTCGATTTGTTAATTACGATCTAAGATACATAACTCGAACCCATATGATACCGACATTACTGATTTGGATATCTCAGAAGACGAAAGCTGTGAAAATATTTTTAATAGTAACTACTAGGGGAAAAAAGGTTCAAATAGTCGCGAACCCTCCCAGTAGTTCTTGAACCAGAAAATCTCAATTTTGTTCGTTTACGGGGGTTGTTCATTTACCGACCCAAAGTAATGATTGTTAATTGCTAAACTCGGCATTAAAAATAATTTTGCTTCTTTCAGAGATTAAATCGTCCTTAATTAACATGGCAGATGAAGCAAAAAAGAAAAATTATTACCAAAATTTAAAATTTATTACTTTAAAAGAGTACCTTTGAATGCAAACAAGTTGAAATGAATGACTATAAAACAAATACCATAAAAATGAATCGACGTAAGTGTAGATACTAATAATTTTTGGAGTTACAATTGACCCCACGATAGTAGTTGTGGTAGTCAATCATATCAATAGTAACTCAGGGTTAAAATGCATACAAAACCGTTATATCGACTTAACATAACCAAATAGAGAAACGAAAGGTTACTCCTAACGGCCTGCCTCCGAGATTCTAATGTCCACCGTCCCTCAAGAACAATAAAAACAAATGAGTTGTTGAGACTGAAGGCGGACGAGGTCTCCTACTCAAAAAATGTATTTCTTTTTTAATATTTTCGTAGAAGAAGGGGGTATTTTAAGAAGTATTGAACGACTCACGACCGTTATCACAAATAACGAACTTGGTTGGTTTTAACGCCAAACGCCTCGTTTTACGATCTTCAACTACGTGAGTTAATTGTTTTATTACGGGTTAATAAATAATAACAATTATTAGAGTTTATAAATAATCTTGAAATATAAAATGCTTGAATACGAGGATTGTTTTTCTATTGTGTTGTATAAATAGAAAGTTTACCATAAGGGGGGAATAATATAAATTACTCTCAAGCCAGTAATTTTAATTTTAACATCAAATCGCTCAAGATAATCACCGCAGTAATGGGGCTTGTATAATTGTGTTGTACAACAACACAGAGATATGTAAGAAGCTGATAATTTTGTGCTTACTGAGTTTAAAAAATTGCACTGACTATTGTTAAACAGAAATTCAGCTGTATTTGGTTAATTCAAATTATCTTCTATTATTAATTAAAAACAACACACTGTTATACTTTTACATTTGACCGTTTCAATCTGTTTGCGATTTGTAAACAAAAAATCGCTGAGATAGAAATGCAAAGTCACCGCGCTACGCTTGACACATAGCATTCCCATACACACGCTCCCTTATCTTGACTGACTACGGAATAAAAAAATACGATAGGGGTTTAAGAATTATCAACTTCCCAGAAAGTGACATTTCGCCCCCTAATCATCCGAACTGTGGTTCGAAGGCGAACAGTTCAGGCGTTTGCGCAATAGAGTCAGGCGCCTTGTTGCGGAATCAACTCGTGACGTACTGGCGTGGATATGATTGGCAATTTTTTAGCTTTGTTTACTAATAAAAAGAGCTATTTTATAAAGTGCCTGTATCAAGTTCAACAAGTCAAAATTACTATAAACGTTTTTATTTTATAACGAACATGGGTACACACCTACCCTACATCTTAGAGAGAAAAATGCGAACTTCGTCAATTGCGGGCCCCCGTTCACTCGCTTATAAAAAACTTGTGACGTAGTAAAACCTGTTCCAACGAAGCCTGATCAACGATTTCTGTCACTGATTCTGTCATTCTCATTCTGTTTCAGCCACACTTGTGAAGAGGAAATCACAATTCAGTTCAATGACGCGGTATTGTACGTGGCGAAGCTCAGACCATCAGGCCTACTATTTCGCCTGACACAAATTTTGTTACGCATCTTTCTCTCTTCTTTCTTCCAAGGAGGTATCACTTGGGCCACGAAATATGCAATTCGAATTTATCTCAGATACTTCTTTTGGGCTTGAAGATATTTTACGAACAGATCCACAACTTGGGAGAACCGGCTTTACTTTCCCTGCGAGGAACGGAATACGAAGGATTTCGTCACCCTTAAAAATCCAAGGCTTCAAAGGGGTTTGTACCCGCGAACTTGAGTATAACAGTCCCATACGCTAACCGTTATACCACTGGAACACAGAATAAACGTTCTTCTAAAGACAGAGCAGAACGAACATTAAAAGTTGTATTTTCATTTTGTCTAAGACAGTTATTGCATTTTCGCGTATTTTCAAGCCATTGGAAATACGGCCACAATAGCCTAACAATGATGCAATTCTTTATGAGCCGAATTCCTGAAACGGCGTTATTCATTCAAGATTCGGTCAATGTTTTGAACAAGACGCCATTGAAATTAATCTTAAATCATGTTCCCTTCCGAAACGTTTTTTCTCTTTTTCCTCATCGTTCTAAAACGATCTCTGCAACTGTCACTCCGGACTTCATCATACACACGGAATCCTTGCCGATGAATCTCAGCAATTGACATCCCTTTCTTTTACCACAATGCGAGAAACGCAATCCACACTCGGCCGCATCGTCAGGGATGACGGACTCCACAATCACCTCCTACGAGTTTGTGTGCAGAGATTTTAAGAAAAATAACTCCCCCCGACCTCCTCCTATCCCTCACATGACCTTCGAAAACTCTTGTGTCCACAACACTCACCAGACCCCACAAAACTCGGGAACAAACATTTTTCAAATTTTTATTTTTCTAAAATAATAATTATTTTCTAAATTCTTGTTTCTAGTTTTTCAAATGTTGTTTTTTTCCTGGGAGTCAAGAAAATGTACGCAGATAATCTCTTTCCCCACACGTCATATACAGTTTTTACTGTTTTTGACCAAATAAATAAATAAATAGATTTCCTACATGCTGTGAAATTACTCATCAATATTTACCGTTTTATATAAAAATAGGATTATGTGACGAATATTTTCTGAGAAGAAAGTCTTTTGGGAGGGGGGAAGAGGCACGCGTGTGGCATAAACAGTACATCAGTAGCATAATCGTTTGTGTGTGTCCAACAGGTGCTAAGAACGTGCTGCCCGCAGTTGACGTCATTCAAAATGGCGCGTTGTCTGCCGCTTGTGATGCTGATGGCCCTGGCATTTGATGGGTTTGCACAGGACACCCCGGAATCGGTTCGGGCCTACGAGATGTTCCGAGAGCTTATCATACGCCTCGTGGACAACAGACCACCAGCCCAGCGGCACATTCAAGCGCTCAGAAACATCGACGTGAGTAATGCTTTCTAAATTTTTGTTTCTAGTTTTTCAAATGTTGCTTTTTTCGGCGTCAAGAAAATGGGTTTTTGAGCGTCAAGAAAATGTAAGCAGATAATCTCTTTCCCCACACGTCATATACAGTTTTTACGGTTTTGACAAATAAAATAAATAAATAAATAAAGTGCCCTGTATTTTCTCATATTATTTGTCTCTAGGGAAAGTAACACAACATTTGCTGGGTATTTATAAATCATTTTCATTTGTGAGACAGAAAAAGGAATTAATTCTAACTATAAAGTAAAATGGAAGTAATTTTATTTACACTCACGCGGTACTTCGCTCCCCCCCACTCCACTCTATCCAGCGTGACCTTGCATTGATCCATCCTACTGTTTCATATATCAGTCATTCCAATTTTTCAACAGAAAATATCTACAATGAATTTTGAAGATCATCTCCATAAGAAATTACTGCAGACAAAACGAAGTAACTAAAGACGAATACTATAGAGCGTCCAAGCATTTGATTTCAGTTCAGCACTTATGGAGGATAGCGTTGCCACTTTTCGCACAGCGCTTACGCGAAACGCTCACAATGCTGGATACTCAGATTGACATGGAATGTCGCAGCTGCCCACGACCGCTCACCCTTCTCTACCAATGCTTTGCGTAGGCCGAGGCTCCTGTACTTGGAAATCGTCACCGCGCAGCTTGTCATCCCCAGTAAGCGAGAGATAAGAGCTGTTACACGCCTCCGGAGGTCAGGCGGGAAAGATCCCATTCTTACCGCTGGGTTGAAAAAATCTCCGGCAAAATTGTTTTCCATTCATTACGTAAAGGTTAAACATATGGCTTAATATTATAAATTAAGGAGTTTAAAAAATAAATATATAGAAGCATAAATTGTGAAACAAAATTTAAATTAAAATGATAACTGAAATATCAGTAGCAAACTAGGGGTGAAATATCAGTAGCAAACTCCTGGTGAAACAGATTGTTTATCCTTCAAACACTATGGAACTTGAATTGCTGTTTTGCACGAAAGACATAGATATCGAGATCGATATTACTAATTTCAGTCTCAAATCATTTTACACGTCCAGTTTTTTCACATATTTATTTTAATGTAAAATAAATGGAAAATGCCAATTCATAAAGGTGAGATGACACGGGTGGTATCAGATACTGCAACGGACAATGCCTAATGTTCCTTTTGAACATTCGGCAACAAATTCGCCACATCTTTGCATTTGAAAGCACATTATAAGGCATAATTACTGATTGAATGACTTTGGAATTAACATTGTTAACTGTGGAGCGTTCATGCAAATAACATGTCCATCAAATCAGATTTTTCAGAAACAGAGAAAAAATTCATGTTGATAAGTTATCTTCTTTTCATGCTCTGCTGTTTACTAGTATTGTTACAAAAGTCTACGAATACTGCTATCAAATCAGTTCTTTACAATTATGGCAATATTCCAGGTTAAAAGTTGGAATTGTTTGCTTTTGCTTGGAAACTTTTGACATGTTTGCTTTCGGCCGAAGCACTTGCAGATATGTTGGCTTTTGCATAAAATAGGACTATTGTTATAAAATTTGATTGGGATACATCATTGTATTGCAGTATGTATGCAAATATTTTATTTCTCCAAGCAGACAAATGTACTACAACAATTTCTGTAGCTAATGTGACCATGTTTTGTTCTCTAAAGATATTACAAAGAACTAAAACTTCTTTCCGACGGACATGTTTGTTTTTGCATGAACGGTCCTCATTTGTAAAATTTCTAATTCATTTTTTAGAAAGGTATATTTAAGTTACAATTGAAATTCATAACTAAATACACAATTTTTTCCTTTCCTCATCGCCTGTTTAGAATCGAAGACATTGAAAATCTCCGAACGACACGTGATGTTCGTTCCAAGCGCACTAAATCATCGCCATTATCACCGTCTAACTGAAACACCATGATTCATACCGAAACGTGGTTGGCCTCACATCACAATTTGGACTTCTCGTATCAATTCATCTTCATCCGCTGGAAGTTTGGGCTTTTCTTCAATAATAAAAAAGTTTCTCGCATGGTGAAAATTTAAGGACGTCAAAATGTAGAAGTAAATACTTGTCTATAATTTATAATTAATTAGTTTTAAACTAAACCATTAAACTCAATTACACAATAACCATCTCATTCATAAGAGTTCTGGGAATAACTGGTAAAAAACTTAGTTGTCTATGAACAACACAGTTGAAGCTATCGTTCAGTAAACATGTTACATACGAGTATTTGCGCGTGAAACAGGATGGACGAGCCGAATAACACCGAGCTTTGTGAATTGGCAACACAGCTTGAGATAGAAAGAGAGAGTCTTGTGTAAGATTGTATTGGATAGAAAGAGAGGGCAATACTCCATAAGGCTCCGTACTGCAATCAAATGCTTGGATGCACAATAGTCGAAGTAACTAAAGACGAAGTAAATAAATGCTGTAGGCAACAATTTGCCCGGGCACTTATTTAACACTTTCATTTATGAGGATGGGAAAGGAATGAATTATATCTCTAGTGTAAAATGGAACCTATTTTATTTATTTTTTTTAACCTGTAACCCCTCCTCCCCCCGTTTTAATTCTTCTCCATCCTGTCTCTTTCCACTCCACCACCTCGCTCCTTTCAACCCTGATCTGCTTAACTCGACTCACGCATACCTGCACCTCCGCCCTCCCCTCCAGACGGGACGGGGCAGGATCCCTATCCCGTCCCGTCGCGTCCCGTCGCGTCCCGTCGCGTCTCGTTCCGTCTCGTCCCGTCTCGCCTCGCTCAGCCTTGGCCGGTCCGACCCTGGCAGGCTGCGCCCTGACCAATCCCTATCAACACTGCTCCACAGCAACCCATTAATACACAAACGCAGTGCAGGTTGCATTAAACAAAAAATTGTAAAAGAAAGGGGATAACATTTTGAATCGCATCCCTATCTATTTTGACTTTTGTATGCATTCTAAAACATGTTTTTACCAACGTAATAATCATGATAAAAAGTTCATCCTATTATTCGTGACCTCCGGGAGAGTTGGTGCTCATGTATTGGGCTTTGCAGTTTCATAGCGTCCATATAGACTGTTGTTGATAATAGTGAATAAGGGCTGTGTCCCCAGGTGAGGTAATAATAATAATTATTATGATAAAAAAGTGAAAGTTGCTAAGTTCAGTGTTTACTTTCAGATTTGTGAATACAATTTGCGACGGCGGAAATAGAACAGACTTGGTTCGGTTCGAATTTTCATCTAGAAGATCTTAAGAAGAGAAAGTTATGTAATGCGCGGCTAAACAACGACGAGTTTTTGGCAGAAAAACTCTTATTACAGGGCGCTGATAATGAAAATGTGGATAAATCCCGTTGCAAATATAGAAAGAAAAAGTCTAACACGTAGTGCAGCCAGAATACATGATTTATGGGTCCTTGATACCGAAAAAGCGATTGACGACGAAACGCCAGTCCGTCTGTATGACTGTCCGTACGTCCTTCTGTCTGTCTGTGAACAACGCTAGCGACCAAACCGTTCAACCGATTTTCTCCAAAATTGATATTATCTAATTGATCTGGCTGATGTCGTGGCCCCTTGAATTTGAAACTGATATTTTAATTTTCGAGGGTACTTTACACGAAGCCTCTGGAACATTTTCAAAATTAAAAAAAATAGTGCCAACAATTTTAATTAAATTTTGTTGTTGGGTAGTCTGAAGGTGGTTTAAGAGAATGGAGCAGGTCTCATGTTGGTTGGTTGTTGCGTTGGGAAATATATCTTAATCGTCTTAACCCCCCGGCGGGCGCATAGCGACAGTCATTGCTTCATTCTTACATTTTTAATTATTTCGTGTAAATGATTGGTGTCACACATATGAGCTCATAGATATTCTTCATTCATTATATTTTCAACCGAAAGGCCTTAAAATCACGATTTTAGATACTGCCGAACGACCGTTATTGATTAGTAATTCGAACTCTGCAACGGTTGGGACACTCCGTACCGCATGCGCTTTGTCATGTAAGTATAATATTTCCGTTTTTATCCATTAGAATTATTACTGCTGTTTTATTATTGAGCTTAGTAACGCAGATTTTGGAGTGCTAACTACTAATTGAAATTTAAAGAATTATTACTGCTGTTTTATTATTGAGCTTAGTGACACAGATTTTGGAGTACTAACTAACTAATTAAATTTAAAGTTGTTTCCGAAGAAAAACGTTTGCACCGTATTCATTCCCCCATATGTAACACGTACCAAGACACGGAGGGAGCGAGTGATGGATCAGATTCTCAATAATATAGTCATTTCGTTTGGTATTTACTTATTTATTATGATATAAAATAACAACATAAACAAGCATATTTCCTACACATGCGCTAACGAAAGTAATAACTATTGAGGCGAAAGTCGAAGATGATAAATGCGGCACGGAGTGCCGCACGCGCCTGCTGGTGGGAAATGCTGGAACGCGCCCGCGGGAGGGTTAAAATAGCTTTCGACTCAATAGTCTGACCGTTGTTCTCTCCAGATGTTTTCCTTCTGAACCTGTACCTCCTGACCCATTGATCCAAGTGCGCGGGGTCGCAGAGGCTGCAGGCGGCGGCGCCCGCCGAGTTCCCGTGCGCGGCGGCGGCGCGCGCGCCCTGGCGGCGCTCGGCGCAGCGGCCGTCGTCCGCGCACCGCGTGCGCCCGGGCGACGTGGACGCGGTGGCCGCCATGGGCGACAGCCTCAGCGCGGGCTACGGGCTCGCCGCCACCATGCTCACGCACCTGCTCATCGAGGCGCGCGGCTGGTCCTTCTCCGGCGGTGAGCGGCGCGGCGCGGCGCGGCTTCTCTTGCCACGCTGCATTCCAATAAACTCTTTTCATACTGCGCGCTCGACTGATTTCTCACGCTCGTTTCGTCACAGTGTATTTATTTCGACTTGCACATTTGTTGTTCTTAGAATGTGAGTGTGTGTGTCTGTGTGTGTGTGTGTGTCTGTGTGTGTGTGTGTCTGTGTGTGTGTCTGTGCGTGTGTCTGTGTGTGTCTGTGTGTGTGTCTGTGTGTGTGTCTGTGTGTGTGTCTGTGTGTGTGTCTGTGTGTGTCTCTGTGTGTGTGTGTATCTGTGTGTGAGTGCCTGTGTGTGTATGACACTCTTTGGAAAACCATTTTGCGTTGTGTGATTTTCGCTTCTTATTCTTCATTTTCTTCTTCTTGAACATTATAACGCCACATTATGAGTCACAAAAGGTGATTTTCCACTTATAAATGATCACTTTTTTTCTGCAATGTTACATAAGTATCTCTTTATGCACACCTGACTCGAGAAAGAAAAAGGATATAATCTACAAAAGGAAAATATGCTCGTAAAATCAAGATTCACCGGACTTATCTGCTCTGAGAAGTAATTAGTGTTAATTAATGCCTTTCTATTAACTATTCCTATTACATGTTTAGAAAATGAACGTCCTTTTTTGTTTCACGTCCTTATGATCTTCGGTACCGTTCCAAAACGAGTCTGTGGCATTATCACAGCGCAGTACTGTTTCCAGCGTATAGTATTTGTGAACAGGGTTCCAAGTTTTGGCATATTTTCCCGATGGAATTAATAATATTTTATAAATCTGATTACATGTTGATAAAAACTCAAATTAGACACAGAAACAGAAACGTGTGGAAAAACAAATTAATTGTGCTACAGAATAGCGCAGGCTTTCCGGAATTAGTTTTGGATTTCCTTTGGTCTCGGCTAGCTATTCGGACTTGCCACATACTCTTGCCGGCCGCCATCTATCGTTGCCGGAAGTACATATTGTTTGACATTTTCTTAATTTTTCGTTTTCCTGTAGTAGAAAAGAAATATTATTTTAAGAATAATAAAGAACAGTAAAACTTAATCATCTGTTTTGATGGTATAGTGGTTATCATACCGGGCTACTGATCCCAAGTTCTCGGATTCAAAGCGATCAAAGTAGAAGGATTTTTGAGGTGACATAAAATGATGGCATGCATGCGGACGCTTGTCGGCATGTAAAACAGATCCCAGGAAAGGCACTTGGCCAATCACGGCGAAATTAAATCCTCTAGCAATTTAGCACCAATTAGAGTTTCGATTTGAGCTACAAGATAAGATTGTGGATATTGTGTCTAGACCTGCGCTATCTGGTATTCAAATCAAACGTCAAAATTAGCGCAATAGCACCCCTAGGGAAAACAATGGTAAACTACAATAGGTACACTTGCCCAAGACCAGTCCCATAAGCAGGCGCTAGGGGCTTCCGTAGTGCCAACTAGCCATATGGCTGTTAACAAAGAGAGGGAGAAAACCTCGTTCTAAATGGCAATGTTCATTGAAAAATTTAGAGCAGTTTTCAAGAAAATGGCGTTTAAGCGGTACTGTATTGGGATTTGTGCTGTATTCAAATTTGAAGCTCTTTTTCATAGAAAATCTTTTACTTTTCGAAAAAGTCTTTAGAAGCACTTTAACTCACAAATACAATAGTGTTTACAAATTGCTGGAAATTAACGGTTTTTATTAACGGTGTGAGAAATCTTTTAAAAAATTACATTTGTGTAATTTCTTAAAAAAAAAATACCCCAAAATGATCTTACGTCTTACTGAAGAGTGCAATTTGCACTATCCGTGCGAACAGTTTAAAGAAAATATTTGGAGCCATTTATGAAAAAATGGCATTTGAGCGTTTCTGAAAATGCGGAATTTTTAGCTTGTTTTCACAAAAAACAGTTGCGTTTTCGAGGAACTTTATATGACATTATTTAAAACGCGTGCTCTCATAAATATAATAATGGGAACAATTTGCGACTGGTGTAAATATTAACGACCTGAGGTGCAAGCACAAAAAAATTAAATGTTTGCAATTTTTGAAAAAAGAAAAGAATAGAGCAATTGGGCATCTCATAGACATGTCATGATAGTTTATGACATCTCATAGGGTAGATAAGGCACTATTCCTACCATAAGTTTGAAGAAAAAAATTGGAGCGGTTTTTGAGAAAATCTTCCTTCTGTAATTTTTTAAAATTGAACATATTGCATGGAATATTGCCAAAAAATTACTAAACCTTTCAAAAAAGTAGAGGACCTTAACGGAAGAACTCACTTTGGAGAACAAATTGTATTTAAAGGAATAATCTCTTTCTTCATACTCAATTTTCAAAAATTGAGAGTTAACCGTGAAAATCGGACCTATCTCACCTTTATAAGTATATTTTACTCTATTCTTACAAGAAATTTAAAGAAAAAGTTTGTAGCTGTTTTTGAAAAAGTATTGAAAATGTCCCAGCGGCTTAATATAAAATACTCCCCAAAATTAAAATATCGGTATCAAATGTATGGGGCCATCAGTCAGATCGATTGGAGAATATCAATTTTAGAGAAAATCAGCTAAAAGGTTAAGCAACTAGCGTTGCTCACGGAAGGCAGACAGACGTCAATCGATTTTTCGGTATAAAGAGGTAGCGGAAGCGGTACCGAGAAATTAAAAATATGAAATGCAGAAAATATTCTTAATGTTTCTTTGCTTTGAGAAAGTGAATATATAGCACTCTCTCCGATTATCAACGAAAGAATATCAAGAAAAGTTAAGATATTCAACAATTTTCATCCAAAAATATTCATACTCAGCAACAGTTAATGATCTGCCATCATAAATCTTCTTTGTTGGATCGTCTTTATAATCGTATAATAGAACGATCCTCTTTAAATAACGCACAAGATAACACCTTCGTTAAAAATTGATAATGTCTGGTATAAAATAGTAATTCGATCCGTTTCAACAGTGTCCAAATTTAAATTATGAACCTACTCAAAATTAATTGATTCTTTGATGTAAAAAAGGCAAAAAAGTGACAAAATATTTTGTATTTTAATTATAAAAAATGTAAAAGTCCAATTAAAGAATAAAGTAATAATCGTGAAACATTAATTAATAAAAAACGAAAGGAAAAATGTTTTGAAAATATTTATTCATTTGGTTACGACGTTAAACATTGAAGTACTCTCATACTTCATCACTGTACAAACGTTTTGAGGATTGTAATACAGAATTACAAAACTTACAATTAATTACAGATATCATTAATTATACACATTTGTTATTTGTCAAGCAATACATACATTTGTCAACCAATTCATACTACATCAACGTGTAACAAACCTAAACATTTCGTATTTCCAAAGTAAATGCTGGATGTTTGTGTTCATAGGCGGACAAGGCACCTGGCGGGAGTTCTTGACCCTGCCGAACATCCTGAAGGAGTTCAACCCGAACCTGACGGGCTACGCGCTGCATGACTCCCACACGCACCAGAAGGCGTCCCGCCTGAACGTGGCGGAAGGCTTCGCCATCAGCAGCGACCTGCGCCTGCAGGCGCGCAACCTCGTCAAGCGCATACGCGCCGACCCGGACGTCGACCTGCAGAACGACTGGAAGGTACTCCAACCACCCGTCCCAGCGCCTTCCCTTTATACATGGATTCAACAGACAGATTTTCCCGGCTGCCTCTCCACTGTCTTCCTTTCAGATAGGCCGTACAGACATTTCTCCGGTACTGTCTCGAGTGCCTTCCCTTCTGAGGGGTCGTACAGACATTTCTCCGGTACTGTCTCGAGTGCCTTCCCTTCTGAGGGGTCGTACAGACATTTCTCCGGTACTGTCTCGAGTGCCTTCCCTTCTGAGGGGTCGTACAGACATTTCTCCGGTACTGTCTCGAGTGCCTTCCCTTCTGAGGGGTCGTACAGACATTTCTCCTGTACTGTCTCGAGTGCCTTCCCTTCTGAGGGGTCGTACAGACATTTCTCCGGTACTGTCTCGAGTGCCTTCCCTTCTGAGGGGTCGTACAGACATTTCTCCGGTACTGTCTCGAGTGCCTTCCCTTCTGAGGGGTCGTACAGACGTTGTCACCTTCCTTACTCCTCCCCCCTTTGATGCGAGGTTTATGGACGAATGACTCGAGCACAACATTAGATTTGCTCGATGAGTGGCATTCGTGTTAACAATGGATGTCACTGATGTTATTACAGCTAGAATTCTGATCACACTGTAATGCAGGGTATGGGGTCGTCTTTCGATACTTATGAAAAGAAAGATCAGGTACTTTTGAAAATTCAACAATGAGAGTTTATTCTTTCTTAGAATTAGAAGAAAATGAGAAAATTTGACAGTAATCGTTGTATTGGATTACATCAAACACTAGCACTTGAGACAAACACTCGCAAATAATTATACCATAAGCACAGTCATAAAAAAACACAATCTGAAAAAAATGAACATACACACATATACTCTTATGTAAAAATACACAATACGTAAAAAAAATAATTATGAAATAATCCACTCAAATAATTCTTATACAGTATTAAACAACTCTTATATAAATTGTAACGAACTTCAACTTATCTACAAATGCCTTAAATTCTCCCTTTCATTCAGTTAAAAAAATTTCAGTTGTAACAGTTGTTCAATGCCTTTTCCAAAGAAATATCACAAAGATTATGCCTGTGAATAGCTAACGAGAATGCATTCTTTCAATAAAATAAAATATAATATCAAGTTAATACTTTTGTTTGGCCTCGAAATAATTAATTAATTCTTAAGAATTCTATGGCGTAAAAGTTACAATAACCAACGTTATAATATCTGTTTTTAGTTACGGCAGTCGTTTGAATGAATTGCACTTCCTATTGTAGTGATTTCAAAACTGTACACCACCTAACAAAATTGGAATTATGTTCACTTTACTTGCACAAAGTAACTCCTAGTTAAATGATGCTAGACATGCAACAGGGAAAAACGGCAATGCAATTCATAGCCGAACGTTACTCAAGATACCACCGGTAGTTTTAAATCTACACGCAGTCTTTTGAAATACAGACGTCCCCCGCAGCGAAGGTGAGACGTTGAGGTTTCCTGCCGAGTCGTGTTGCACCGCAGAAAACTCGAGTCTTGCGCTCCGAATGACTCTTGCGATGCAATGTGGTCGCGTCGTGTATTTATTTTTCCAGAACGAGAAAGAAAATTTGTCCGTCAATGTTGCGTAGTCCAAAATTTGAAATTGAATTCGAAAAAGAGAAAGAGAGCAGAGAAAAAATATGTTGAAACAAAAACATGACTTATTAGTTGCGAATTCACCCAAAGTTACAAAGTTACAAAGCTTTGGTGCACTGTAATTCTTCATCTGAAATTATATGATATACTTCTCATGGAATTCCATGACTATCCTTGTCACATTAGTATTAAAATCTTGTATTTCATTTACATCAAATATTTCCATTTAGTAAATTAAAGATTTTTTAATTTAATTTAATTTATTAATTTTTAATTTAATTAATTAATTTTTAATTTAATTAATTAATTTAATTAATTAATCTTTAATTTAATTAAAGATTTTTTCTAATGAGCGTTTCAGAACACGTTATCCGTTGCTTTCCTCCGCAGTCGGTAATGTTTCTCCCCGCAGGTCATAGGCAAAATGGACGAGAATTCGTTTCTTCGTAGTGATTTCTGTGAGATTGTCGAAAAAAATTGTGATTGGCTGTTGCATTGGAGCGAAAAATTTCTGAGGCGATGATAAATATTTGCGGCTTCTAGTGGTCGATGCGACTACATTTTATAATAGAAACAGCGCTTCACGATGACAAGCAGTTCAGTTACAAACCTTGTAAACACGAGATAGCGGTTACATTAGCCTCTCCTATGAAGATTCTCTTCGGTGATCCGAAAAAATCTTAACATGGAGTTAGATCTTTTTGTGGCGGTCAATTCTAGTCCGTAACTAACAATTCACTAGGTTTATCTTTTTGTTGTTTATCCAAACTCTCATTCTAGTGAATAGCATTCTGAAAGGATGTAGGAAGATTAGACGTTTCTATCCAGTCGACATGGAGAATTGTGAAGGGCTCTTCATTTGAATCAAGTTATTACGTTATTTAGAGGAAATTGGAGAATATTCCGTGACAAAATTACAACTTTATTGTCCCATAGAAAATCTATTCCTAAACTCAGCTGAAACAGCAGTTCCTTTGATACTATGCATACAATATCGTATATCTGTTTTCCTAATGTCAGCTGCAGTAGAACTTATCGGTATATGGGTCGCGACTTTTTCTTATTGGCTTCCACAATGTACGACTTGCGCATACGGAACTGAGGTAATGGATTCTTTATATCCGAGATTGTCGTCACTACATCTTCTACGACGACTGAGCACGTATATCCCGTGTCAACCAATGCTTAGATTTTTTCCCCTTCACATTCGGCATTGATCATAGAACATTTGCGCTTCGTAGTATATTGATTTGGTGCCGGTGTATTCTTATATTCCTCATTTCCTCATTTGTTTGCACAAACTCATGGATTCAATAGCCATCTCTTAGATTTCCGTCAACATTCGGTTTGCTTCGGGGCGACCATTCGAGACAAAATTTCTAATTTAACTCATGGATGAATGGTCGGAAGTTTTTGGAAGTTGAAGGTCTGGATTCAGTCATCTCCATTTTCCAAACTTCTTGCTTGTGATGTTCGGGCTTTGAAATCTTTGAAGGAGTAGAGCTGTTTTCGCTTCCCCTCGTCGTTTCAGATCTCTTGCTTTTGCGTTTGTTTTCACTGCCTTCCGTAGATGCATCAGCTGGTTGTACAATGGCTGGTGCTGAGGTAGGCGCTGGCTTTGTTCTATTAAATTTTTCCGTCAACTCATACAATCCTAGTTCAGTCACAAGTTTTTAGTCAAACAGAAACTGGCAATGGACGTTTGAGTAAATTTTGTATCCCGAAGAGAAAATGACTAATCAATAAAAATACAGTTTCCATTTCTAGAATGGGAGGTGAACATAGCTTCCCACCATCCAGCTTTTCCATAGCATAGTCTTGCATTCTAATCGTGCCTTTCTTCCACGAACTATATATTAGTCCAACCCGGAAATTAATCTGTCTCATGATTCCAGTATCTAAATTTTCCTTAAATTCTTCCATTAAAGTCGGTAAAGGATCCAGCGTATTAGTCCATATCTTAGCATTTACTCACTAGCATCTGATAAACTGTCCTAACCTTTTTACTTTCGGGAAGGTTATAGAGTGTAAAAATGTTTTTAACCGCTGTAATTAACACGCACAGTTTTTCTCTATCTTGTGCAGTAAAGGTTAATACTAGTGGTACGTTGATTGCCATGGGATGCATAGTCATAGAACTACTAGGCAGACAGTAATTTTTTCTTGAAGGTCAGCTACCTTTGCTTCTAATTCCTGCTTACGATAATCTATTTGTGATTACAGATTTCTGGTCGTTGCTTATTTCGATTCGTGAGTCGGAATCATTTTTCTCCACCTTAGATTCAAATTTCTCGACTTTCGATTCTACATTGAACATAAATGAAAAATTTTGCTTTCTAATTCTCCCTTTAATTTGAGCTTAAGTTGAGAAGAAGTGCCTGTCAGTTTATGCTCTAATATTTGAGTTTTGTCTGAAAAATCTCTACATAACTGCTCGGTTTTATCTTGGAAGCTCTTTTCTACCTGAAACAAGCTTTGAGTTAGTTACCTAGTTTCAATTGAGAGTTGAGAAGTTTTATCGGTAATTGATTGTTCTAGTTGAACTATTTTTTTATTTGTCTAAATTGTTCAGTAAACCTTTCATTTATATTTCTAGATAACTTTCCTCTAATTAAGTATTTTGTTCATTTATATTTAAGGACAGTTTAAGATTTTGTGCTAACTGGCTATTCGAAATCTTGAACTTTTCATCTATTTGTATCATGAATTGAGACATTAGACTCAACATCATGTCGTTCGCCCTATTAATTTCAGCTGTCGATGAAGTAGGTTCTTGAGGAGTTGTTGATGATTGAGTTACTGAGGTTCCAGGAGTTGTCGGTAATTCAGGTGTGACTACTTGTTGATCTGACGGCTCGACCGTTCTCTGCCCTAACTTCTTCCACTCATAATCTCTACTTGATGATATATCTTCTAAATTCCTAGCTTCATCGAATTTGTCAGCCATTTTGACCAATCGTAAATTGAACTCAGATTTACAGAAATTGCAAAACCTATATTATTGACTGAATTATATTTAAAATTTTACTGCCTTGTTTTATACTCTCTTTTGTATCAGATTTTCCTTACTTCAGTTATTAAAATTGAAGTAAGCGAAATTGTTACCTACTTATTCAATTTTGAGCCAACACGTACTGGGCGCCAAATGGTCACCTTCCTTACTCGCTCCTTTGATGCGAGGTTTATGGACGAATGACTCGAGCACATTATTGGTAGATGAGTGGCATCCGTTTCTACAATGGATGGCATCCGTGCTAACAATCTTGGTACAACTATAAGTACTTAACCACTACTGGAGGGCTCGAAAAAATGGTGGAAATATTGTTCATCAATCCACGTGGAATTTGTGGTGGACAATGCGAGCTCTTGGCAAGTTTTCTCAGGCTCTCATTGCACCATTTCATTCACCTCATAATCACTATCGTTATCAACTACTCTTTACTTTTTACTGATACGTTATACCTTGTTATTGCCTTCGATACAGAGCTCGATATACACTGCATAACTTACTTGGATCGAAAGGATTGTGCTTACGAGAGAAATATGAACACAGTTGAATGATGTCCAATGTTCTCTTATGGAGGAAATTATGAGAGGGAATTATAAAAGAGAATTATGGAAGGGAAATATGAAAAGACAAACCGAGTTAAATTAATATCTAGTTAACTAGTAAATAAGTAAATCTGAATCAGTCATATTAGGTGAAAAATAAAATTATATATGTACTATGGACATTAAGTGGTTCTAATGATCTGGGGCGACCAAAAGCCCTCGATGCCAACGCCCTCAGGTATTTTGTCGCCGATCCTCGATCATTAAAACCCTTAGATCACGTGTGGTACGTAAATAACTATTAGATAATCACTCATGAGCTTTAATGACCTCAGTAGTTCAAAGACTCCCTGAATATAAAAAATATATTCAGGAATGCTACGTATGATTAAATTCAATTTCGAATGTAAATTTTCGCAGCGGTTTCATAGAACTAGTCGGAGTTTGATGGCGCTTTCCCTTCGCAGATGGTGTCGTTGATGATCGGGTCCAACGATTTTTGCGGCTTCGTGTGTCTGGAGGAGGACATGAACGCCACCGTGCGTCGCCACGGCGAAGACCTCGAGTGGGTGCTGGACCACCTGCAGGCCTCGCTGCCGCGCACCATCGTCAACCTCATCGTCACGCCAAGTAAGCAGCCATCCACACACGCCGCAATAGAGTACTAGGGTTCAGCGTTACGTTGGTCAGATCATTATCCAACCTGGCAGTAAAAATAAGTTGTTCCTTGATTTTTATTTAAATTAATCAGACGATTATATATCAATATAATCTATCAATATAAATTATATTGATAGATTATATTGATACAGACAATAGGATACTCAATGAATCATTAAATATATATTATTTATGTTTTCTTCAATGTATTTGAGTGCAGCAAGGATAGCATAAGCTTCACAGTAGAAAATGATGCATAAATAATGTAACCACGTGCGAAGAACGTTTTCGTTAATTTTGACTGCGATGCCGGACCTAAATTTGGAGAGTGAATCACCTGTATAAATTTGTAAGTAGTCTGTGTATTGATTTTGTAGTTCGTTGAAAAGGGATTGATATTCAATATCGTTAGTGTCTTCTTAGATGAAAGAGTTGAGATTTGTATTTATTTGCAGTAATGGAGGGCGGAGTGTTAGACAAGTAGGATGGATTTTCAAAGAAGTAATATCGAGTTCTTGAAGTGTATTCAAGATATACGATAGTGGTTTCAAAAATTCTCATTTTCCCAATAATTGTGAAAAAAATTGTTAGTAAATACATTTTCGTAGGTTGGGTTATTTCGGTTACACGAACTTTTACTTACATACGTAAATAGTATTTTTTCTTTGGTATTCGAGAGGTTCACTGTTAGTCTCTGCGTATACACGGTGGACCACCTAAGTTGATAACAGACCCCTGAGGGACGCCGTTTTGGCTGTAGTATTTGTTGGATAATACATTATGAAATTAAAAAAGTATAGATCTATTTTTAAGACATTTTCTAAAAATATCAAGATATTATGTTATTTCCAATTGAAGTAATATCTTAATAATTCTATCTCTCCAAACCATGTCATAAGCCTTTTAAATATAAAGGCTTATTGCGAGATATTAATGATTTATGAAGGCATTATAAATATTACTATGAATATTACTTAGGTAAACTATAATAGAGTAACGATGTCGAAATCCACTTTGAAGTGGAGAAGTTTTGTTGTTCATTCATAGAAACCCTGTAAGTCTTTATTATATACTTTTCTCCAGTAGTTTACATAAAGTATTAGTGGGTGAAATAGGCCAATAACTGTCAGGAAGGTTAGGATTCTTATTTTTTTAAGTATTGGAATTATAATTTATTCTCTTCAAGAGTTGGGCAAATGGACCGTAAAGAGTTCATTAAATAAGGACGTGATGTATTGTATTGCTTTAGGAGAAAGTTCTCGCTGAAATATGTTATAGATACCATCTGGTGCAGGGCTTAAATTGCGAAGTTTATTCAGAACATTGTAGATTTCACAGAGTGTAATTGGAAGGTTTACTTCTGAATTAGAAGATTCATATTTTGAAGTATATTATCAATTTCAATAAATGATTCGGCCATAAAGTTTTGAAATTCTTTATCATAATTGTTATTGTGTGAGTTATTTGCAAAGGTCAAGGCGAGGATATTTGATATATCATCATCAGTAGTGACGAAATTATTGTTATAAAGTATACATTTAGAAAAACATATAGATCGATATAAACCATAGATGCATTTGATTTTTTCCAGCTTTCGGAAGTGTCGGAAGCAGAAGTTATCGAAGAAATGAGATTTATCACTAAATCGTTTATTTTCTTTATAGGTTCTTCTCGTTTTGGACCGAAGACGTTTCTATTCAATCATGTTAAAAATCGTTGCTTCTTTAGGGTGACTAGCTTCTTTAGGGTGACAGGCTTCTTTAGGGTGACAAGTCGATTTCACTTTCTGAGAATATTAAGCAACATTTATCGGCCCTATCAACTAATCACTGGAAGAACTTGATAATGCTACTTAATATGTGGCGATTATCAAAATTAGAATTGTTCCAACACCATAAAATCAAACTAGTGGTGCTACAGTATGGTACAGACTTTCCCGTATTAGTTTTCTATTTTCTTTGGTCACGGCTAGCAATTCGGACTTGCCACATACTCTTGCTGACTGCCATCTATCGCCGCCCAAAGTTTTTTTGACATTTTCTTAATATTTCGGTTTTCTAATAATAGAATGGAAATATTATTTTAAGAATATTAAAGAAGAGTAAAACGTCGTCCTAAATATCAATTTTCTTTGAAAAATTTGGAGCCGTTTTTAAGAAAATGGCGTTTAAGCGCTACTCGAAATGCGGAAGTTGAAGCTCTTTTTCACAGATAATTTTTGAGTTTTCGAAACACTTCATTTGAAGTCATTTAAAGCACTTATACTCACAAATACAACAGTGTTTCCAAATCGCTGGTAACGTGCATATTAAAGACGTGAGAGATCTTTAAAAAAATTATATTTGCGTATTTTTTAAAAAAAAGAAAAGGACGTAATATTAAAGAGTGCAATTAGCACTAACCACTTGAAAAAGTTTGAATGAAAAATTTGGAGCCATTTTTGAGAAAATGGCGTTTGGTCATTTCTGAAAATTCGGAATTATGAACTAGTTCTCGAGAAACTTTACTTGGCGTTATTTAAGGCATATGTACTTGTAAATATAACGATGTGAACAAATCGCCACTAATGTAAATATGAAAGACAAGTCAAAAAATTACATTTTCTAATTTTTGAAAAACCAAAACAATAGATCAATAGGGCTTTTATGTCATCTCGTAGAGTATATTAGGCGCTATCTTTACCAATAGTTTAAAGAAAAAAAAATTGGAGCCGTTTTGAGACAATATTGTTTTTGTATTTTTTTAAAAATTGCACATTGTCTTAATTGCATTAAAATATACATGGTCTTAATTAAAGAACTCACTAAGGACAACAAATTTTATTTGAGGGAAGAATTATTATCATTAATTTTGTGGTTGTAGGAAGTGGGTGAAAAAATTAAAGCTTTTGTAATTTTCGAAAATTAAGAGTTAACCATGAAATTAGGAGTATAATAAGTGTATTTTACTCTTTTATCACTACAAATTTACAGTTAAAATTTAGAGCCGTTTTTGAGAAAATTTTGAAATTGTCCGGAGGGCTGCGTGTAAAGTACCCCCAAAAACTTAACGAATGTTTTTCAAATCGCAGCGCCTCGAATGGAACCAGAGCGACTGGGGAATATCCATTTTGAAAGGAATCGTACAGATGGTTTAGGCGCTAGTGTTGTTCACAGACTGACGGACAGACAGGACGGACGTTTTGAAAAAAAACAACACTTTTTCTCTATCAGGAGACCCCGAAACTCGGTACCTATGATTTCCGTTAAAATCTCGAAATCGATTTGTCGCAGCATTACGTAACTTTCCTTTTACTACATATATTACCCCGTGTTTAAGTAGCGTTTATTGTTGACAGAACAATTTTTATACATGGTGGTAGTTTTGCACTACATAGTATGTATATATTGGGTGGTTGGAGAATTCAAGATTGTTTTGAGCTTTCTTGCGTACGTATAGGGGAAAGTAAAAATTGCTTTTCTCGAAGAAAACTTGTTTATTTACATTCAGGGCCACATTGTATCCTTCTGTAAAAATCTTGTTAATTAGTATAAACGCAGTAATTGGAGAAAATTAAATCGCAACGAAAGCCATTCTCATGCATACATTGGCAAAAATTGAATCACAATATTCGCGTTGTCTCTAGATATTTCAAACTGTTGGTGTATCAACAATGCTAGTGCTAAATATGAAACCTGCATTTATTTTCGTAGTGTTTAGGAATGGGGATCATTTCATCAGAAGAGCTTTTGAAATACCGCAAGAAACAATTGATACAAAAAATCATTGAAGGACACTGTTGCATCACATGTTTGTATGATAAATAAGTAACTAGTGATTCTACAGAATGGCACAGACTTTCCCGTATCAGTTTTCCTTTTCGTTTGGTCTCGACTAGCAATTCAGACTTGCCACTACTCTTGACTGCTGCCATCTACCGCCACCCAAAGAACATTTTTTTACATTTTCTTAATTTTTGGGTTTCCTAATAGTAGAACAGAAATATTATTTTAAGAATATTAAAAAACAGTAAAACCTTGTCCTAATTGACAATTTTCGTTGAAAAATTTGGAGCCGTTTTTAACAAAAAGGTGTTTAAGTCTACTATAAATGCAAAATTTGCATTTCTTTTTCACAGAAAATTTTAGAATTTTCGAAAACCTTCATTTGAAGTCATTTGAAGCAATTACGCGCACAAATTCAATAGTGTTTACAAATTACTGGAAATGTGCATATTAACGGTATGAGAGATCTTTAAAAAAAATAATTCGTGTAATTTTTGTAAACAACAACAACAAAAAAAGAACTTTACGTCATATTAAAAAGTGCAATTAGCACCATCCGTTCGAAAAGTTTGAAGAAACAATTTGGAGCCATTTTCGAGAAAATGGCGTTTCAGAGTTTCTGAGAAGTAATTTTGAGCTAGTTTTCACAGAAAACTAATTAATTTTCAAGAAACATTATTTTACACTATTTAAAGCACATGTATTCATAAAGATAATAATGTAAACAAATTGCCGCTAATGTAAATATAAACGACGCGAGGGACAAGTAAAAAAATACATTTTTGTAATTTTTGAAAAAACAAAAGAATATAGCAATATGGCGTTTCTGTCATCACATACAATACATTAGGCACTATATCTACCAACAGTTTAAAGAAATAATTTGAAGACATTTTTGAGAAAATCTAGTTTTTGTAACTTTTTAAAATTGCACATATTGCACGCAATATTACGCAAAAACTACTAAAATTTTCTAAAAAAATGTACATGACCTTAATGAAAGAATTTACTTTGGACAACAAATTTTATTTGAAGGAAAAATCTTTATCTGGAATTTTGTAGTTCTAGGAAGACGCCGAAAAAGTTTCAAACTTTTGCAATTTTCGAAAATTTTGAGTTATTCGTGAAAATGGGACTAATGCATTCTTTACAAGTGTATTTTATTCTATCCTTACAAAAAATGTAAGGAAAAAGTTGGAACCGTTTTTGAGAAAATTTTGAAAATGACCGGGGACTTCATGTAAAGTAGTTTGAAGAATATTTTTCAAAATCGCGGCACCACGAGTGGAACCAAATCGGCTGCGGAATATTTCATTTTGGAAGAAATCGTACACATGGTTTCGGCGCTAGGGTTCTTCACAGACTAACCGACGGTCGGACGGACAAACAGAGCGTTGAACGGAAAAACGTTGAACGGTTTTGAAAACAAACAGCTTTTTCGGTATCAGGGGACCCGAAGCGTGTATTTACGTTGAAATATCGAAATCGATTTTCCGCAGCATTACATAACTTTCCCTATACTAAGTATATACTCCGTATATACGTACGTACACGGGAAAATAACTAGTGGTGCTACAGAATGGCACAGACTTTCCCGTATTAGTTTTCTATTTCCTTGGGTCTTTGCTAGCTATTCCGAATTGCCACAAACTCTTTCTTGCCACCTGTCATCTATCACCGCCAAAAGTATTTTTTTGTCATTTTCTTAATTTTTCGGTTTCCTGTTGGTAGAACGGGAACATTAATTTTAGAATATTAAAGAACACAAAAACCTAGTCATAAATGGCAATTTTCTTTTAAAAATTATGTGCCGTTTACGAGCAAATGGCATTTTAGCACTACTAAAAGTGCGAAATTTGAAGCTCATTTTCACAGAAAATGTTTGAGTTTTCAAAATACTTTATTTGAAGTTATTTGAAGCACTTAATATAATAATGTTTACAAATTGCTGGTAATGTGCATATTAATGATGTGAGAGATCTTTCAAAAAATTACAATTATGTAATTTTTGAAAAAAAACAAAAAATAACTGAAAATAAACTTAACGCTATATAAAAAGAGTAATTAGCACTATCCGTTACAAAAGTTTGAAGAAACAATTTGCAGCGTTAAATGAAAAAATGGCGTTTGAGCGTTTCTGAAAATGCGAAATTTTGAGCTACTTTTCACAGAAAACGGTTGTGTTTTCGAGAAACGTTACTTGGCATTATTTAAAGCACATGTATTCGTAAATATAATAATGCGAAAACATCGCCGGTAATGTAAATATTATCAATGTGAGAAAGATGTGAAAAAATTTACATTTTTGTAATTTTTGAAAAAAACAACCAACAGAGCAATATGGCTTCTATGTCATCTCATAGAGTACAATTACCACTATCATTACCAAAAGTTTAAAGAAAAAATTTGGAGCCGTTTTTGAAAAAATCTTGTTTTTGTAATTTTTTTAAAATTGCACATATTGCACGCAATATTGCACGAAAACTACCAAAATGTTGAAAAACATTTATATGACCTTTATTAAAGAACTCAATATGCAGAACAAATTTTATTTGAAGAAAAAATCTCTATCTTCAATTTTGTAGTTGGAGAAAGACGCCGAAAAAAGTCAAACTTTCACAATTTTCGAAAATTCAGAGCTGTACGCGAAAATCGGACCTATGCCATGTTAAAAAGTGTATTTTCCTCTATTCATACTAGAAATTTAAAGAAAAAATTTGGAGCCGTTTTTGAGAAAAATTTGAAAATCCCCGGGGGGCTTCTTTTAAAGTACCCCCAAATTTTGAAGAATCTTTTTCAAAATCTCAAAGCTTTGACTAGAATCTGATCGACCGGAGAATATCCATTTTGGAAGAAATCGTACGTATGGTTTAGGCGCAAGCATTGTTCACAGACGGACAGACAGACAAACGGACGGACGGACGGACGGACGGACGGACGGACGGACGGACGGACGGACGGACGGACGGACGGACGGACGGACGGACGGACATTTTCCATTCAATTGTTTTTTCGGCATCGAGGACCCACAAAACAGATTTTCTGGTTACAGCACGTGTTAGGGGATTTTTTTCTTAATTTAGCAACTGGCTATATCCACTTTTTCCTTTTCCGCCGAATGAACTTTTTCCGCCGAAAATTGGCCATTTTTATCGCGCAGCATTACATAACTTTCCCTATACTACGTATATCACTCCGTGTATACGTATGTATACGGGAAAGTAAAAACGTGTTGTCCGGTATGAAAAAATCAGGTATTTTTTATACCGGGTTACACCTTTTACTTGTTTATTATTAGAAGGATCTACATCACCAGCAACCTTACAAGGTTTGTACAAGGTTTTAATCTCATTTCTTCCCCGAAAGACGCTCACAGCAAGGTTAGACGAGCATGAGCGGCATTCTCACCGGTTAGTTTTTCTAGCAGAGGCGTGAGACAACGTCAAGGTTGTGTCAGACACACCACACACGAAAGAGGACATTGGTTAAGGTCGTCTGCACGTAAAACTTGCTAGGTGTGAGAACAACTTTTGATAGTTTAATAAATTAATTAATAAATTATATATTTACTCGTGTACGTGATAAGTTTAATAAATTAATTAACAAATTATAAAGTTTCACGAACATCTGCTGATCAGATAATACTAAATTATTTTACAACTAGGAAGACTCATGCGAACATCCTGCTGTTTGGAAATCATCTTTTTAAAAGTGTAAATATCTTCATTCTCGAGTCCTGCTTCGAAAGTTCCTGACAAAACTTGCAACAAAGTGGGGGTACCGCGCAAAATGTAATAAAACGCCAGTGAAGGTTTCATTGTGTAGATTTTGTTGTAAGAAACATTACTTCTTTTTCTCCTCCTTTTTCTCATTTTTTCTCTTCTAATTTTTCGTCTCCTAATTTTGTACTTTTTTCTCTGCTTACCTCCTTTTCTTCTCCGTTTCACATTCTTCCCTAAATCTTTTTCTTTCTCCTCAGTATCCTATATCGTATTTATGTGGCATGAGAATTGCGGCGCAGTAATACGAAAGCCGCTAATGTATGCGCGTCTAACGCGTTGCCTGAAAGGCAATTGAGAAAGAACAGCGAATTTCGGCCTCTTATTATCAAATTAGATCTTTAATCAACACAATTTTTATCACAATCAACACAAATTATATCTTTAATCCACTCTCAAAGTTTTGAATTTCTTATTTAATTCTGTTTACTATAAATATTATTTGCTAAAATTCCACTTCAACTATTCTTTTGGAAAATTCCACTAATCTTTTTATGTCGTTATATTTTTGACTCTTTGCTTTTCGCGGCAAGGAAGTTAGTAAAATCATTAAAATTTGGTAAAATTATTCTAGCATTGTGAATAGACTTGAGCACGCTCTAGGATGGGCATCTAAGTATTTAGTTTCCGAGAAACCTGTCGGAAATTTTTGTTGCAGACTATTATGTAGCTCTGAATGGGCTGTTGAATGCTTTTTTTCTGCAAATCTTCACTTTATGGCATTGAAGACGCCAATGTACAGCCCAACTGCAATGTAGGTATCTTAACTATAAATGCAATGAAGGACTCTGAATTGGAACAATATCAACAAATATAGAAACACAGTTAAAAGAAAGCAAGTTAATGGCGTGCCATAATTGCACATTCTGTAATATCAGTGTTGAAAGCAACATTGATAGGCTTCTGAAATTATGCCCAGATTCTCCAACATCACTGACAGCGTCCTCCTCTTAAAACATTGATCTTCTTCCACAGATTGAATGCAAACGTGATTAATTATACCATGTTTTCTGTACGGTATCGCGATCCGAGTCAGTCTAGCTACAAGTTTTCGTTGAAGTATTAGGATTTTCCCCCCTAATATGAAAGCACTCAAAGTTTATCCGAATTGCTACATTAACGTTTAAAAACCCTGACTTTGTAGAGGAAAGTAGCATTGAAATATAAGAACCAGATCTTCGTTGTACGTGTAGCAGATCGCTGGCTATGTGCAGGCACACCACTATTACTTTTCGTAACTACGCATATAATATTTATTCTTATTACTCAATCAAACTGCTTAATTTGCAATTGTAGTAAGGTGTAAGCATTACAAATGGCCTTTTCAATGATTACTATCAATTACATTCAGGGAGCGTTAAGGTAGGCGTGGGACATTTTGTTGAGTTTCCTCTCTCAGGAACGTTCCTGAAACGGCTGCGAATGTGTTCCCATTGACTTCCGGTTATGTTGTGTTTGTTAATTGATTTACCTATTTATTTATTTACTTATTTATTTTAATATTTTATATTGAGGTTAGGTGACCTTCTTCAGCTAAATAACCAACGTTCATGAGTAATAATCTAATGCGGAGGTGAGAGCGTTAACGAGGAAGACGTGATTGATGACAGAAACAAAATGACGGTATGCATGGGAGGGAATGTGTGCCACCAAGAAATTCGGCTGAAAACGGACGTTTTGTCCATCACGAAGGGTTTCCCCGGTTAAGACGGTACAAAATTACCCTAAACCAAGTGACATATGACTTTATAACAACACTATAACTTAAACACTGTAACGAAAAACCCCCTCTCACACTGCTACCGATATCGATCACGCCCACGAAACGGGCGCCAATGCAACGAAAACCCCCCCTTTCCTATTTACTAAAACGCCCTACGAACTGGGCACTAATGTAATGAAAATCTCCCCTCTCAACTCCTATTGTTGATCACGAAAAACTTCCTTGCTGATCACCTGTAATATCTACAATGCACACCACTGTGCCCCCCCTTTTACTATCCGGAGTTTTCCTGTTTACATAAATTTATCAGGGCGGGCCGTGATTTGTTCTCTACAGAACACAAGCGCCACGCCAATGCAGGGACCAGGATCAGCTAGCTATGTGATAAAAACACCGGTTACGTAACATCAAAACGAGAACTCAAAATCTCGTTTGTTTATTTTCTTTTTAACCAACAGAAACATTAATACCCTCATAAAAGAATCAATACCACACAACATCAACAAAACACGATATCATAAAAATCACAAAAATCAATAAACATATTATACCCAAACGTTCTTACGAAATAATGAGCTCAATACTGTGGCCACACCCATTACATTGCAATCCCCCCCAAAATGTTTCCAGTTTTGGCTTTGCAAACCATTTATTCTCCCCAAGAGCAAAGAAATCAAAGTCATTGACTTCACTGGAGTGTTGCAAAACAAAAAAAATATTCCACTTCCCTTTCGTTGTTAACGAAGCAACGACCGGGTCCACACACAAGATCTCACGCCGTCATGCGTAAGAACTCCGCTCCACTGCTGCCTGCTAGCGCCGAATTACCAGTGCCCCCCAAATTGGCACTGACCACGGCGACGATATGCAAAGACGCGCTCGAGTCTGCTGCACCTCGGCACACCTCGTTCGGCGACACCCGCTTCGATTTTTCAATGGTCGAAGTAACACCAGTTCCAAACATTAGTAGAAAAACTTTCAAACTTCACAAAACTCAAAATTATGATCGCGCGTGGCATAGCTTTATATATTACTACTAAAATAGTTCACATCACACGGCATACAGTTCCGCCACCTTGCGAATACAAGTCCGAAGGAGCAACACCTCGAAATTTTATAAGTTCGCGTGTAAAAATAATATCACGAGTGACGCGGAGTACAACTCGCCACTAAGTTATTCACTCCTCTCACAGTTTATAATAGTTCACTAGCACGAGTCCAGAAGAGAACACTTCATCAAAAAATTACAAATCCAAATTTTTAAAATTATTCTTGCAACAAGCGACGCGGATTCTGCCTCTCGCTACCAAGCTATTCCATCTGACCCCCATTGTTGTCCTAAAGCATTTATAGCTTTTTTCCGAACAAAACAATAGCGCCTCTACTGTCTTCTGCTTTATAACTTATAAAATAGTTTGTTATTAATTTCTAACACTTCCTGGATTGTCTTATTATATTGTAAAATTCCCAATTAAAATTTCGTATCCATTCCACTTCTTAGACATCACTTTTCTCGCATCATTTTGTTAAAAGAATGCTTTTTCGTGCGTCTCATGCCTACAAACATCGCTCGTTTATTTCTCAATTAACTAATGTAACATAATGTTTATCTATTAATGTTCGGCGTCCTAAAATTGTGTCACCACGTTTATAATTTGGCCCGTATTCCACGGAATACTTTGGTATATGCCAAATCTCGGTAGACACACTAGTTTTCGTTTAATTTATTAATATATCCAAACTTTTCTGAAGCGACGTCACGACCATTGTTGTTTTCGTTCTTTAACATGTTAAAAGTCAATGTCGTGATCACAAAACTCGCGATATTATGCGTTTCTGTGACCCGATTTTGCGCGTTGACTAGTGACACGCAACCATTAATTCCCCACTGCGTTCACATGTTCGTCCGAAATACTCGTTTTCTCTTAGATCACCTTCACTTGTTTTTTCTACATTCCGCTCTGGAAGTTTCTACATAAAGTTCTATACCCGGTTCATAAACCAATGGTCACTTCATGTTATTTACCTATTTCATTTGTAATAGATGGCTAAACTATTACAACACAAACATATTTTTGACAGGTTTCTTAACTCCCGTCCCACCACCCCTACCCCTCTACAGTCGAACACGTGTTTTTTTATTTTAGTTTTTTTGCAACTTAACACTATTTTATCTGATTGCAAAAAAATGAAAAATAAATTAATTTATACAATAAGAATTTTTTTTGATGTTTTCCAAGCCCCAAATTCAAACACAACAAATATTTTTGAAAAAAAAATAATAAAAAATATTTTTTACTTTGTCTTAAAATCCTGGAACAGGCTCGAAAAATCTCAAAAGTTTTCCTTAAAATACAAGTTGTGTTTTTTAGATTTTCGACTGCTGAGCTGTAGTTAAAAAATAAAAACATTTTTTACCATTTTCTCTTCTTTAAGTCACCTTGACTTTAATGAAAATAACTAATCAAGACTTCTGTGCATTTATTGGAGTGGCAATTTGTACACATTGTTGTGGCACTCTGTAATATCACAGTTTAGTATATGCTTTTTTTCATCCGGTTCGACCTCAGCGCCCCAATGGCGAGCAAGAGGCAGAGAGGTCGTTGAGGTGCCGCATATATATTTGCATGCTGTTCACGTGTGGTTTACATGATGGTATGTGATAGCGATACAATTTGGATCCAGTGAGTTGAATCAATAGACTATAATAATAATAATGATAATAATAATGATAATAATAATAATAGTTATTATTATTATCCGGTCTTAATTTACTCGCCATTGTTAAATTATGACTGATCACATTTGCGTCTTGCATACACTGATGCACGATGAAAAATAGAACAACATTCGGAAAGACCTCTAGTATGCTGTAAATTGTTGCAACAATGAAAAGAATTCGCCATAAGTATCATCAAAGTAACCATGTCCACAATGTTACTCGAGTGAGAAATAAATAGTATTTCACTCATTGGGTGAAATACAGGAGCAATATATATATCTATATATCTATATATCTATATCTATATCTATATCTATATCTATATCTATATCTATCTATCTATCTATCTATCTATCTATATATCTATATCTATATCTATATCTATATCTATATATATATATATATATATATATATATATATATATATATATATATATATATATTGACTGTAAGATTGAGGATCAGGATAAAACCTGGGCCCGTCTTGTGCGTTGTCTGATGTGTCTGACGGCCTAGCTTAAAGGAACCAAGAAAAGTATGCGTTTTGCTGTTCCGACGATATGGAGACAACTTCAGAATCTCTACAGTGACTTATTTCTGAATGACCAATACAGCAGGAAGTAGCAAGAAGGAACAGCGTGCCCTCGAATATCCAAACTTGCAATCCGTGATCAGACCAGTGCCTCATGGAGAAAATTTACCTGCACCTACTTTTCCAAACGATTAGGAAACTATCGATATTGCAGCACCTACGAGAACTGACGACAAAAAATATTTGATGATGATCTGATAGTCCCTTCCATTTAAAAGATGAGACTTATTTCATCCTTCAACATTGAACGATTTAGCGAGAGACTTACAACTTACGAAAGAGATAGCTCAATTCTTGGGTGCTAGACTCCAAGAATGGTGTTTACTGGCTCCCGGAGCTACTTACACATCACTGGAAAAGGAACGAGCCTCTTTCAGAATATTACAGAATGAAAGATTCCCTTTGCGTATGCACGGACATCAATGGTCTTATGAATAAGTTAGGAATCCAACACAATCCATCTTATTGGTGTCCTTTCGTAGATTCATGTAAGTACAGTCTGAAAGCAGTTTTGCTTCATAATGGAAATAAGCTGCCATCTATTCCTCTGGCACACTGTTCCTATGAAAGAGACTTACGAGGATCTCGCACTCGTTTTAAATCGTATCAAATTCAAAGATCATGGTTGGCAAATTTATGGAGATCTAAAAGTGTTTGCAAAATTATATATTTGTCTGAAAGGTGGATTTACAAAGCACTTGTTTTTGTTTTTTGTGTCTTTGGGACTCAAGAAATACAGGAAAAAGTTCTCACGAAAGGAGTGGCCCCCCAGAGAGTCATTTAAGCCCGGTACCGACAACGTCAAGTATGAGTCTCTGGTCGATCCAGGCAAGGAACTGCTTCCGCCTCTGCACATTAAGTTGGACCTCATGAATTTCGTTAAAGGAATAGACAAAGTAGGTGAAGGATTTAAGTATATTAGATAGTGTTTTTCAAAACTAAGTGATGATGTGTATACATCTGTGAACATTATACTTTATAAACTATTCTGAGTATGTAAATGCTTCTGAGTTTTTAAATGCTATTCTACTATTCTGAGTTATAAACTATTCTGAGTTTTTAAATGCTAGTGAACTAACTTAATAGTTTTTTAATTGTTTAGATTTAATAAATTCATTTACAGAATTTTTAAAATTGATTGTCTTTGGCACGTGCTAAAATGAAGTTGATTCCCTTTTTGCAGTCAAACAGCTCATTCTCCGGTACCTTCAAGATACCTCATTACGCCTGTAAAGGTAAATTAGGCAACCATGCGTTACACAAAAATACGATCTAATCTAGTAAAACGGCTAACATAATCGTATTCAGCGACCTAAAATTGGTCAGAATCAGTGAGTTTTGTTTCTCTAACTTTTCAAAAGTTTGAAAACGTCGGCCAGTGTTATTTTTTAAATATTATGGTAACTTTTAGTATAGTATAGTTTAGTATAAACTTTATTGAGTTGGACCCCATCTCAATAATGTTTTTCGAGCAGTTTTCCTTTATTCAAAGAGCAAATGCTGAGATGGTCCTTGCTTTGCTTCTGCACAGTAAATGTCGATTTTATCCTTTCCCTTTGACAGTAATAAATTTGTATTTTATGATAACCTTGGAAGGAGCGTTTACACCACAAATTGTCAGATATTATGCACATGCCTACGCGCTGTATTTAAAATGTTCTTAAATTTTCAGCATTAAAAGTTATGAATTACTAGACAGTCCCCTGTTATCTCATAAAGCCTTAAAGAGAGACGACTCTTGTTGGCCGCCAGTGGCGCTAGTGTCAAACAGACGCATTCTCCTCCGATTAGTGCTTCGCAACTGTTATACTAAACTGTGGTAATATTTTAACTTTAGAATGTAATGACAAATTATCATGTTTTTAAAGCTTTCGAATCCTTTGTAAATCACAGGCTTGGGAATGATGATAGTTTTGGCAGTTTATAAGAAACCATAGACACAAAACCTTCTAAGTGTGATACTGGTGGATAGAAAATTCCACCCCAGTCCTACATCAAACAGATTTCAACAGAAAAAAAATGAGGTTGGCAGATTATGACTTACAAAAAAATAAGATTATTGTAACACACATAATCACGCGTAACTTGGAAGTGTTGTGTGTCCCATGGGAACACGACTTTTTCTGAGGACACGTAAATTCTGACGGATGACGCGTTTCAGGGGGCTGGCACATGGAAAATGGGGAAATGATGCGGGACAGTTTTAGGGGAAGGAGAGATGGGAAAATGAGGGGAGACAGATTGGATCTGGATGATGTTCTTAGGCAATATTCTAAAACAATACCACCTTTTTGATAGTTCTTTTACTATTTCGCACATTTAGTTCTTTTGGATGCCTTCACTCCATAGAATGGGTGGAAAGAAAAAAAGCAGAAGCCGATATCAATGCAAAATTAAAGTGACGATAACATTAAAAGGACTATATTATTTTCTGTACTGTGAATTCAATGGTCATTAATATTGTAATGGCTTCTGGCGCACGATACCGGGCCAATAAAGTTTTAAACCATATTTCGGGGGAGGGCGTTCGCAGTTGGATGTTACTTTAAATCATTTTTACTTTCCCGTATACGTACGTATATACCGAGTTATATACGTAGTATAGGGAAAATGATGTAATGCTGCGCGAAAAAATGGAGAACTTTCGGCAGAAAACTATTCATTGCCGGGCCCTGATGACAAAAAAGTGGATAAAACCAGTTGCTAAATTAAGAAAAAATATCCCATAACACGTAGTGTAGCCAGAATCCCTGTTTTGTAACTCATTGATACCGAAAAAACAATTGAAAGCAAGACGTCCGTCCGTCCGTCCGTCTGTCCATCCGGTGTATGTGAACAACACTAGCGCCTAAACTAAGCGTAGGATGTTTTCCAAACTGAAGAAATCCCTGTACATCTGGCCTGAGTCGAAGCTCTGAGATTCTGGTAAACATTCATCAATTTTTTGGGGTACTTTACATGACCAGACATTTTCAAAATTTTCTCAAAAACGGCTCCAAATTTTTTCATTAAATTTCTTGTAAGAATAGAGTAAAATACACTTATTAAGGTGGCATAGGTCCGATTTTCACGGTTAACTCTGAATTTTCGAAAATTGGGAAAGCTTGAATTTTTTCGGCTTCTTCCTACATTCAAACTATTTATTGTTATATTTTGTATTATTAAATATTAATATGGCTTATTTTGAATTATTATTCGAATATAATGGTTAAAGATATTTTTCATTCTATACTCACCCTGGAGTCCTTCGTAACTGTTTTGTTGGATCATGGAAATAGATTACGAGGGGAACACTACAGAGTCATTAGTAAAACAGGAAATTTTGTTGTTAGTTCGGGGAAGAATGACCCTGAGACTACTTGTTTAGTAACGGGGATAGAACAATTATTTCTATCACAATAGAAAGAGAAGCTTAACACAAAATTATCTAATTTCGTATTATCAACTAATCTTCATTTCCATTGTATAATACACGCCAATAAATAGATCTTTTACTTTCTGCAAGCTTCCATCATCACACTGCTCCGCTCTGTGAGCTTGCAACTGCTGCTGTGAGGTTGCAACCACTGTCAAACGCATTAGGCTCGCCCCTTCTTGTTTACAAGAGTGAGGAGACAAATCCATTGTGGTCATTGACCACAAACCTACGTGGAGTGGTGGCTCAGGGCATCAACTCAAGACTCTGCAGTGCCTCTGAGCGGGAGGGTCTAGGTTCGAGTTCCGCTGGTGGCAGAATTTTCGACACTGTCTGGAGAGTTAGTTCGAATTCAGTCGCTGCCTGGAGGAGAATTCTGGCGGCCGATTGCTCTGATCGGTAGTTTTCCGTGGGTCTCCAATAAGTATCAGGCGAATGCCTGACCAATACCCTACTAAAAGGGCCTCAGACCGCGCGCGATTTTTCCTTCCTCTTGCTTGTCCTATCCTCATCTCGTACATGCACTACACTACCACATATGTCGGCGCAGGATCTCACCATCTAGCGGGGGAAGGTCACCACCACTACCACCACCACCACCACCGCCCGAGGAAAAAGCGTGCACCACTCTTAAGGAACTAATTACATAGGTCTACAAAAAAAATCAAAATTTGATTTGATAATATTATCTGATCTTTATGTTTTCTGGTGTGCTGAAACTGAAAGTGAGGTCAGTTATTCTCTATCACGTACAGATTTTTTTCAACCTCAAGTTCAATCTCTAAAGATAGTAGTTATAACGAAATAAGGAAACATTATCGGCTGACAGTTTTTATTTATTTACAAATGATTAGCAATACCAAATGCGTTGTCTCTTACTGATATAACCTTGCCAGAATAAACAATGATACAGATTTAATTGTAATTTTGTGAAAACTTGTTTTCTCCTGAAAACTTATTCGTGTGCACTTCTGGGAATATGATTCTTCAGATGTTTGACAATGTAGCATCCAGCAGTAGTTCGCCATCATGTTCACGTTCCACTTCCCTGATACCTACGTTCCATTCCCTTGATGTCCTGATGGAACCTTTCCCCGTATTCTTAACTGACTTTCCTCAAGTTTTTCTGAAAATTGTCCACATGTGAGTGTAGGAAGTAAATCTTCAAACTCATGTAGCAACCTAGTATTTGAAAAGCCTTCAGCATGCGTTCCACGATACATCTATAGTTAGGATCATTTACGTTACCTCCTTCTCATCCACGGTCTGAGCAAAATGTGGATCTGAGAAAAGTTTTCTGATGTCTGGGCCTACAAAGATTCCTTCTTTTAAACCGCGTCACTTAAACCAGGAAACATGGAGCATAAGTACTTGAAGCATTCACTTTCTCAATTGTAATGAAATCTGTTATATTTCTTTGGTACTTCTTGATTGTGAACTAACCACAGATAAAACAGTAGTAGTATGGACTGGTAACACAACTCCGATGAGACATTTTTTAAAAATGCACTTTCAAACTTAAGGAAACTTTTTTAATTGCTTTGACGCAACTAGATGACCTAAGTGAATGTATTCACTCCAATTGACACTACTGGACTGGGAGAATGAGCAACAAAGTGGGCTCCAATTTCTATACATAACCATTTCCATCTTGATTAACTTCAGAAGGGGACTACCGAGATAAGATAACAATTACCTTTCTATCTGAACAGAACCTTCATGACAACACCACATATTCCGGCAGAGTGTTATAAAAACATAATAAGTGTTTAGAATGTTAGAAATCGTTAAGAAAAAATATTGGTTACAAATGCAAATATATGCATATGCTACATAATAGGAATTATGTTTCATGGATTTGAAAAGAATCTGTTCTTAATGGCCAACGACAGACTTCACATTCGTTTTCAGCATACTAAAAAGCATAAAGATTAGCCAAAATTATCAAATAAAATTTTTGGTTGTAGACCTGTGTTATCTTAGCAGTTGACGTGCCCGAAATCACTAATAAATCAATCAAAAACCACACACCATAGCGATGTCCTTATCCTTCGATGTACACATCCTCATTGTCCGATGTACAAATTATCGTAAGGACGAGTCTAAAGAATTGCGCGATTTTTGCGCGTAGACACTACTGATGGAAATTTGTCGGCTCAATTATTTGCTTAGATCTGGAAACTTCACTGATGAACGTGACTGATGTCCCGCCTCAATGTTACGTCACACGTCGCATGGAATGTTGGTGCTTATTCGGCAACAAGTATAAGGCGCGACGTCCACAGGTACTGAAGACAATGCGCTTATGGCAGCTGGAAGAGCGGCGCGTGGTAAGGAACAAGAGACATTCTTCGTCATTTGAGCTCTCTTCGTCTTCTTTCACTTGCTTTATTTCAACTTCTGCTGCTGCTTGTATTGCTTTCCCCAGATGGTACGAGATATTTTCTCTTTCTTTAGAGAATGATTTATATAGCTCTTGATTTTGTCATTTTCTTCATAATTTTAACGCAAAGCTGAATATCAGAATCTTGAAAACTTGTTCTTGGATAATTTTCAAATACACACAGGTTTCCCAAATTAGGTCACAGAATGAATCTAGGGTGATTACGCTTCTAGGAGTTGTCTTTTCTGACTCCAGAGGGTTTCTTCGAATTCAGCACGTGAGTTAGTAAGATATTTGTTTAGTATATTTTTCCTACTAAATGAATTTTTCCTACTTGGATTAGATGAGAAAATTATTTTTTGTTTCATCAGCATTTTCTCTCTATTTTTCTTCTTCTTCTTCTTCTCCTTCATTTGTATAACTGCCGCGCACTATTTTATAGAAATCAGCCTTGAATATTTGTTTATTAGTAGCCTGACTGTTGAAGAAAGTACTAGTGCTTAAAGAACTCAATTGTACTGCGCTATATTAATAATAATCACATGAGTTCAAAATTACAGAATTAATTTATTGTAAAATACATACGAATTGTCGAAGCGTATCATTTTAAAATATTATTTTTATGCTATGTAAAAAATCTACGAGCGTGCTAAGATAAAATTAAATATTTAAATTTAAAAAGTGAAAGTACGACAGTTTCCACTTCCCACCTCATTCTTGAATGCTCTGCCACAGAAAGCTTCTGGATGGAAGGAAACCTTACATCATTCCTTAGTTCCACAGACGAGTGTGCCAAGATATTAAACGCTTGGAAATTACAAAGATTAACAGTCTTATTTAACTATTTATTCTTGTTAAAACTGTAATTACAATGTCTGTTTGTACAGTTGTATAATAACAGGGTCGCGGATGACTAGCTGTTATAAGGCAATCTTAAAGAAATACATTTTTAAAACTTCGTATATATTCACGAAATATGAGAAAATGTAAAAGATAATATGATACAAATTCAATAATTGTTTCAGGCAACAAGTGAGCGGTATCGTCAGAAGGAGGATTTCGTTGTCATCTTGCAGCCCGCTGTGGAAAATGTAGTGATTCCTAGGAAGGGAAATCGAACTGATTTAAATTTTTTATCAGAAGACTGCTTCCATCTTAGCCAGAAGGGAATTGCAATGGGTATGTTGAGTACAATTTTTACATTATTGGTATACATTTTCAAAAGATTAATTCCTGAAATTTCTTCATTGTCATTATCGTGTTGGAAACTACTGTTCCAAGGAAGTAATAATATTGCCATAATAAATTACGGTCTAAATGTGAACTGAAATAAAAATTTAAAATTAGTATTAAAGGATACTTTAAAACTTCAATGTTGTGCAACAATATTTTCAGAATTACAGAATGTTTTCTATTAATAAATGAAGTGTAATAGCAGGAAGAGTGTAAAATATTTACATTCAATGTAGCATATTAAGAACTAATATACGAGAATTTGGAACAACCACATGAGATTCTTGGCTGTCTGGGAAAAGAGCCAAGACGTTTCTTGAATTCAATCACTCGATATAGACTCATCGCGCATTCTCGTACGGAATTGGTTCTCCGGCGTGAGAGGATCCGCCATATTAAGACGCAATTTTCCAACATCGAACGTACGTTGCTTTTTTACTGGACATTTATTGCTACCATGCACTCTTCAGCGTGGACTGGTTTAGACTTGACATGGTTTTGGCGGAATCTGCAGACCGCGTAAAAGAAAACAAAAAACAGCAACAAAAACAATGATGTAAGCGAATTCGAGAAACTTAAGAATTCTTTGGTTTAACTGTGGTCAATCTAAATGTTGAACATACTAACTACCAGGACAGTGCTCATTAAAGGCCTCAATTTCGCTGCTTTCACGAACGAGTCACTACTACGGATTTTGTTACAGGGCTGGAAAGCCCGGTTCCAATGCTGTCGACCGATCAGGCAGACTAAAATCGCATCTTAGCCTAAATCAAACTGACACGTAGAAATTTGCCGCGCGAGAAACGGGTAACGTTGCATGATCTATGAAATCGCGAAGTATTTAAGGAAAAAGGCAATGCCATAATGGTAAGAAAACTGAATACCTCACCAAAGTCGCGTTGTGATCGATGATATCGACAAGGTGTCTCCATTCGAAGTTGAAAGAAGAGTTCATGCCACGGGTGGCTGAAGCGACCCGTGTCATTAACTTTTTACTTTCCCGTATACGTACGTATACTCGGAGTGATATACTTAGTTTAGGGAAAGTTATGTAATGCTGCGCGAAAAAAATGGCCAATTTTCGACGGAAAAAATTCATTACCGGGCCGTGAAAACGAATAAGCGAATAAAACCATTTGCTAAATTAAGAAAAAAATCCCCTAACACGTGGTGTAGCCAGAAACCCTGTTTTCAAGGTCCTTGATACCAATAACCCAATTGAAAGGAAAATGTCCGTCTGTCCGTCCGTCCGTCCGTCCGTCCGTCTGTCCGTCTGTGAACACTGCTAGCGCCTAAGCCACACGTACGATTTCTTCCAAAATGGATATTCCCGGTCGATCTGATTCTAGTCGAAGCTTTGAGATTTTGAAAAAGATTCTTCAAAATTTGGGGGTACTTTAAATGAAGCCCCCCGGGGATTTTCAAAATTTTCTCGAAAACGGCTCCAATTTTTTTCTTTAAATTTCTTGTATGAATAGAGTAAAATACACTTTTTAACATGGGATAGGTCCGATTTTCACGTACAGCTCTGAATTTTCGAAAATTGTGAAAGTTTGACTTTTTTCCGCGTCTTTCTCCAACTACAAAATTGAAGATAGAGATTTTTTCTTCAAATAAAATTTGTTCTCCATATTGAGTTCTTTAATAAAGGTCAGGTACATGTTTTTCAAAATTTTGGTAGTTTTCGTGCAATATTGTGTGCAATATGTGTAATTTTAAAAATTACAAAAACAAGATTTTCTCAAAAACGGCTCCAAATTTTTTCTTTAAACTTTTGATAGGGATAGTGGTAAATGTACTCTATCAATGACATAAAAGCCATTTTGGTCTATCGGTTGGTTTTTTCAAAAGTTTCAAAAATGTAAATTTTTTTACTTGTCTCTCACGTCGTTAATATTTACGTTATCGGCGATTTTTTCACAATATTATATTTGCGAGTATATATGCTTTAAATAATGTCAAGTAAAGTTTCTCGAAAACTACCGTTTTCTGTGAAAAGTAGCTCAAATTTCGGCATTTTCAGAAATGCTCAAACGCCATTTTCTCGTATATGGCTGCAACTTTTTTCTTGAAACTTTTGTAACGATAGTGCTAATTACACTCTTCAGTATAGCGTAAAGTTTATTTTGAGTTATTTTTTTGTTTTTTTCAAAAATTACATAATTGTAATTTTTTGGAAAGATCTTTCACATCTTTAATATGCACATTACCAGCAATTTGTAAAGATGATTATATTTGTGAGTGTAAGTGATTCAAATAACTTCAAATAAAGTATTATGAAAACTCAATTATTTTCTGTGAAAATGAGCATCACATTTCGCATTTTTTGTAGCGCTAAAACGCCATTTTCTCTTGAACGGCACATCTTTTTTAAAAGAAAATTGCCATTTATGACTAGGGTTTATTGTTCTTTAATATTCTAAAATTAATGTTTCCGTTGTACCAATTGGAAACCGAAAAAATTAAGAAAATTACAAAAAAATGTACTTTTGGCGGTGATAGATGACAGCTGGCAAGAAAGAGTTTGGGGCAATTCCGAATAGCTAGCGAAGACCAAGGAAATAGAAAACTAATACGGGAAAGTCTGTGCCATTCTGTAGCACCACTAGTTTTCTGTG